>VWZL01002571.1:137533-165259 GCA_013396915.1 Stercorarius parasiticus | reverse complement strand
CCGCTTTTGAGAGGGCAAACGCGGCTGGGCCGGCTCCGCGCCTCTGTTTTCTGACTTTATTGTGGCGCCCAACAGATGCACGCCTGCTCCTCCTGCCCCTCGCCCCGGTGCGAGCGCGCTGCTCGGGACACAAGGAGCACAGATGCCAGGCGCAAGGTGCACCAGATGCCCCCCTTTGTGAATTCAAACAATATTTCTCCTTNAAAGGAGAAGAAAGGAAAAGCCCCGGCAAGCGGCGCCGGGAGCGCGTCCCCTGGAGCCGCCCGACGGGGCGCACGGCCGGGCGCAGCGCGGCGGCCCCGGACAGGAAACCGGCACCGGGTAGGGAGAGCGCAGCGCCGCGGGGACACCGCGGAGCATCCCCGGGAAATCATTCATTACCCGGGAAGCACTGAGGAAGCGGCCCCCGGGATCAGAAACGGGCGGAGAGGCAAAGGCTGTTCGGGAAAAGGATGGCAAAGCCCGTTTCGCCACCGTAAATCTTCCCGGTTTTTGTGGCCGGGGTCCGGCACAAAAGAAAGAGCCCAGGGCAACTGGGACACACACTGAGGGCTTGGCTAGCAACAGCTCTCCCTGGTATGGGGCCAGGGACACTGGAAAGGACGTTCCTCCCTTGTGTGTCCCGCTCTGCAAAGTGAGTTCTGGTCAAGGCTGTATAAGGAGAAACATCTCCCTAAGGTTAGAGCCCCTTCCTGCACTGGCATCGGCACAAATCCCACCATCTGCAAAAACCAATACCCTCCATAACCATCTGACAGCCCTCTCCCTCTCTGTGCTGCAGAAATCTACCTCAAAAGCCTGATCCATGCCAGAGCTGGTGGGTTTTCCTCTAGTCCCACTGGGAGCTGGGCTCTGCATCTCACAGGCTCCAACTTACAAGAGCTGGGGGCTAATGCTACTCAGGGGCAGGAATAACCCAACGGAGCCCTGGGATGAGGGATGCTGTCACTGCACCAGAGGAGGAGAAGCCCTGATAGCCCACAGGGAAAGAAAACCCAAGAGTTTCCAGTGCGCAATCCTGCTTTACAATAAGCCTCTCTCCATGCTTATGTACCCTTAAAACAGCCTGACAGGAGATGGCTTCATAAGGCTGCAAGAGCAGACAGCTGTTCTGACACCAAAACGTATTTTCGATCAGAACACAACAATCTCAAGTACAGCAAAAACCTGGATTATCTCTGGATAGCACAGAGGAAAGGAAAAGAAATACCACGGAAACGAAAGGCAGGGACCAAATACAAAAGGATCAGTTGGATGGTGGGCTGTGATGCCTACAGGTGGGTGCTTTGAAACCTCTTACCTTAAAGTCAACTATCCAAGTATCTCAACTCAAGTACTCAATTATCCAAGTATCTGCCCAGGTAGGGAAGGACAGTCCTCACCTCTCTGGGAGTCAGTCGCCTCCCACCATTCCCAGTTCTGCCAGGCTTGCTCCCTTCTCCGCTTGTGGCAAGTGGTTCTTCACCCCAACCCATTTCATCTGCCAGAAAGAGGGTTTCTCCTTTACCCTGATGACAGCCTGGGCAGACAGGATGGGTTACACATCCAGGACACTCTCATTCAGGTTGTCCAAGTGCTTTAAGCTTTAGAACAAGTTTCTGGTGAGATCTCGCAGAAGCCACCGCCATCACATTCCTCTGATGGCTGAATGAAACACAATGGGGGCTTAACAGGCATTCAAGCACACCTCCATCTTTAACTTGTCAGCAGCCCCAGTGGCCCAGAGTAAGCCCATACTTGTGTATCTGCCTGCACGGCAAGCTCAAAGAATGACTGTAATTAGAAATTTCCTGTCTCCACAGCTACAATTCAACAAGATGAAAGTTCATGTCAGGATATCTCCAGCACTCAGACTTCACCAGCTGGCAGGGGTCGTCTCCAGGTACCAGCTGGACAACACAGATTGAGGCCTCAGTATTTATTTGCATCAGCCCTCCTTTAGCCATCAATAAAGAGTCACGGACCGAGGATATACTGATCTCGGACTACCATCTTCCTGATAGGCACTTCTCTCCTGTAAGGGCAAAAATCTAACTTCTAGCATTTTGATGCCCAGTGAGATTCTAAGCACAGTGTGGACTGGCCATATTGGCTCTCTCTGAAACTCCTCACCTCCCAGCTGCCCGTCAGATAGACAGTGCTTCCCAACCTCCAAAAATAATATGCTTTCCTCTCTGATTTAGAGGCTCCACAGGTCAAACTGAACAAGCCAGAAGGCACCAGAGCTGGCTTTTGAAAAGTGAAAAAGTTACTAAAAGCCAGGAGTCTGGAAGGAAATTCCCTGGAAGCAAGGGCAGAGGTGCCCTGGGGGACTCGCACACCACTAATGCCTCTCCAGATCTTCACCGAAGCCCTCAACACGAGACGAAGCGAGGCGTGGGCGCTTTGACATTTCCTTTGCAAACTGACATCACTGCCACTGTGATGTGCCCAGCATGGTGCTGGGGTCACTGCTCCAGCCAAACCACTGCTAGCAGAAGGGATGCAACCCATAAAGGTGTGGTGTGAATATTTTGCCTGCTGTCCCAGTGACTTGCCCAGAACCAGCTCATGCTCCTCCCAGCACCATTCCCAGCCGTGCCATACACATCTGGCAGCCTTCAGTGCTGTGATGACAACTCTGGTACCGACCGCCCCAGCGGGCTGAATGCATTTGCAGCCCCATACCAACCCAAGCAACAGCAGCTGCCATAGCTCACCTGCCCACACCCCCGGTGCGTGACCCCATCCCCTCCTTGACCATCCCTGTACCAGCCCAGTCTCTTCCCCTCTCCTTCCCATCTCAGGAAGAAGCATCCCTCCTCACCCACCTTCCTCTGTACCAGCCTCGCCATCCCCTCAGTCCCATCCCTGCATCTTCGTGCCCCTCTCCTGGCATGCCTTGTGCTGCTGCCCCTGCCAGGCAGCCTTGTCACCTCCTTCCAGCTTTCCGGAGCTATCCCTGCCCATCTGCAGACACCCCACCCTGTCTCCTGATGCTGATATCCCTCTCTCAACCCTTCATCCAGCATTGGAGTGCATCTGCTGAGTCCCTGACCTTTGAATCAGAGCCTTCTCCTGCCCTGCATTACTGCAGCACTGAGAAGACAAATTTAAATACAGAAAGGATCATTTTCTCCTCTGAGTTGAGGTGTATAACAAACCTGGGGAGCCAACGAGTGGCACAGCCTCTCCTGCCAGCCTGTGCCAGGACCCCTGGGAAGGCGAGCAGCGAGCCTGACTTCTGTACCTCCATGAGAAATGATGTATTTTCAACAAAAAGGAAAAAAACCCTCTGGATATTTTCACACAAAACACTGAGCGATCATAACACATAATTTTAGCTGCAGCTCAGCTCTGCAAGGCAAGTTGTGACCAATCTGTACCAATCCCTGGCAATGCAATTTTGTTGAGCCAGGACCAAACCTCATGGCAACAGGTTGTAGCAATGGGAGAAAGGCAGCGATCTCATGACAGGTAACAGTAAGGAAACCTCAAAACACTCACCCACCTGGATGCATCCAGAGCATTTTAGCCATTTTTATGGCTACACCAGCCCCCATCTGCAGGGAAGGGAGCACCAGCTTATTGCTGGCCATGCCAGAAAAGCCAGGCTTAAGCCCAAGGCAGGGAGGAATGCTCCTGCCTACAGCCCAAAGAGCAACCTGCAGGGATGGGGCTCTCGCCCACAAAACCCCTCAAGGATGGAGACCATGCCCAGCCACCTCGTGAAGCACTGCTGCCAAGTCCTTTGAAGCCCCGCGAGGGTCTGAGCTGGGTCCCAACTTTGCCGCGGGTCTGCGGCACAGTGCTGGGACTATAGACATGGGGGGCGCTGGGCTGCCATCCCCACCATGAATGCACAGGTTCCAGGTCCCAGCAGCTTCCTGGGTTTTGTCAGCACCCTTATCAGTTTCCTTCATGACAACATTTCTTCAAACCTACTACAGCTCCTTTGGACACCCTGCCCCAGCCACACCCGGCAGTTCCTGGGTACTGGCACCTTTCAGGGGTCTCTGGCTCCAAGCAAAGTCCCCATGGTCAGGGACACATCATTCCACATCCCCTTATCATCCAATATCCCCTTGCCTGGGGGCTATGCCTCCCTCCCCCAGCTCTTCACCACAATCCCCACCATTTTCCACCATCATTTAAGTTTCTGAAGTAATTTCTTTTTTCTTTTTTGTCCTCTTTTTTTTTTTTAAAAAGCAAACCATCTACCATATGTTCTCCCCTGAAAGGGGTAATTGTTAACAGATCATTAAAACACGGTGGCGAGTGCTCTGAGATTCCTTCCCTCCGTCTTATGCATTATCCCATCTCTGTCACCCTTTCAATGCGGCTTTGAGGGCTCTGCTTTTCTAACTTCCTTCTCGGGGGCGGGGGGGGGGCGGGAAAAAAAAAAAAAAGGAGAGAGAAAGAGCCACTAAAGTGACCCTCTTCACAGCTCTCCTCCTTGTTTTTCAATGTCTTTTTCGACACCCAACAATAATCAGGGCGGGGGGCTGGCATGCCGCCGCTGCTGCCGCTGCGCTGGGCACGTCAGAGACACATCCTGCCCCTTTCATGGGATGCCAGGGTTGGGAAGGCAGCATGAGGTGCTGCAGGGGTGCTTCAGCCACCCCATGGGCGCTGACGGCCCCTCCTTCCACTGCTGGGCAATGGGGCTGCTCGCCATGGGATGCTCGAAAGGTGCATCCCATCCGTCCCTGTGCCTTTGTCCCCACTCCTGGAGCTGCAGGATGACCCCATGACACACACATGCATCCCTGGCTGAGGTAGAGAGTATTTCTTAAAAAGCTCATTTCCTCAGGTGGACTGGATTCTTTCGGTGGCACAAATACATTTTATATGGAAATAAGCTAACAGCTGGCCAGGAACTGAACTAAGCCCAGAGATGGAAGTGTTTTGGGGGGGCTTGAATATGTCATCTCCCTTTCCTGGAGGATGAACACTATTTTAGGAAACACCAAATGCCAGGGACCATCAGGGCATGGACCACTTTTACCTGAGCCACTGTCTCAGCTGAGGTGAGCACAGGCACACCACCAGCATCTGTCCCCTTTGCTGGGACAAGAACCTTCTCAGAGCTGTGCCCATGCATCTCCCAATCCCACATGGAGGGAGAGGGATCCTGGGAGGGCTGTGAACTCCATTAGCAACAGCAGTCCTCTTAGTGCCATGTTCAACAATGCTATTTTACAAGGGAAGTGAGCCAGCAAAGCTGCAACAAGCCTGATGTTGTGTCAAGCCAGGGGACTGAAAATCATCGCCATCATCTCGGTTGTCCTGAGATGAGCCAGGAGGGCTTGCAGCTGCACAGCCCCTCACCACTGAGAGAAGGGCAAGGAGAAGACCCAAGAGAGGCAAAGACATGTCCCAACAGTGGCATTACACACGTTTGATTGCAGAGTGATAGCTGCCAAACTCACACGAGCAACAGCAGCAAAGGTTGGGGGACACCTCATCACAGGCTCCCTACTCTTGTGATTGGAAAGGTCGAGGCTTTCAGAGCTCACTTATGTTCCTCACCTGCATCTTCTCCCCTTCTAACATGGACTTGACCATTCCCTCAGAGGACCGTGTTCCCTGACTCACCGCAGCCTGCAACCAAGCTTCAGGCACCATTTGCACTGCTCCTTAGGCGCAGGCACCTTTCCCAGCACCGACATGAAGCCCTTTGAGTTTGCATTTAACCATCCCAGCAAAGAAGTGTGCTGCATTGACCTGAACTGGTTTGAGCAACACAGGACTGATTTTTCTTCTAATGCTAGGGAAAACTGCACTTTTAAAAGACCCTAGTGTCTGAATTTGTGAAAATACTTACTTCATAGCCAGCTTTGGTACGTGGGTTTGAAGGTCTCAGTGTTTTCGAGTTAGCCAGGTGTGGGGATGAGGAGGAGCGAGACCCAGGCATTTGATCCAAGCTGGCCAACAGGATTATTTCATACCATGAACATCACATTCAGTGTAAACCAGAAAGTTTGCTGAGGAGTTCTCGCTCTTCCATGATGGCTGCCATCCTGAAAACTTCCTGCCCCTGCGCCAGAGCCCTGAGCCTTTCCCTTCCTCCCAAAGCCACAGCGCTTGCAGTGTCCCACATTTGCTGTCCACTGCCGGGACTGCACAGCTTCCTGCTGATAGAATGGGCTGAGTATAATCCTGTATTGGTATTGGGATCAACACTGGTTCTTTAGTATTATTAATGTTAATTATTTAGTCTTGCTTTATTAAATCTGTTTATATTTCAACCCTTGGGTTTCCTTGTTTTTTCCCCTGATTCCCCTTCCCAGCTGTAAATGTCTAAATGAAAAAAAAAAAACAAAATTCAAAGCCCTGCATGCAAACTGCTCCAGGAGACAATAATCTCCAGCAGCTCAACAGCTTTGCCAGTGCCCACATGTAGCTCCAGGGACCTCAGAGAGCTCCTTCCTCGGTCTGAGCTACCAGCCAGCCTGACACACCAGCCCGTTACCACTCTGGCTTTTGCCCTTCAGGAGCAGGTTTGTCCCAGCGCCCTTCAAACACCCTCCCCTAGGGCACTGTTATGCTCATTTAACCTATCAAGCTGCAGTGTCAAGTGGAGGAGATGCTCTGCTGAGGGACCAGCCCCATGCAGTTCCCACTGCGGGATCACCGAGCATCCCAGGAGCACTCAGATGCTGCCAGCAGCTCCATGTGCTTCTCCAGGCAAAGCCTTCCCATCCCCAAAACCTGCTGCAGGCAGTAATACTCCCACCTATGGCGCTGACCCACAAGAAATCTCCGGGGAGCAGCACCGTGAAGGGGCACAAGCTGCAAACTAGAACCCGACGTGGCTTTGCCCTGTTGTACGCATCCACGCAGATCAGCTCTTCTCCGTCTCTCCTTTCCAGGATGGCAGCTCTCACCTACCTTTCATCTCTTCATTGAGGAAAAAACTTCCCATGGAAGAAGAAGTACCTCCTGCAAGGGCGCAGGACACCCACTTTCCCAGAAGGATTTAACAGCTGCCTTTGCCGAGGGCTCTTGTCGCTGCTGCGAGGCAAAATTTTAGTCCTTACAGCTGCAGAGGCAGACTTCAGGCCAGGACCTGAATCTAAACAAAAGCAGTACTCCCATCCCAAGTGCAAAAACAGTCCAGGGCTGTGTCAGTTTTAAGAAGCACAATGAACTGAACATAATTGCGACAAGTTAAAGAGCAGCGCTGCTCTTACCACCACAGGTGAAGATGCTGCCCTCTCTCCCCCTTCCCCAGAAAGGCGTAGACATCAAACAAGGATGCCAACCCAAAGCAACTTCACGCGCCACCAATGTGCTCAGGGTCGAGCTGATCTCCCTGGCCCAGTAGAGCCCAGAGGATCCTGAGCAGCGAGAGAACCTGCACTCTGCATCTGAAAGACCCACCAGGTTATTTCTTACCTGAAACCACCCAAGCACCTTTTGATAATCAGCTTGTACAGAAAATCATGAGTGCTGGGAAGCCCCGGTGAGGCAAAAGGCCTTAGGAATACAAATCTGCAAAACAACTTTTAGCTAAATGGTTTTTAGGTCTTCAACACCGAGGTTTTTTCCCATCAGTAGGAAATTAGCTCACCCCGCCTCCGAGGATGGTTTTCCAGGCCAGGTTGTAATAAACAGCCGTATCCCGAGTGTCCCGCTCTGCCTCATGAACAAATGCTAATTGCTGCAGAGGTTTGGGGCTAATGAGGGATTTCCAGCTTTGCGGGGACACGCAAATCCCGCACGAGGGGGCTTCTTGAAGCAGAGGCTGGGGACAGGGCCACCAGAGAAACCCTGGTGCCGTATGGACATGCTGAGCAGAGATTTAATTCACAGCCAGCAGAGATTTAATTAGTGCCTCATGATATGGCATACCCACACCACCAGAGGGAGAGCTGCTTGGCGTTTCTCCTCTGGAACTGCACTAATGAAAGATTTTTATTGCGTAACATCACCGTACAGCATAAACCGTGCATGATGCTCCAGCCAGACCCTAAGTTCACCTCAGCGTGCATTGCCCGAGTGCTGTGCCAAGACCGTGCCTGGATGGCCTGTAATTATTTGAAATATAGAGGTAAATATCTATTTCTAGCTGAATGGTGCATGATTCTCAGTGACAAAGCCCTCCACGTTGCTGGAGCACAAACAGCTGCCCAATGTCCACGGAGGGCAGGGAAAGCAGAAGCACACAGAGGATGAACCATAGGAAGATTGCAGTTGTTGGAGCACTTTAAGATTACACACACACAAAAAAAAAAGTCCATAATAGTTCTGGGATTTTGGAGAGTTGCTTCAGTTGTTTAAACAGCAGGCAAGGAACATTTTCTAAAGCAGGTTAATGATGCATTTGTGAGGAGTAGTCCAGTTGTGGCTGCTCCTGCCAGGAAGGCAGGGATTGCATTCTTCACCTGTTTTAAAATCAGCTTTCATGTCAGCTGTCTAGAAAACCCCAGATGACCTTTGCTAGTATGTCTGCAGTGGTTTTCACTTAGAGCCAAATGCAAAAGTCAGACCAGGACAACATTTTGAGTGCAGCCCTTTGCGTTCTTCCAGTCGATTTGTTTGTAGACACAGGGACATGCATATATAAAAAGAAAATGCCGGCAGTCGGGTCAGTGACACCTGTGGAGCACCAGCTGGAGAGGAGCTGCAGATTGACTAACACTGCACCACATCCCCTCCAGACCTGGCTGCTGCAGATGAACCAGGCAGGACGGAGCACATCCCTGCAGGGTCAGCAGCTCAGGATAAAAACAGCTATTTGTAAGCACACAAAACACCTTGTGCACATACAAACCCACTCAAAAAATCAATCTACAAACAGGACACAGCATGGCACACTGAGAAGAGCCAAGTCTCATGCTTAAGAGTAAATTCACACACCCCCATCGCGGTTTCCCCATCATCTCCCACAGCTCAGGCAGCTGAGCAGAGACCTGCTGTGTCCCTCTCCTCCAGCTGACTCCTGATCGGCATCATCCTTCCCTCTGGTCACCACGCGCCTGGGAAGCCAAGAGGTAATTTCTTCAGATCCGAGGGAACAGGAAGGGTCGATAGTATTTGCATCAATCATTTATTAAACAGTCACACACGTTTAGTCCATGATTGAAAGGTAACTCCCCCCCGAAACACTGCGTACAACAGAGAGCACTGAGGTTGGCTGAAAATTCAGTACAGCCCACAAATTTCCTTGCTAAAGGAGAGTTGCTTCTGGTATCCCCAAATACTCTCCCTGTTCCATTTAAACCAACCAAATTTTAGCCATGCGTCCATCATCTCCTCTTTTCCCGGGTGTCTTGTACTTCAAACCACCATCACATTTACAAGACACAATTAGTAAAGAAAGAAAAATTACCGTTGTCATTCCCTCCTTCACAATTTATTACACCTTTCCTGCCATCTCAAATTCGAGCGTTAGTCCCCTCTTGCTGAAGGCCAGGGCACGGCTCTGCATCTGATGATACCTCAAGCTCCTGATGCTTTCAGCTCCCACCTCCCACCCCACCCTCCACAATAAACTAGTTTTGGCTTCAATCTTCCTATCCTTCACCAGCAGCCATCCCGGTCCTCTGAAGCTGCCCCCTTCCTTTTCCCCTCCCTCCCTTTGTACACAAATCCACCCTTAAAATACACGTTTGCTTCTTAACTTACCACAATACATCATTCAGGACAGAGATCAGGAAAATTTAGATGACGGCAAGATGGAACAATTAAATATGTAACCATGTTCGGTACCCAACGCTAGAGTGTGCTGTGTAGGAAATAACCTCATACTGCAGATGGTGGGCTTGGTAATGCTGCGGGATCTCTCTCTCTAGACACTGTCAGAAACACTGAAGAACTGGATCAGTCATTTTTTTGGCTCCTGGAAATGCATGAAGCTTCCTCAGAAATCCTTGGTGAGGGTGGAGAGCTAAGCAGCAAACACAGAGTTTTGAAGAAAGCATTGAAGAAAGCAGAAAACACGTCCAGGACAAGGAAATTAAACAGAAAACACCACCAAAACCAAACAAACCAAAAAACCCACCCCACCACAAACCAACCAAACAACAAAAAAAAAAAGGCAGAAGAAAAGCAGCAAGGAGAGAATTATATCAGATGTTCCTCTGTGTGACTCAGTGGAGTGTCAGAAAAGACGAGATTCACAAAGGCAGGATACAAACCAAACCCGCTTTATTCTCCTCCTGAATTTGTTTATTTGAAGCATCGTGATAATCGGGTTATGCATTTTGCCTGCCAGTCTGGCTGGGGCTGGAAATACCGCAGAGAAAGGCTCAGGACAAAGCAACGACAACAAAAACCCTAGAGCTCTCAGTGACTTCCCAAGAATTGTCTCCGATTCACTCAGAGAAGGAAGCAAGGCACAGACCTTCAGGGTCTGTCCTAAACCCCAGGCAAGTCAGCACCCAAGCCAGAACTACAGCTCAACGTATTTCTACCTCTTGATGCAGCGTTTCAGGGACAGGCTTAACTTAGATAAGAAAATAAAAAGCATTTTAAACAAAATCTTTGTGCTTTTTTTTTAAAAAAAAACCCCACAAACTTGTTTTTATTTTGACAAGAAGAATAAAATTTAGAAACATCTCAACATACAGAACTCAAAAAAAAAAAAGAAAATCATAAACTACCTAATTAATTTACTAAACAGGAAAAATAGAGTACATACAAGACTCAAACATCCTGTAAGTTTATACAAAAGCCAGACAGTAACAAATTGCATTAAAAACATATCAAGCATTACCTGACTGATTCGACATCGGCATTTGCCCCATTATTAAAAAGCATAAAAGACTGAGCAATGAAAGTGTTCAGCATCACATCCATTATTGTCAGTAAATTCATCAAGATTAGCATAAAAAAGCCTATTAAACACATGTTTAATATTCACTGTGTAGATCAGTAAGAAATCATTTTTGGAAAGAGTAAGAAAATAAAATTGGAAAAGACAAACATTTAAATACGATGCCCCAAGGCGCAAAGGCTCTTCCTAGAAATGTACCTTTACATCTTCCCAGAATCATTTTCCCAGCTGCGTTATCACTCAGCAATCATTCAAAAAAAACCCAAAAACCCCCAAGATTTAATGATCCACAAGCCCACTTTCCAGCAGCATCATGATACCGCAGCAGCATCGTCAGCAGCCCAGCGCCCTCCTGGCATGTCTTTGGCTGCAGGCACACCGAGAGCAATGAGGCTACGGGGGTATCGGCCTGTCTCCTGGCCGATTCATTACACCCCCAGTCTGTAATAGCCAGCACAAACCACAACAGGGGGATTTGTCTTTTTTTTTTTTAACCATATTTGAGGTTTCTGAATTCACCCCGGGTAACACATGCAGCAGCCAGCTCCAGTGAACTCAGCGGCAGATCTCGGCCCCACATCTTCAAACAGTCTTTCGCTCAGTTTGTGCTCGGTGATGATGTCTTCCACCCGAGTTATGTACAGCAAGGACAACAACACCCCCAGGAACTGTGAAAGGAAAGGGGAATCTCTTGTCAGAGATCAAATACTGCTTAACTTGCACTTCTCGCAGCAGTTTTTACAAATTATGTTTATGTACATCAGATATACGGGCAGGTATGCCATATATATACAGACAGAAACTCACATTGTTATTCTCCTTTGCATACAGGGGAATAAATGGACCATTTTTGTGACGAGCTAATACAGCAGAATTACCACCCCTGTGCCTTGGAGCATTAGAAAGTCTTTGTGGATGCAGCTCAGGGGAGGAGAGGACTCAAAAAACCCCAAGCAAAACCAAATTAACCCACCAAACACTGTAATATATCACAGTAATGCTACTAAAATAGCAGAATGCCACCTCAGCTTATCAGTTATGTTAAATTTAAATAAAAAATGATAATTAAATATAGTCAGATGGGATTTCGCTGCACCTGGTCTAGTGGGAGGTGTCCCTGCCCATTGCAGGGGGGTTGAAACAAGATGATCTTTAAGGTCCCTTCCAACCTAAACTATTTTATGATTCTATATTGTAGTGACAAATCAAATACTCCCTTTAATGGACAATGCACTGGCCCCTTCTTACCTGGGGTAGCAATATGCCGAGCAGCATGCCAGCCATGATGCTGTAGTTGTCCAAAAACCAAATGAGTACCGCATTCGTGCATCCACGGACATATATAACATTCTGAACACTCAAGCGCTGCAAAACAGCAAAGCAGACACTCAAACAGGCAGTCGCACTGGTGTATGATACAATTAACACGTGGTAATTCCAGTTTCAGGGAGGCAAATTTGGTTCTCCTTCCCATCTCTTTAAACCCACTGAATTTGACAGAAACCTCATCACTAATTCTTCCGTCTGTTTTTATGTTGTTTCCCACCCAAACAAGTTATTTTATTTTTTAAACTTTTTCTTTTTTCTGCAACTACTTTTCTAAAAGAAATGCATCCCATTCTCATTTTAGGCCACTTGGAAAGTAGAGAAGTCTCTCCTTGGCTTCTACCTCTGCTTCCAAATTGAAAGTACAGCAGTGGAAAAAGCACAAATCAGGGACCAAAGTGCTTTGGAATAGACTCTAAAAAGGGCATGAACAAGAGGATTTCAGATTCAGTCCTTCAAGCTGTGCTGCACCGTGACCCCAACCCATAATATAGAAAGCACTTGAGGCTGCGAAGGGTCCTGAGCAGATGAATGGGGTAAAATTAAGCATATGCTTAAGTGCTTTGGGCGTTAGAGCCAGGCTGGAGAGTTGAGGTGATTAAGCCATAAATCAATGAATCTAAATGAAGGCAGGTCATATGTAAAGATAACCAGTAATCCCCAAAACCAACAACCGAAGCTGGCATTGTGCGCCAAGTGCCTCAAATGACCTGGGAGAGGGGCTTTTTTTAGACCAACTGCCCGTGCCGGCACTCCAAAGCTAAGAGTGGAGAACTTACAGCGGATACAATTACTGATTTCCCCGCTTAATCATTCTGCAATTAGTGCCTTGAGCCGTCAGTCTCTACTCTGGAGTCACTGGGCTTTTCCCAAGAGGGAAAACCAGAGGAAAAGGAGGCCCCATCCCGCTCCTGGAGGGAGGAGAGGGCTGCCAACACAACCTGGGAAGTCCCACTCCTCTTCCAGGAACAATTATTAACAGGCTTAAAAATAAAACACCTGCTACTGGGATATAAAATACTTAGAAACAGCTAGGTTGGCTTTAGCGAAACCAATTTTACTCAGTGAGAAACCTGGGCTTTTTGGTATTAAAAGCTTTCCCCAAGTCAAGTTGCCACTTAAAAGTATTGGAGCATCTTTCTTTTTATTAACTGTGCAATTAGCTCAAGGCGGGAGGAGCTCTGGGAAGAAACGTTTCATACACATTGAACAAGGCATCATGGAAGATACCAGGAAGGGAAGATACCGCAATCAAACAAGATTAATTTTTTTAATATATGAAAGCTATTTGAGATAAAATAATTTTAATTGCTGATTTAACTGCCTGGTAGATTTAAGTACGCAGAAGACAGTTTTATAGCTGACCAAAAAGAATGCAGAGAAGCACAACGTTTTGCCACAACAGGATGGATGCTGGTTACTTTACCTCTTTGTCAATGGTTTTGTATCCGCACATAGTGTTGATGATGTCTGTCTGAAAGGAAAACAACAAATATAAACTATAGCAGAAACCAAAAATCACAAAAGAAATTATTTTGAATCTTCTTGTGTTCCCTTTAGTTCATCTAAAAGCAACAACAGGGGATTACTCGCCAGCCCAACACCGATTTCTTCCCAGCAGCCCCAGGGTCAGATGTAGACGCAGCTCGACATGATTTTAGAGAAATCAGTACTGCCAGTGTGTCACAACACAAGACTGTATTTGAACCATATCTATCCAGCAAAACCAACATGGCATCAGAAACCAAAGCTAGCTACAAAAGAGCTGTACGCCACAGCTGTTTCCACAGAACAAACAGCTGAGTTTAATTTTACAGCCTTAATAACTTAACGCATTAAGAAAACCAGGGATGAACACAGCCATCATACCATCACGATGACAAATTTAAACTCAGAAGTATCTGAAACCCAAATAACAGCCAATACTACAAATGCTTACATGAAAATTTTACAAGACTAAATTTATTATAATATATTTTTATACGTCATAATATATATGAATATAAAATTCTTATATTTAAAAAAAACACTGAGTGCTTGCATTTATCACAGATTAATAATGCTTTTCCTGTGGCCATTTTAATATTTTGCTTGCATCCCGAAGCTCTACCTGGCCTGGCAAAGCTAACACGAAAATGCCGCCCTTCACTTGCAAGTCAACCAACATAAAGCCCAGCAGCATCAAAGGAAGCCAAAGACACGGAGGAAAACGAGAATACGCACATGAGGGAAATAAGGCAGAGCAAACTCTTGTGTATTGATATACCCTCCCACTAAATTAAGACAAGATGTAGAGACATTTCATTTAATTTTTTTTTTTTTTTCCTAGGGGACATCGTGGCACAAGAAAACATACACAACAGAGAGAAATGCACTAGAAACAGAGGTTTATAAGCATTTGGAGACTGATTTTTATCTGCTACACTAGAGTAAGTGTTTGATGAACACTTAGACTTGAAAATGGTCCCTTCAGAGCCTCCCCCAGTATGAGCCTGGTTAGTCTTAGCACAGGGCCTTTTAAGAGGATCAGGATCCAACCTCCGACATTAGCGGGAGTTTTCCATGACTACAAAGCAAATGAGTAATCACAAACCATATCTGTAGTTTTCCAGGACAGAAACCAGCCTGTATTTGGAAGCATTAGTCAAACATAGAAGATTTATGTGTCTTCTGGTTGGGTTTTTTTTTTTCTTCCAAGGCAATCGACCATACAGCCAGGGCGTTAGTGCCATCCTGCCAAGTATGCGTCCATGCTGCTTGGATGTCACAGGGCACATTGATGGCATCCTGGGGTGGCAAAGCCACAAGCCCTAATGTACTGCAGCTTCTCGCTGAACAGCCCACCCTTAAATAAGAAGTTTGCTTGTTATTTGCTGATAGGACGAGGGGTAACGGTTTTAAACTGAAAGAGGGGAGATTTAGGTGAAATATTACGAAGAAATCTTTCCTGTGAGGGTGGTGAGCCCCTGTCCCAGGTTGCCCAGAGAAGCTGTGGCTGCCCCATCCCTGGATGTGTTCAAGGCCAGGTTGGATGGGACTTTGAGCAACCTGGTCTGGTGGGAGGTGTCCCTGCCCAGGGCAGGGGGGTTGGAACTAGATGATCTTTAAGGTCCCTTCCAACCTAAACCATTCTATGATTCTATGACTTTAGGGTTTCTCCCCGCCTTTTGATTAACTTCCCTGAGCTCAACACTTTGCAAGCTACCTTTAGGCTGCAAGTATTCTCATCTCCCCCTCCCCTGTTGCCAATGCAGCATACGGAGACTATACTCCCCGTTTTCCTCAGAGAAGTTTTTATTTTAGCGCTTTCCTGCCTGACAGGTTGCACATGAAATGCACAATGCGTTTGATTATTTGTGCCACAGCTGCAAAGGCACCTGGCATTAGTCTTCACTGGTTATTGCAGCGCTTCGCCTTCACAGTACCGCTGTATTTCCACACACATCAACTAACCTTTTAAAACAGGACTTCAACAGAGAAACCAGAGCTACAGAAAAACAAGCAGTATTTTGAATGACAACTAAAAAGCCAGACTGCTCTTTACTAGCCAGCTCTATCTTCCTTTACCATCAAAAGAGGGCAAAATCCTGAGCTCTTCTGCTCAGTGCAGCTGTGCATCAGCAGACACTGTTTTCATAGACACGGTTTTCCTATTCTCAAACACCTAAGGCTTAAAGAATAACTGTTTAACTTTGGTTTCTGAGAATAAATCAAAGCTCAGCGTAGATTTAAACAGTCTTTCTCATACACAAAAAATGTGTAAGCATACATAATAAACACCTTCCTATTATACACATTTCTCAGCAGGATTACTGACACAATTATTGCATTTATTTTTTTTAATTAAACAGCTATGCTCCAGGTAGACACTGTAAGAGCAGCACATAACAGGCACTAGTAGGCTATGCACCACAAGCTCTACTGTGTCTGCTCTTACACATACTCAATTTCTCTGTCTCATGTTCAGACCAAAGACCAAAACCCAGTGAGGTGGGGACTGCCAATACTGGTTTTAAGGTGAAGGAATAGTTCTTTATCAAAATCAGTATTACATCCATCCCTCAAGTGAAGAGCCACGACTTAAAACTGCTAAAATTTATATAAAGCACGTCTACATGGAACTTAATGCCTGCTCCTAGTGCTGCCAGCACCAGTTAATACCAGTTCATTGTAGACTGAGAAACTGGTCCAGACTCCAGCTGACAGGTTGCCCCTTCCAGGGAGGATTTTACAGGGTGGCAAGGCAGGCAATTTTCAGGGATGGGTTAGGGCAGAGCAGCAGCTCCAGTCTAGACCTGCACCCACAAAGATGCACCAAGCCTGAGGTCATCTGCCAACATTTCTGGCTTTCTCTGGGTGACAAGGTTGTTCTGTTCAGTTTTTAATTTCCTTTTTAGTAAGTCCAGGCTTCCTGGCAAAGCAGGAGCAGCAAACCCTGGGGAAAACACCAGCAAGACTTAACTTTCAGCAGCCCTGGTCCAGGCAAGCCAAGAGGTTAGAGGAGCTCCCAGAACCCTTCTGCATAGCGGGACAGTAACATGGACCAGAACCAATTCATTATTTTCTCCTTTTCAAGCTGTCAAGACCCCACGGATCCATAGCTCCCGTTATCAGGAGGGACCCATCTTCCTTCACTTCCTCCCCCAGACCTTCTAAAGTAAGGTACCTTTAAAAGTGAAAGCTGGTGACCCAGCAGAGAGCAGCGATGCTGAGATGTTGGGACTTACCTTATTTGTGACACAGCAAGTGTAGGGCACCCCACAGGCCAGCGGTCCCGGCGCCGCACAGTTGTGGTATACATTTTGTGACCAATCTCTGTAATCTTCCCCACCACAGCACTTAAACTGGAAAAAAAGGACACAAAAGGCAAAGGAAAAAAAAATAGTATCTTAACAGAAATTCTTCTAAGTAGAAAACAAAGTAAGAATAAAATAAAACAAAGTTAGATTGATGGTTGGACTAGATGATCTGAAAGGCCCCTTTTCCGAGTTGAAAAATTATCTTTTCAGGTCTGGACATCATTAAGTAATGTTTTTACATCCACTTCATCTCCAGCTGTAATATACTACTTCAATTTTTTTTTTAAGGATTGTGACTGCATTTCTAAATGTAGTCTGAAAACCAAAAGTGTTGCTTTAAGGCATAAAAAAAAATCTCACCAAAACATTTTGGGTGCAATTTAGTAGAACTGAGATCTGGCAAACAAATACCACCAGTTTACACTGACTTAATACAAATATTCACTTTATATATTAAATGAAGGGAAAAGAAGTAGTTTATGTAATCATTAAAATGTATATTCGCTGTAGGTATACATAATTTTGGGCAGTGCATGGAAACTTTAAAGCATTATGAAGTCTAATGACAGAATTTCCTCAGGATGATTTGCTTTTGACAGACTTTCCATGCCTACTTTGTTTTTCAAAGCAGGCTGCCATCTCCATAACAATGTCGTAAAATATACATGACACTTCCTCAGTTAAATTATTTAGATTGATGGTTGGATGGCATGGTCACTGACATCACATGGGCCCTCACATCACATTTGTGAACATTTTTTGCTTCTTTAGTCTCTAAACTGCACAGCAGAACTCTTCAATAATCCAGTAAACTTTTCAACACACCAGCCTTAAAAAAAAAATAAGGCTGTGAGTCAACTACACATGCCATTAAGTAATGCTCAGCTGGGCTCAACACAATTTCTGAATTTTAATTACAGGTATATACACTTCCACAGGCATTTTCTTTGAATAACTACCTTGTTAAAGAGCTTGCTAGGTGCCCTCAAGTGAAAATACAACGGCCCAGGTTCAAACAGCCTAATTGCCACCTGATTTCTCTTTATCCCATGCTTCCTGCTAACAAGACGCTTTTGAATGTCTTGGACCAGTCAGCAGAAATGCTGAGCACAAGAACTTGGGTGGCATTTAGGCTGAATTTGTCTGTATCCAGCTGTGGGGCCCCTATAAGCCTACATGTCTGCAGGGTCTGGCCCTGAGCATCTGAATCACGCCCACCAAGGCAAAAAGCTGCATTTTGCACCCCCACTTCTTGCAATGATTTAGAGGGCTTCAAATGCCAGCTGGGATGCTGGAGGAGCCCTGCCCACAGCAATGCTGTAACAGATGACCCATGAGATCTCATCCTCCTCATCAATAAGTGATTATCACATCACTGGGGGGAAAAAAAAAAAATCAAAGCTGTCGCCCAGGACCTACCACCCCTCAGCACTGAATTAGTCCCAGGGGAAAAAAAAAAAAAAACAAAACCAAAAACAAACCCGCTTTTGAACAGAATCCATGATGTTCTTGAAGTCTAAATCATCGTAGTAATTTGCAATTCCTCTTCTTATATTATCGTTCAAAAATTTGATTGTCTACAAGGCAGAAGTAAAACAAGACGCATGGGTTACACACTCCGAAACAAAATTAAAAGAACAGGTTAAAGTGACAAGTGTAATTGATAAGCACAAGGGGAAAGGCTTTCTTTTGTTTTAAAGAAAAAAAAAACAGCTAAAAATCGATCATAGCACAATCCTGCAGGGACCTACCCTCCATTCTCTTTTTAGGAAGCAGCCTCACTGCTGGCTTTGTGCTGAGAAGTGCTAACAGTGTGACATCTCTCCAGCAAGGCGCTACTTCTCCCAGACTCTCCAAGCATCTCCCAGAGAGAGTCCTGTTGTCTCACAGGCTGAAAACTGGAAGGCAGGATCCCTCCCACTGGGCACTGGGGATCCCCATCGTTTTTTGGGTGACAGAATGGTAGATTTGGGTGGTGGGTCTTGGCACTGCGGTCTGCACCATACCCCGGGCGACAAGAGCTGACTGTCTCCCTGTTCACCATCTTCCATGAATTTTATTTTCCATGAATTTTATTTTTCAAGGAACCCGTAATTGCCAGATAATGAGGTTTATTCCACCTTAAGCAGAAAAAAAGTGGAAAAGATTTCATATCTGTATGCTTTACAGTCATGGTTTTGAGAAATATGGCAGTGGAGTGGTGGCGGATATAAAACCGTACCTCCTCAGCTTGGCATATTAGAAATTAAATCAACAAAACCTTTTTAAAGCTTAGAAGACGAGGCAAAAAAATAAAAGTATTTCATTTTCAACATCCAGCACCATCATAGCATAGCAAAAAATTGAGATTGAACATAACCAGAATGTTACAATTTCCCTTTCAACCCAGCTGCTAAAATGATCAAAGCTAAATCCTTGCCAGGTCAGAAAGAAACCTGAAATACGCCTACTCATTTTGTCGGTATTACAAACTGGAACACTCAAAAACAAAACAGAATAAAAACCATTATCACATTCAGCAATTAGAAATTAGAAGGGATTTTGCAGGACTATCCTAATTCCAAGAAGGAACAGCAGCACATGCCAACTACTCTCGCGCTGCCTGTATCACACCTCAGACTCAACAGATTTGAGACGGAAATAGAGAAAGAAATGGGAAAAACCAGTGAGACATGCAAAACAATCAGCATTTAAATGGAGGCTATTACCCTAAGCTTTTATTAAATACTTCCTTCTCCTCCCTATACTAACCCCAACTTCTCCATTAACCTCATAAAACAACCAACCAAACCCATCCCTGAGCATAGCTGCCCTGCTCAGACAGCCAATACACATGTCAGGAAAACACTTACTGCCCCAAAACCACAACAATACATTTTCTTTGTCCAAAAGTCAACAGCAATTCTTCCTCGCCCTCTCAGCAAATACCATCTTTGGCATCTACTTAATTTTCGGTCAACCACATTCTCTGCATCCCATAATGCCCACACTCCAATGCCAGGCAGGCTGATCTGCTTCCTTCAGATGGGCCCAGATGGGCCTGGTGCTCACACCACAATTTGGAATAAATCCTTGCATGGGGCCAAGGCGAGACCTATGGCAATGGCTAACGACAGCTTATGGAAATGAAGATACCTCATCCCCTGCTCTTACAAGTCAAGTTCATGACTCTGGTCCAGCACGGAGTAAGAAGAAAATACTAGTGAGAGAGAACAATCAGTTGCTATTTTTTAAAAAAAAAAATCTTTTTTAAGGCTTTTTTTTTTTTTAATAATGTATGTAATGTATTAGGTATGACTTTTTTTTGTGGAAATGAGATCGGTAGGATTGGGGTGGGGAAGGAAGAGGTCTTATTATTTAGCATCTCTTTTTTACTATTTTGCCAGATTAGGAAAAAAGAAAATATCAAAGCACAGAAATCTAGTACTTGCCATAGTAAACACACGTATGTTTTAAAACTTCTCTAGCAGAAAAAAGAATAGTCTGGTGCTTTCTGTTTAGAAAAAATAATGTTTTTATATAGTTATAGCACTCTTGTAAATTATGAGGTCTCCTACTGAAATTACTTATGTTGCTTATGGATGTGGGCATGGAAGCGTTTTAGCCACTAAAAAAAACCAAAGTCTCCAAATCCATCTGGAAAATTCCCAATTCAGCAGTCGGAGACCCAGAAGGCAAACGAGAAGAAAGCACTTTGTAATACATGAAGAGCTGGAAACTCGTTTTACCTGTATTACGCATTCTTAGTTACCACATTTTCTCCCAATTCTTTAGTCTGGAATTCATCTCCAGAACAGGTGGCCAATCCCACCCATGCCTGAACCTGAAATGTCCTGAAAAGTCTAGACTTGCCTTCAGACCTCCATCAATTAGCGTTCAGGTGACAATTTTAACGCCTTTTACTTGGTCAGTAGCGTAGCCATAACTTCAAGGATTGTAAGTCACGTTCTTAGTGAGCAAAACCTAAATGCAAGCAGCTCACCTGGTTTCTGAAGATCAGGGCCACCACTCCACCAGTCAGCTCAATCAGCAAGCAGATACCAAGAATGTACACGAACTGCACAAAAACAATTGCAAGTGAGACCTTAAACAGAACAAATCCCAATTACTCTTTCACTTAACAGCCTTAAGTCTGTAACATTTGATTGCCAACATACTTGGCTTTCTGCACGTGAGGTGTCATTCTAAAGAAAGATAGAAAATTATGGCTTTGTTCCGATAAAACGGTTCATGTCACAAGAAAGCCTTTTCTCCTCACTTGAGTCATTCTGGGTTTTGCCCAATTGGCAAACACATTCTTTTTCTGCTTTGAATGGACTCAAAACCGATAGATGCATTTATCGTGCCAAGATCCTTCTCTCCATAACAGCATCCCAGAAAAGCACATTAATGGACTGCTACTGGACAGTGGGGACAAACCACCCTGAACATGGTGTTTTAATGCTTCCTACAAAGACAGTACTTACCTGCTAGTTTTCATTTCTTGGGTAAAGCACTGCTTTAACATAATCCAAACCACTTCCTACTAAATTGCCAGTGTTGAATCAAAGCAAAATTCTGGGCTGGGTACCTTTTAGTGTGTTGCTTTGGAAGAGGGAACCGAGCCATACTGCATTACCGAGGCTGCACTATGGGCGCTAACAGGACTCACTATGCTCAGTGCTAAGAAAAATTATACCTCTTAGCTCTCTACTTGTTTATTCATCTCTGTATGTATATACGTGCACTCACACACAACCACAATGTATGCATCTGTGACTACTTATCAAAGCACACACAAAATACAAATAACATGAAGAAATCCAGAGCAACACCACGAGATAACTGCAACGTGCCAGTACCTGAAATGTTTTTCCAACCCAAATAATTCTTTAGGTATAAAAGATGGCTGATATGGGAATTTAGGTCAAACAGCAAAATTCAACAGGAAAGAACTTTTAGGATCTCTCATTTGAAAATAATCTCTAATGCTCTGCCCTGAATGCTGGTTTAATTTCTGTCCCGGTATCAGTGTCACAAATGCACCAGACAGGTATCTTTTCTCCTGCTAAACCTGGAAACAGCCTGAGAAGCAGACATGAGGGGCTTTCTTCGTTTAGATACCCTCCTGGGTTTGCTACTGCAAAGGGAACAGAAAACGTCCTCGGCATCAGGCAAGGACACACCACCACACTCAGAGTGAAAGAAGCCACCGCCGCCCAAGGACAGGCTCTCAGTAAAATTCCAACCTAATTCCAAAATCCACAGTTACCTCTTGCTTTCTCCTACGTAATATACCACATATTTAGTATTTCTTTACATTGAACTGACATGAAAGTAAAAATTATGTTTTCGTGCTCTATTTTTAATTAGTCATGTGTGCAACTTCCACCTGCAACCACAGCGTTCTATAGCAATCTCCCTAAAATTTGCCCTTTCAGAGGCACTGGAGAGAAAAATTGTGTCCCTGTCATTTCCTCCTTACGGCCCATCTTTCAAAGCCCTCTGGTGCTACACAGCTAACATCATAACACGCCTTTCTCCCCTCTATATTCCTCTTCTCAGCTGAAGGCAGGCAGGCAGACAGATTCCAGCCACCACCAGCCTCTGACGGACATCGGCCTGACCTGGGGTTTCTTTCTCCAGCAGTTTCCTCCGAGAAGCGTCTGAAGAACCATCAGAGACCGCAACTCATCTCTGCGCGTAACGTAAGCTTTAGGAAATCCCCCCAGACTGATGGGGAAAAGCTGCAGCCAGACTTCGCCTTTTCCATCGGCCAAGGGGCAGCACTGATTCCTCCTCTCCGTCCCAGCAGGGCACAGCCAGGCCAGAGAAGGAGCGGGCACCGTGGTGCCAGGCTAGCGTCAAACGGTATGTCAACAGCTGAGTTTGCACAAGATCCACGCTGGCTGATAATAATTCACATTCATGGTTATTTTCCATAAAGCCCTTAACTATTGGAAAGCTGGATTTCTCAGCGCTGGGTTCTCGCCTGTCCTGTCGCTGGCAAGGTGAAGTACTGCTGCTTCCTGAAGGAGGGACGTCCACAGACTACATTTAGGGGATTAGAGCCATAAAGCAGTTTCAGATTTAATTAAAATTTTTAAAAAGCAGCTTTATTAAAGTATTTTTCAGTGCAGACAATTATGGGTTTGAATTCAGGTGACGCTGAAAAGCAAAAGCAATAAGCCTTAAAAATTAAAAATCAAAAAACCCCAACACTTACTGCTTGAAGAAGGCATAAATTGTCTCTTAAAGAAGCCAGTACACCCACAAAAGATACCAGGAACATTATAATGCCCAAAAGTATTAAAATAATTGCTGGGGCTAGAAAGGCACTTTCTAGAGTTTTGTACTTCTGTCTTTCAACTTCAGCATAAATCCCGACCGCGAGGACAAGGGCTCCGATCACCTGAAACAGAAAGAGAGAAGAGCACAGATGTTACCCTTTCTCCCAGTAAACACAGAAATGACATTTTGTGAGTAGACGTGAACCTGTGACTACTTACTTTAGAATTAATTATAAACAATGAAACACTCAAATTGGAAGTTTGGAAGAAAAAAAAAAAACAAACCAACTCAAAGAGTGAAGCAGAAAAAAGCTGAGTTAGAAAAAAACTGAGTTTTGTTCATTTCAAAGATATATTTAATAACGTTTTAACATTCTGGAAGTTAAACAAATTGAAACATACGTCACTGGTTGAAATGTAATTTATTACTCATCTGAGATCACATATATTACACACACTAGCAAATACCATGGCATTAATATTCCTCCTTTGCGTGTCTGTTGGCCCTTCCCTCACTGTGTGTGCATGTATATGTGTGTGTGTGTGTATATACATATGCCCCTAACACAACACCATTTCTAAACCTGCCTGCAATCAACAGCTTATATGTCCCTTTCCATCAGCTCCTATTGTATTTAGGCTCAGTAAATTTGGCCATCCTATACCTCCAGTCCTCCTGCCATCAGGGGAAACGCACCAGATTAAAAAGAAAAAAAAAAAACCAAACCAGCAAGTCTGAAATTACGCCGCTTTCTTGAGCAACTACCTGATAAAGCTGACAAGTGAAGCAAGAAGCGATGCATTTCATTTAACAAAGTAAAGATATTTCAATCAAAATAATCACAGTTAAGTCAAAATCATTTAAGTTCGGTATTAAGCCTATGGCATGCTGCAAGTTGCTTTGAATTATGCTGAATTTGAAAAAAGAATAATAGCCCACAACACTCAATCATGAAAACTGCAGTGGAAAAACTTTACTGCCGGCTCCCAACAGCCAGGCACATCCTCAGGGAAGAGCCCAGATTTGAATCAATCATTTTGGCAATCTGATAAACAGCATTCCCCTTTTCTGACCCCACATTTCTGCAGTAACCCCAAGTCTGCTCCCCGCACACCAACGGCAAGGAGAGCGCATTTCTTAAATATACGAAGCTTTTTGGTCTCACACCGTATATCCCACACAAAGGTCCAGACGGACATGACATACTTAGTTGCAAGATCGTGAGTCCAACAGTTGAAATATTTTTTAATTACAGGGTATCTTAAAATAAGTAACAACGTGCTGGAAAGTCTTGATTTTTATATAGCTAAGAATAAAAACCCAAAGGACATTACATGAGGAATGCCACCGAGTTGCCACTTAAAAAAGAGAAATTTCAGAAGGGTTCACCCATAAAAATAAATATACCAAAGCTATTTAAAAAGCAACTTAAAACTTCACATGGCCAAATTCAAAGTAAGTCCCCCTCTGACAAATTCAGAAATTGTACTGATTATAGAAGGCAAAAAAAACCCAACAAAACAATCAAAAAAACCCCACACGCTGGACAAATAACAGGTACCTAAATTTACCATTTATATGCTTTTACTGCAAAACTATAATTAGGTTTTTTATTACTAAATGGTCAATTTGCAGTATTAGCTTTAGTCTTTAAAAAAACTCAACGATTTCGGTAATAAATTATAAATTTCTTTTCCAGCAGAAAGCAATATAAAGAAATCAGTTTGACATTTTTAAATATGTCTATAACAATTGAGGAAAGAGACTTAAACCAATTACAGAATATAAAATTTGTGACTGTATGTGCATATGTGATTCAGGAGTTCTAGTACTGCTATTATTAAAAAAAAAAAAAAACAAAACGAAGCAACAAACTAAAAACCTGATACATTTGTGTCCAGGCCGCATTTACCCTGGCAGTAAAATTACGTCACTCCTTAGGAAGAGGACTACAAAATACCTCTCTAATGAAACTCCCTCGAGCAATCCTAAATTAACAGTTCGGCAAACTGTGCCATACAGAGGCACGTGTCGTGGGGAGGCTGCCTTCAGCAGCACCGCTGCTATGCCAGGGGAAAAGCATAAAAAAAATAAAAACTCGGGCTTACCTGTCATATAATAGACATACACACACATTTTATACAGATTCTGAAGCATAAAAAACTATTGAGGGGGACGGGGGGAAGCTCACCCAGGCACACAATTAAAATCCTCATTCCTTATGAGCAGGATTTATGCTTTTATCATCTTCCATTTTTTTTAAGCATTTAATAAAAATCTTTTAAACCTTTAACATGGTCAAACCAGCAGCAGCAATTATTTACGCATATCATCGCAATCATCCCAGCCGTGTCTCTTCTCCAGGGCTGCGCTCTCCTTTCCCGTGATCAGGGGTGGAAACGCCACTTTTCCGTAGGTAGCCCATCAATACACAGACTGTTTACATCCTGCATCCTCCACAACAGCTCCCGATTTGGCAATTCACGCCATGTCCGCAGGAAAAATTAGCTGGCTTTGACTCACAGTAAATGAGTCCCCCAAATATCAGGGACTTTCTCTGGGCCTTGTGCATGCACTGAAGTTGCTTTCCCCCGAGAGAAAGGGAAAGCATTTATTTCTAAGTAGTGGCTTTACTCCTGTATTTTCAAAACATTCTTAAATAAAGAGCCCACTCAAACAGCGCCTTCTGTTTAAAATGCTGGATGTTGTTTCAGCCAGGTGACAAAAATGACCTTACAGCCTCACTCACCACCAAAACAGTTGCCTGGAAAAGTTACAGTGACGACTACTTTTTAAAAAAGCCCCAGGTGATGTGGGAAGGAAGACACAGCAGGGACAGGGCCTGGAGCAAATGTCCCCTCTGGCATTGCGACGATGCTTCCATTTCCTTTCTGCTTTTGGATAAGCCTGATGTTTAGTTCCTGGTGTTTTTAAGCAATCTTGGGGTGTTCATCGCTCGCAAATGTACTGGAGGAACAGCAACAGCAGGGAGGAAACCAAATGGCCTCAGCATCCCATACCTCAAAGTCCCAAAAAGCAGTAAAAGATGACAAATCCCCCAAAATTTAAGCAAACCAATACTCCACAGCCAATCCTTACTCCCATTTACACCACTTTAAGAAAAAAAAGGAAAAAAAAGTCAGGAAGACTAACACAGCTGAAAAAAAGAATCAGATCGCTGATATTTACGGCTAATGAGATCTGCTTCATTAAACTAGAATAAAAGACAATTTTGAGGGAAGCCCACGTGCCATGCCTCACAGAACCTGGCGTGTGCTCAGCCCAAACCAGCCTTCCCAAGAGCAAACACCGGCAGCCCCCATCCTTCCCACTTCCTTTTCCTCTTCCCCTTTCCCTTCTCACAGCCCCCGCCACCCTCCCTCCCGGAGCAAACCATCACTCCGGCAGAGGATTGAAGCGTTTGGTCATAAACAAGGGCAGAGTGTTGAAAATCCAGACCGAGCAACTGCAAAGAGTAAATAAAATTCTCAGGCTGCCTGAAAGGGGCTTTGTCCTCCGGGGGACACTCAGAGATTCAGAAGGGCCCTTTTTCTGCTACCAGATTAATTTTTACACCCCACCAGCCAGGGCCCTGTCTGCCAATGGAAAATGCGGAGTTGACAACATGCACGATCCTTCCTGAAGGACACACTACAAAAAAAAAAAAAAAAAAATGGGGGGGGAGGGGTGAAGAATAAACACAATGAACTTCCCTCTTCTGAAAATGGCACCTGCGGAATAGCTGCTGTGGAGTAACGCAGGGAACTTCAGGGGTCAAAACCCAAGGGTTTTCCTTGGTCGGTTTGTTTGCTAAGAAAGCCAAAAGATATCCAGGATCCCAAAGAGTCTGAATTACACCCAAATGCTTTGCATTTCAATTTTTTGTTCATTCTTAAATCACAGCTTTAATCGGATGCTTGTTATTAAACTTGGCGGATCTAAACCTCTCCTCCCAGGCAACACGCCAAAAGCTTTAGGTTCCCACCTTGTAAATACCACATCTCCTGTGACAGAAACACAGGCCAGCAAAACAAGAGCTTAAGCAGCTCTTGAACTGAAAGATCCAGAAAGAAACCCTGCCTGAGCATCTCCTACATCAGTACAGCCCAGAGCCAGCACAGCATCACCCCAGCATTCCCAGAGCCTGGAAAAGCACCTTTAAAAATCACAATGCTCTGGGCGAATTTGCCACATTTGAGAAGTCAGCGGGAATTATCTGGAACCCAAAGGCTGGGGACTTTTACCACTTTCAGGAGCCAGCACGTGGGTTCTATCTGACACATGGCCAAGGTGTTACCCCTTTAAGTTCTACGGCTTCACAGTATCATCTAGCCAAGGCACATAATTTTCTTATATACTGACTACCGACTGTGTAGAGCAAAGGCTTTATCTGCCCAGCTCCCCTCGGGGAAAGAGCAGTATTTTAATAGATGCATACATGATTTTTATCCGCCAAAACCAGTCTGTCCGTCCCTGGGGAACTACACCCACAGGTGTGCCGGCGGAAGCATGAATTATTGCCAAACCCCGCTGTCTTGCTCGGGAGGGAGCCCGCTTCCCGGGAAAACA
>VWZL01002571.1:55872-137229 GCA_013396915.1 Stercorarius parasiticus | reverse complement strand
ACCCGAGTGGGTGCCCCGGGGGGGGGCGGGGCACGGCGTCGAAACACAAATAGCACGGGAGGGTTAAAAAATACCAGAATCGAAATGGAAAGCTCCAAAACGCTCCCAGCTGCAGCTTGTCTTTCTCTTTTTGTGCAATCCCCTTTGCAAATGCCTGCCTGCCGAGGGGTTGGCTAGGTCAGGAACTAACCTTGCAGCTGGAGAAGTCAGGGGAAAAATAAAGAATAAAAGTATCGCTACTCGAGCAGCCATCTACCACCACTGCCCTGGCCCAGAGCAACGCACGTATCCACAAACCTCTGCAATTGCGATTTAAGATGGCGTGGTGGACAAAAATACATAAATGCAAAGCTGCTGCTTGGGTGCTGGGTTTTTTGGTTAAGCATACATAAACATCGCAAAGCAGAATCCCTGCGTTCTGCTGCTTTACACTCTATTGAACAATTAAGCAATACCAGAGCTTTTACCTTTCATTACAACACCCAGACAATTGCATGTGCAAAAAAAAGGCCCTGTCCTGCAAATAACAGGGCGTAAGTGCAACAGTTAATGGGCATATTGCTCTGGCCGTGTTTTCTGCCCACACCAGTCCGTCCGCGTCCTGCTGCTTGTGACAGTGGGTCAGTGTTGGGTCTTACACAGTGATCATGAACTGCAAACGCCATTCATGCCTACGAGATGAAATAAGCCCTTTCAAAGCTGGCAGTGCTGCACTCCTGTCCCACAAAGGACTATTTTCCTCCAGGGGACAAAAAAAAAAAAAAAAAAAAAAAAAAAAAAAAAAAAAAAAAAGCCTCATTCAAAGTGGCAGATAACGGTCACAGAGTTGGTTGTCGCATCCTGGCCCAGAGTAGAGACAGACAGCATTGAAATCAGCGTCTGGTATCAGAGAAAATGAAGTGCAGCAGCATTTATTCTTAAGTTATCTAGCAAAGAGACTGGAAAACCTCTGAACTCTGCATCTAAAGCTGCTTAAGTGGTCGGTACATACAATAAACCAGCAGTTGCTACCAAAACCCCTTTTTATAAAGGCTAAAAAATATTCCTGGGTAATTCTATTCTAAAATGGGTCATTGCTTCTGGGAAACAAGTAATCCAGCCTGGGTCCCTGCCAGCAACAGAACAGCTCATCACCTCTTACGCTTCTGACAATAATACATAATACAATATCGTAGAGCATTCATCTTCTAAAATATCAATTACTTCAGTTTTCAGGCAAATTTGCAAATACCCCTGACACATACCAATGATGTGCAGGCTGGAAAACGCATCACGTCTCGAATAAGCACTGGGAATTAGAGTCCACCACAGGTTCTTCATGTCTCACAGGCATTGTTCACATCCAAACATGTTCCTGTCACTTATGCATTTTCCTTGCTTGTGTATTTAACTAAGTAGTTTTGGTTTGACTTTTCCTAACTCCTTACCTTGTCATTCTGCAAATAAAATTTCAGGGCACGACCAGCTGGATGAGGAAGCCGATTAAAAGGAGCATCCATTTTCCTGTTGTTTTCACTCTGAACTGAGCCAATATGTCAAAACAGGGTTGTGTTACAAACCCTGTATGAAAATAATTGAATAATGCTTTTCTGTATCTGAATCCCAGGCTTCATCTAGACAATGAAACGGCAAGATTTCTGGACCCAATTAAGATAGTTTAGCATCAAACAGTGGTTTAAAGTAAGATATTATGAATCGCCTGCGGTGCTGAGGGTCCTTCTGAGTTGTGCTCTCTCCACCTCAGCCCGACGCAGCGCAGAGCTGCAGTTTTCCAACTGAGAGCTTGGCATCTCTGCCAGCTTCAAGGCAGATCGTGCATTGCAGTATCTGCTCCCAAGGCCATCCGACGGCTCAACTGGTGGTGGGTTTGTTCATGTTAAGGAGATCGGTAATTTACACATTTCCTCGCTCGCCTTCAGGACTACCAGGGTTGTTGCAAGTGTGAACAGGGCATGGTAGATCCCGTGAATGGCCTTCAAAAGCAATGGTCTGCAGAGCGTTTGACCCAGGGCTTTAGGAGATCTGCAGAAAAGGGAATTGAACTGACAGCTAGCCCTGCACTGGTTCAGAAAGACCCTAAGCTTTTCAAAGCTCCCAGCAGCATTTCTGGTGCTTTCTTCCAGCCCAAGCCTGGCTGATAAAGCTGCAGTCCAGCTGCACCTTTCCCTAGCCAAGGTGGATGCTCATGGTCCTGCTCTCAGAGCTGTTGCCTGGACAAAGGTCCTTCCTCCCAGAGCGGGGTCCAACATGCAATTCAATTAAAGTTTCCACTGCCTTGTATTACCTTGTATTATTTTTTCCGAAAGACATAATGCACCTTATTCACCCTTCCAGACCCGCATCTTTTGTTTGCATCTCTCACCCTTTGCTCAGGCCTAGGATCGGTGACTCAGCAACATTTGACCTCGAACAATCCTGCCCGTAATAAAAACAACAGTGAAACCAGCCCAACCCAAACCCCTGCTCTCAGATAGTCCCTTTTCCTGGTATAACTCCAGAATCATTGGAGAGGCGGGTTTTGCCTATAGTCCCAGGCAAGCGCAACTTTCCCAAGGAATTTGGAGCCTGCCTTTGTAAAAAAAAAATCGCTCCAGTTTGCAAGTCAAAAGGCCAATAGCACACACTGCGTCACTGGCCAGGCTCCAGGGCAATAACCTCATCAATGCACAACCAGCAAACAAATATAAGGTGTGGGCATGTATAAATGAAAGCAAGTCCCTGCTGACTCCTATGATAAAATGTTGACCAAAGGGTGGCAGCTCCCCAACTATCACCCAAGTAACAGATCAGGGACCAGGGCAGATGGTTCAGAAGAAAGTTCCTAGGAAATGCTGGCACCCTGACCGTCTTCAAATTCAAAGGCAGCTGAGAAAGGTTTTGGGTTCACCAATGAAACATGAAAAAGTACAGTCCTCTTTCCAAGGGCTTGCTTATGTTCTGCTATCTATAACAAAGACTGATGAAGCACTTTAGCTTCGTTCTTGGCTAAACTTATGGAGGTTCTTGCTCATATTCTCCTTGGGATTTGAAGAGATAAGCAAGCCAAAGGAAATAAATGTGAAGAACGCTATTAGCTGTTGAATTCATGTTGCCAAATCATGAAAAGCCCTCCTGGATGGCATACAGAAAGTGGAAGGTTCACAAGCTGTTTAGTGAGGCATCAGTGGAAGACTTTCAAGATGAGCCTGGAACAGCTTTGCAATGCCCATGAGAAGATATGCAGAAGTGTATTTTTGCAGTTTCTGTGTAAGGCAGTGAGTGGGATTACCTGCAGGGAAGTCCGTCATGAGGAGAAGGAGATATTACATGTAGTACTACAAGTATTAATTTCTAAAAAACACCACTTGGGTAATACATCAGAGAAGACGTGCTTTACAGAGTTGCTGTGGTTAGTTGATGGGTTAAACTGAAGGCTGCCTCCAGAAATTAGTGAAGCAAGGGAAGAGTCCAGGCTGAGCTGGTGGAAAGGATCCTGAACGGATAAATACAGCCCTGTTACAGGGGAACCTGGCATGGCTGCAGTTCCGGGAACGAGGGGAGCTGGAAAACCACTGCCATCCCAGTGCCACATGCACGGGGGCAGATTTTCCTTGACTTTACTTGTCAGGAGCTTTCTGGATCCTGAAAACAGCTCTTAATATCTGAAAACAGGTTTTAACACCTGAAACACTTTGAGCTTCCAGCAGAGCAGGCATGAGCCAGTGCCAAGTCCTCTTCAAAATCTCAGCCTCAACGGGCTGCTTATGTTTCTGTCACTTACTGCAAAGCTGAGTGCGAGCAAGAGCGCTGCGCTCCGAGCAGAGAGGGGAGTCAGGGGTTCTCCTGTCCTGTGAGGACCAGATACTGCTCCTTGCACACGCGAGGGCAGTAAGTTTCTGCAGCACACACCTGGAAAGGGGAGGCAGCAGTCTGAAGGGGGAATGTCCCTCGTTTAGCCCCTCAGCGTGGCAGCGTATGGAGCTGAGGATCCTTGGGATGTTTCTATGCTAGAGAGCAGCCAGAGAAGGATTTTAGGAGCTCTGGATGAGACCCTGGGTCCCAGCTTCCCACTGAAACCTTATTAGAAGTCCCAGTTCAGGTCTGGTCTTGACAAATGCTTCTCTCCTAGAAATATTCACCAGCAACCTTTCAAGCGCCAACAGGACTTGTTGCTCTAAATAAATTAAATCATACCAAATCTACTAAATACGGCTGGTTGAGCAGTATTATATTGGGCTGTCACCATTAAGTAAAATGTATTAAAAATGCTTGGTAAACCTCCGAATAGTTGCAGAGAGCAAGAACACCTTGCTAAAATTGTGCTGAATATATTCTGTTTCTGTTTTGCTATGAGAGCTTGCAGGAAACCGGGGAGGGTCGTGGAAACGCAAGGATCGCAGGACTGGTAAACCCGGCAAAGTAGCTATCCTTGCATTTAAGCCTGTAAATCCTGATGTAGCAGCATGTCCATTTCAGAGATTATTTCAAAACACATGGGGAGGGGAGAAAAAAGTTTCAAGTACCACTTTGCCACGTTTCATTTGATGTCAAACTGGCTGTTTAGTTTTTGCCTGCAAGAGACTCCACCTCCTTTCAAAGTCCCCTTAAGCTCTGTAGAGAATTTATCCCAGTACGGCTCCTGCATCGCACTTAACAGTTACGCAGGCAAAGAAAACCAAATGTCCTTAGTCCCATGCAGAGGATATGGATACCTGGTGCCTCGGAAAACTGCTGCCCTGAAAAAGAAGGATTTCCACTTAGATTGAAGTGTTTTCTGGCTTGATACTTCCATTTATATTTTCTTGGCCCTAAAAATAATCTAAAGGAAGACATTGCCTGCCACTAACCTGNTTTTTTTTTTTCTTCCTTTTTTAGAGGAAAAAGAAACTCAAGGGGGAGAGGAGTTCTTCAGTTTTTGCTCTTCGAGCGCAGGCTAAAATGCCAGGCAAGGAGGAGGCCCTTGGTATCGCTCATCTCTTCCTGGAACTGCATTGCATCACTTGGAAAACAGGACGAGAGGACATGAGACATCTCATCCCGATGTCCTTTTAATGGCACTTAGTCATATGCACGGGAATTCATAGCACCAGCATCTACTGCAAGAAAATGAGCAGATGCCAAAAGATTTTATTTTACGCGTAGCCGAGGAAAAAAAACCATGAGCGCATTTTCTGTTTTAAATGCTAGCAACATTTCGCAGGCTGACTCCCTCGAGGACGGCGGCAATTGGACAGCAGTAACCCAGTTTACCCAGCCAGGATGGCAAATTGCTTTGTGGGCTATCACCTATTCCTTCATCGTTATCACATCCATTGTTGGCAATGTTACCATCATCTGGATCATTCTTGCACACAGGAGAATGAGGACTGCTACTAATTACTTTATTGTTAATTTGGCTCTTTCGGATTTGCTGATGTCTGCTTTCAATACCATCTTCAATTTCATTTACGCCAGTCACAACGTCTGGTATTTTGGTGAGGAATTCTGCAGGTTTCAGAACTGGTTCCCCATCACCGCAATGTTTGTGAGCATTTACTCCATGACAGCCGTGGCTGCAGAGAGGTAAGAGGCAAATGGAGAAGATAAGGTCCAAAAAATTAACTGTTAAACTATAAAACATTATTGCAATACTTTGTGCAATTGGCCCCCACCTACCGTGTCAGGTGCCTTATCAGCAAAGTGGGAGGAGTGCCAGGCAAATAGACTACGGGCTTAGATGCTAGTTATGGCATGAAAGGAAGGCTCTTCTCTCTGTGGAAGCGGCTGGTATTTTATTGTTCCCGCGTTACTGATCATAAATTGTTTCCCAGTCATCCTGCAAACCCTTGCATCCGCAATCCCATTTGTGAGTCCAGCAAACCACCAGAAATAATGGGAATTGAATCAGAAAGGGCAGAGTCTGCTCCAATAGTTCACAAGAATGACTTATTCCAAGAGGGAGGAAAGTAATTACAGTGATTTTATTTGACTTGTGAGGTAATTTGGTATTTTCATAATACTCTCTTCCATCTGCCAAGTCTCTTTCACTCGAGCTTAAATTTGTGGCATCTAAATGTGTTTATAGCTTATTGTTAAGTAGCGTGACGGTGTTTTTCTTTTTACTAGAAAGTGGCCAAAAATCCATGGGAATTTTCTCTCTTGAAGGCAATGGCACGTAAAAGAAGTAGATGAGGTTAAGCTCCCTTCTATGCTCTCTGCTCTCCATCCCTCCATTACTTCCATTCTCTGCCTGGCGCTGGGAACTTCTGTATCTTTTCCATCCTATGTCCCTGACGCAACCCCACGGCGAAGGTCTTCCCCTGGGCAGCCAGACCTGACATCCAGAAATATCTGGCGCTCCTTTATCAAGCCCTCCTGTTGACTTTGCCCATTCCTTCAGGTTTCCTCCATTCCTTATCAAGCACGTGTACCCACCAAGGGTCCTTCCAGCTCCCTCGGGAGCAGAGCCAGCGTCCCTCGGGAGCCATTCGAAAAGCCTTGCTCCATGAGTCATCAGGGTCGCTTTCGTAATTCCTGTCCCTGCTCCCAGCTCCATTCACTCTGGCACACCCAGGGAAGCAAGCGACAGGGCAAATCAAACCAGATAAATGAACTGGCAGGAGAAGAAGGAAGGCTTGTGCATGCAACACCTGCTGAAACCCGCACCTTGAGTTGCGGACATGGCCCGGATTGACACAGTGGCCCTTGCGGTCATTGGAAGGATGGCTAATGAGCACAGGGATGAGCAATGTGTTTGTCAGCCTGCAGTTGTCCAGAGGAAAGCAAATCCCTATTTAGAAGTAACGGCAGCTCAGTTTTAGACTCGAATATTCTTATGCTGTTCCCAGCTTCAAATCAAGCGTTGTTGGTAGCTGCTGTTTTATACATGTGGTCTGCCAGAGGATATTATACTTTTAAAAATAAATCCATTTCTGCCTGTCCTCAGGTCTCCCTAATCTCGTTCCTTGGGGACTTTTGGTGAAAGTACCTATACAGACAAAATCTCTTTAGTCACATGGCACAGATCAGAAAGAAAAGTTGGCACCTCACTGCAAACCATATTTAGCTATTCTTTGCTTAACCTTAAAATAGATCCTGACACTGTCTCCTGGAAACTTGCGGCTTCCATTTATTGTTATGAGAACTTGCGTCCATTTGGGGTCTGTTGTTTAGCTTTGATAGAACAATGTCTTTTGAAGTGGTTTATTGTAAGGAAGGAGGCTAAGAAGTGACAGTTCTATAAGTCATCTTTGTCTGCCTTGGTGATGTCGCTCACCGTTGGGTTTAGGACCACTCTGTTTCCCCATTCCACGCTGTTTCCACTGCATGCTTCCCACAGCACTCCAGGCAGAAATGCAATATATCAGCTCAATCTTCCCACTCCAGTTAGCAAAAGTCTCCTAGGCCCTCTTCGGAAAGTGTGCAGGAATGTCCGAAATTCAGCTTGTTTTGTCTGTGTGGGATGAGGACCAGAGGAAGGGTGTTGGGAGCGCAGTCCCAGCATCCTGGGACGTCACAGGGAGCAGGGCATGGAGAGAGTGCACATGGAGCAGGGGGGCAAAGGCAGCCAGGAAGTCTCAGCAGATTGGGTAAAATCTCCCAACTTGATGGAACTTGCCTAAAATCGCAGCTCACCCCTGGCTGAGTCAGAAAGCCTCCACCTAGCAGCCTTGTAATCCCTTCGGTACCCACAATGCAGGATGCTGCCATCAGGCTGCATCATTTATACCTGGGACTTGCCATTCACCAAGAGCCACGGATCATCAGTTTGGGCACTTCCGTGGGCAAATATTTTGGAGAATATTTGCCACTTGATTCCTCCCTGATCACGTTCGAGCGTTGTACAATTCTGCCTACAGTGAGCTAAAGAAAAGCGAGGTGACATGAAAATTTTATAGCTAATGAAAGGTCTGGCTTACTTACTGTGCTGTCTGCCCGTTCAGCCACCCGCTCTGTGTCCTGCAGCAGCAGCTGGGCTGAGCTCCCTCCCAACAGCCTGTCCAAGAGACAGCACAGTTTGTCAGATTTTTGCTATGAAAACCAGGAGGCAATTGGCATTTTCCACTCTATTTTGCTTTCGTAACAACTGTGACAGAGAGTACAGAAAGCATGACAAGAAATGCATAATTGATTATGTACTCATTACGATACCATGAGTTTCTACATGAGGAATTTAAAACCAGAGAGCGCCCCGGACTTGCAAGTAATCTAATAGTCAGATGTGCCATGAGAGCTCTGAGCAGGTGTGGGATGAAAGGGTCAGAGGTGGATGGCACATGAGCTTTCCATGGCTAAAAATCAGTGGGGAAAAATTCAGGGTAAAAGATACTTGAGACCCCCAATCTGCTGTTGTGATAACACGGGGCATCAGAGGAGACTGACATAATTAGGGAGGAAGAGGGTATTTAGGGTTTTTTTTTTTTGGTAGAGGAAGGAGAGAAGGGCATGGTATTAAATAGTGCATAACTCCAAACTAACACAAACAGTTCACAGCATGAAATTTCAGAACAAAAACATAAAGTACCTAAAAATGAATTAAAAAAAAAAAAGAGAAAAAAAATAAAAATTCTCAGTAAGCAGAATACTTGCAAAGACCATATGCAGAAGGCACAGATGAATGCGTCTTCCTCACACCAGAAACACAGAACGGTTTGGGTTGGAAGGGACCTTAAGGATCGTCTAGTTCCAACCCCCCTGCCCTGGGCAGGGACACCTCCCACTGGAACAGGTTGCTCCAAGCCCCGTCCAACCTGGCTTTGAACACCTCCAGGGATGGGGCAGCCACAGCTTCTCTGGGCAACCTGGGCCAGTGCCTCACCACGCTCAGAGTGAAGAATTTCTTTCTAATATCTAGTCTTAATCTCCCTTCTTCCAGTTTGAAGCTATTACCCCTCATCCTATCAACACACGCCCTTGTAAAAAGTCTTTCTCCAGCTTTCCTGTAGCCTCTTTAGGTACTGGAAGGGGCTATAAGGTCTCCCTGGGCCTTCTCTTCTCCAGGCTGAACAACCCCAACTCTCTCAGCATCCATCCACACGGGTTTAATATATTCTGCCTTAAGACTTGAAATCATTGTCCTCAGAAAGGATTTAACTCCTTCTAATTATTTATAGCCTGAAACCTATCAAAATGTCTTTAAAAATAAATCCCACTATACCATCTGTGCGAGTTTTTACACCTGCTATATTTGTTGTATAATTTACCAATGCAACTGTAAAAGCATTACCTATTTTTCCTGCAGGTACGTGGCAATAATTCACCCCTTCAAGCCCAGGCTCTCTGCTGGAAGCACCAGAGTCATCATAGGGATCATCTGGCTGGTGGCATTTGGGCTCGCCTTCCCGCAGTGCTTCTACGCCGAGATCATGACAGACAACGGAACGACAAAATGCATTGTTGTCTGGCCAGATGACGTCGGATCCAAGCACCAGCTCACGTAAGAGAAACAAAAAAACTCCCAATTCGTGCAAAAGTTAACTATGAAATTAATTTAATCTCCAAACTGTTGGCCAGGGGAACTACGCAGCTGGGAAATACAAGTCAGGGGCAGCCCATCTAAGCTCAGTTTAAGCCAGCTGTGGATAAAGCTGCTAGGTGATCTCAGCTCAGGGTAAAGAAGGGGGTTTTGCGCCATCATCCCCTGCTTTGAGAAGGCGTTTTAAGGTCTAGAAACCCTAGACACAGAGCTTGGATTTAAGAGAAACCAGGGTGAAAAGTCTTTCAACAAGCAATAAATCCTGGTTCTGAAGATTTTGGATTTTCTCCCTCCATCAGGCAGGAAGGAACCAGATATTGTTAATGCTGAGAAGCCACATAATTAGCTAAAAATTATGCTGCTCTTTGGAGGGGGAGGAAGAGGAAAGAGGAACATGTTTCAAACATCCTAAGGTTTTATAGACTGACTTATCTGAGCACGCATCTGCGCTCCTAACTCTCACAGCAATTTCCTCCTGCTTTAAAGCACGATTGTTCAGACAGATGAAACAAGCCATACCCCCACATTTAGGGGATCTGCGGTGATTAATCACTATTCGAAGCACATGATACACACAGCAGTTTGAGAAATTTATCAAGCAAAACATATTTATACAAAGGAGTAATGGAAGAACTGCAGAAAAGGAATAAATTTGCTTAACAAAATGGAAACAATTTTTCAAACCAAAACCAAGTGCTAAACCCCCTGCATCCATTCTTCGCTGTGAACACTTTTGCCCAGCTACATGCACCAGGGATATTTTCCCTTTCTCAGTTTTCAACTCTGGCAGACAGCTGGCTGGCCCCTGCGGTTAGTTATTACCAAACTAACTGTTTTTTCGTGCTAGTCTGTGCCAAGTTCCAAGGAGCTTCATGTAAGTTTGGCTGAGCTGCAGCATATTCAGGCATTGGCGGCCAGTTGTCCCCAGCCTCCAGAGTCACAGAGGAAAAGAGTAAAATCAGGCTCACATCGTGTTGGGTGGTGTTCCTCCTGGGGCTCCTTGGCTGGTACCCCATGGCACATGCTGGGGAGCACAAGATGCCAGCCTCCTGTTGATTAAGAAGGAGGGATATTAGATACTCACTTATTAATAAGTCACTGATGACTATTTCATTCAGATGAAAAATGTGAAGTTTATTTCTGCCGCATGCACAGCTTGGGAAAGATTGAAACAAGAGCTTCCCAGCATGCCAACAAGATCTCTGTGGGCTGGAAAGGTTGGTCTGGAATGCAGAAAATAACAGGGCAGGTTCTTTCTGGGATCCCTAGCTGAAGAGCAGCAGCTCCCAAAAACAATAAATCACTTCATACACCAGCTCGCTCTCCCTGAACAGCCTCAGATTTGCAGGTTTCAGTAGCTCTCCTAGAAAGGAAGTTGGAAGCAGTGCTCCCCAGAAATCATCTTGAGTGATGGATCTGTTGGGACAAACGCCTGCAATACAGACCAGGGAGAAAAAGCCACGTGCAGCCACTCATGTGCTAGTCCAAATACTGAGGAAAAGAAACACTAAGAAACCCACAGAAAAAAACAAAGAAATGGAGAACCAGGTTCCTCTGTTGACTATGGGTCCTCCAAATCCTTTGTAGCGGAGTAAAACCAGCCTTCAAGATTTCTGGACTTCAGAACAAAGGAAAATCCCTTTCTGCAGGAAAAATGTGTATAATTATGGTAGAAACACATCTAAAAAAACCTCAAACAATCCACTACTGTGACTGCCAGTGCCTGAGAAATCTTGGATATTAAGGGACTAAACTTGTATAAGTTTAACCAAAATAAAGAACGTTAACCACAGAGAATTTTAACCTGTGACAAGTTAACTTTGCAGCAAAGTAGCAAAACTACAAGACTAAAAGTTTCTTTTTGCCACATGCTCAAGCTTAGGCTCCCATCCTCTCCTCCTCCTCCCAGGATGGGCACTCTAAAAGTGCTTTGCTGCACTCTACACACAGTATTAGACCTTCAAAAGAGATACCACTCAGAGGACAATTAGGAAAGGTGGAAAATAGGCAGGGGCAAAACTTGCCACCTTTCACAAATACATTTTTCTATATGCAGCCACTGGCCTGATATTTGCCACCACCCCAAGGAGCAAACACCACTGAGCGCCCCAGCACTCGGGGCGAGTAACTCCAGAGCCTTGTCATGCTGAGAAAGACCATTTGCACCCTGCCTTTTCTGGTCATTGCCAGCAGCATGTGCCAGAGCCCTCCTGCCTAATCCTAGTTTTTACACTGTTTATGTTAATTTGACATCTGCTCTAACTAAGTAGTAAGCAGGTTGTTCCCTCCCCATAAATGGTGGTTGCTTAAAATAATCAAACCCCAGCATGAGGGAACCAGCAGCATCTTGTGGGGTAACATGGAAAGCTGGGAAGGGCCAAGCTAAAATACCGCCAAAGGAGATGCCAGCGCTTTCAGTAACCGAGCAGTAACCAAGTAGCCTGTGGGTGATATATAATCGTGCATGCACTCACAGGTAAAAACAGCCAGCAACACAAATACAGCAATGACTGCCATTCACTTTCTGCATGCTATAAGCAAGCAATACTCCTTCCTCACTATCTGCAGCGTGTTCTCTGCAGAAATCTGTGCACCCTATTAGCAGCCAGCTCTTTTTGAAGTCCCTGATCCATGTTTTTTTCATGGTTGCTGAATTAAGCTCTTGGCACTATTGTCTTCATCAACTTATTCTGCTGTTTTTGAAATATTCCTTTTCCATATCTGTGATTTAAAGGTCCCTATTTTTACAGCCACAAGTTTCAGACGTCTCTCTTTCCTGACTGCAGTGGGACAGCAAAATTCAGGGCAGGTGGCCATGGACTGTAACCCTCTGATAAAAGATAAATGATATTACCCTGTCTTGAAAGAGCAGTGAATCCAGTCCAAGGACTAATCATCACAACACAAGAGATATGAGCTTTTGCTGTTTACAGAAGTCCCTGTAACAACGTTTGTAGGTGAAATTCCTGCTTCTTTATGCTTTGGGGTTGAAGCTAATGGGAGCCAGATACACATGTCCAAAAGACAATTTCTGAAAAAGCCCTTCAAGAGACATACTAATTATGAAAACGTGCTTGTTCTTCTTTTTCAGGTATCACATTGCAGTGATCGTGTTGATTTATTTACTGCCTTTAATGGTGATGTTTGTTGCATACAGTGTTATAGGAATTACTCTGTGGAGCAGCGCGGTTCCAGGCAACCACCTTAACAGAGTCCGCTACGAACACCAAGTTAATGCAAAAAAAAAGGTCAGAAGTGAAACTTAAAAATAATTACCCTCAGTGCACCAGCCTTGCTGGCTCCAATTCCAAAACGGAGCTTGCATTTGATACGAAATCACGTGAGACTGGGCATGAAAGGTCGACTAAATATTTTGGGCTAGGGGCAAAGGGCATCACCTAGCAATATGAAAAAAAATGGTGATTTACATGCACCAGGCAGCCTCCAAGGAAGAAAGACACATGTTGGTAAGCAGTTGAGCCACTTCCCAGCAGTCCTTAGAGAGTAAAAACCTGGTGTCTGGTGAATCTGCACTTTGCAGGATAAACCAGACCCAGGAATAATACACTGGTTTTGTGTTTCCAGTTTGTGAAGACCATGGTCGTAGTTGTGATCATTTTTGCTGTCTGCTGGCTGCCCTATCACATATACTTCATCCTGGGGAGCTTCAAGGAAGACATCTACCAGCAGAAGTACATTCAGCAGGTTTATCTTGCGATCTTTCTCCTTGCCATGAGTTCGACGATGTACAACCCCATCATATACTGCTGTCTTAACCAAAGGTGAGTGGTGTACACACGTTTGCAGAGAAAATGAAAATCTCAATCTGAAAAACCATAAATCTCTGGAGCTGAGAACAACTGTGATTTTCGACTGCAGTCCACTGGCCGGGTAGACAAGTTAATTTATGCTCTGCTAATAATGTGAGATTAGCCACACTGTGCCAGTGAGATTTCAACTCAACCCTTAAGAATTCCTGCCTCCGAATAAAGCATGGGCAGCAGGTGTATGATCAGCATGGCCACATCTGCACCAGCTTCCACACGCAGACTACCTTACATCTGTCTTTTAAATACCTCCAGGGCTGATGACTCCACCACTTCCTTAGGCAGCCTGCTCCAATGCTTGACAACCCTTTCAGTGAAGAAATTTTTCCTAATATCTAATCTAAACCTCCCCTGGCGCAATTTGAGGCCATTTCCTCTGGTCCTATTGCTTGTTACTTGGGAGAAGAGATCGACCCCCACCTCGCTACACCCTCCTTTCAGGTAGCTGTAGAGAGCGAGGTCTCCCCTGTAGTAGTAACTTGGCAGTGCTAGGTTAATGGTTGGACTTGATGATCTTAAAGGTCTCTTCCAACCATAACGATTCTATGATTTCCAAGGAAAGAGGGAGGACTGCGTAATCTCTGCAATGCATCTGCTGATCTGTTGCCAAGCTGCCTTAACCACCCGCTCCTCCTGCGGCGCCACCCCATACGCACAGCCCTGAGCCCCCTCCATGCAGGCGCAGGGCTCATCCCTGCGGGGGAGAGTCAGAGCAGCCCACGGGTGACCTGCCAAGACTCCTGTCTAGGCACCTCTCTACGAGCATGACCTAGTGGTGCCAAGAGATGTCTCTCTTGCTCCACGCTGAGAACAGGCTGCTCATGGGACACTGGTGTGGCAGGACGACGACGAGCGTGGGAGAAATAGTTATCAGCACACCTCTTCCAGCACCTCCAGTGCTGTCTCACTGGAAGCCCGCCAGCAAAATGCCTAACTCCAGAGCGATGCTAGGAGGCTCCCTCCTTGAGAGGGTTTCAAACGGCATCCTGCCCCTAAGTTCGCAAAAGAAGGCAGCTTTGCAGCCCATTCAGCCAATCTGCGTTTAATGTGAAACACCCAAACACATCCTCCTTCTCCTCCCTCAGAAAGAAGACAGCTTCCTCATTTAATTATTCATGTTTTTTTAAAAAGTTTCCAGCAGGTAAAGACACCCGCTGGAAGACACCATGTTTTCCTCAGATGCTCTGCTTCTCACCAAATGCTCTAATCAGCATGGTGAGCACCATCTACTGAGCACATCAAACATCCTGCCATTTATCTGATCTTATCTATTTACTTAAAATATAAGGGAATCTGATCATAAACTCCTATTGCTCTTCCCTCCATTTAGCTCTGCAACTAGCTCCTTTAATTTCAATAGAAAGCCTTTATTTCTATGGTTATTCAGAGGTAGAACCAAGTCATGCATTTGTCCTTTCTCTGTGCAATTAAAAAGATCATTTTACCATTTAATTTCTTTTCTTACATTTACAGGTTTCGTTCTGGCTTCAAATTAGCCTTCCGGTGGTGTCCATGCATAAAAGCAACCGAGAAAGACAAACTTAAACTTACATCCCCATCTCTTTACCAGACAACCCACAGGAAGTCAGGAACAACAAGTTTCAACACAGAAACGCAATTGAATGAGAAAGAGAAGACATCGTTTACCCTCACGCAGCTAACACTTTGATTTTCTCCTCCCAGTTCTGGCTCTATCCTAATATACCATTTTCAAGGCAGCAGATTTGTGGAAGCCCGAGGCAGGTCTTTGTTCTGAAGCAACCATTTTCTATGGGACATTTTCAGGTGCCTTCAGCATTGAAAGCAATCTGCTGATAATACTTATACCCATGTAGGTCCAAATATCACCCAGCTATGGATGCAAGTTCATCGCTCTCTTACACCAACAACTGCAACACAGAACAGAGAGATTTTGCCCATGAGGTCAAAAAAGCAGCAAAGCAGACCTCAGGCAGTGCCAATCAGCAGAATATCAATTATTCTCTTCCAGACAGTGATCCCCTGCCTTCTGTTCCACCAAGACGCTTACATCTGGAAAAGAGGTGATGGAGCAGGAAGGCTGGGGCACATCTGGCTCAGCTTGGATGGACCCTCGGGGCTGCATGGGCAGTGAAGGCCCATGGCTCAGCAGCCCCAAGGCAGAGGAGACTGTGGAGCAGAGCTTGCTTACAACAAAGGCAAATATTAATGCGTCCAGACTGAAAAGCCTGCCTTGAATTTTTTCTGAATTCCAGGATTTTCAGACCTGCAATTTCACCAGCATCATCCCTCATCAATTAAAAGTGAGAAACAGTTCCTTAAGATGTTGTCATTGCATGGATTTCGATAACCTTGTACCAAAACACAATGTCATCTTCCTGTTAAACTGTGCCCAAGTGATCCCTCTGGCTTCACATAGTTAATGTGGTGCCTAATTTGGAGAGCGAGGCTCTCTGAAGAGTCCGTGGCCAGGTGTGGGATGCGCAGTGGCTTGGTGAGGGCTCATGGATCCGGTCTGAATCCACCTCTTTACCTCCTCTTAGTCCTAACTGCAGTCTGACCCATCGGGTTTTTTTTCCCAAATAGTCCCTTCATCTTCCCTTTCCACACTTACTCCATGTTGATTACCACTGTTCTTCTCTTCTCAGACATGAAAATAAAGGCTGCAATATGTCATCTTCAAAGCCTGAGGCATTATGTGCAGGCATGCAAAGCAGGAGAAGCTGAAATATAAACATTATGTAAAAGTAACACAGCATTAAATACTGGTGTGATAAGTAGCACCTCACAATCACCTTCACCTTTCATGGTACATAATATCACAGAGCCATACCTTCACATACAAAAAGCTCCTACAGTGTTGACAAGATCCAGTTATTTGAAATATTCCCCTTCGCTCTGTGAAAACAAAACTACAAACTGTTGCCAGGCTTAAATTCTGCAGTAAATTCAGAGAAAAGATGCGTGGGTTAGACTGAAAGAGTACTCAGGGATACGATTCTCCCAAGTCTGTTTCAATACAGGAACAAGCAGATAGATCTTCCTTCTCCACTCAATCTTCTTCACCTCTCTGGCTGCTGTAGAGAACAATTATGTTACACAGAGGCCCAACAAAGTTGTCCCGCTATTGGGACAACAGAGCATAGGGCTGTACGCCCTTCTTAAAAAGTTAATTATTTTAAATCATTCAGCAGGTAGTTTCTATTCTAGATATTACCTGTCCAGCCTTCTTAACTGGCCAGCCTGCTCTTCCCGATACCACACCGCTGGGGTGTCTGCAGGGCAGAGGGAGAGCAATAAGAAGCATTTACAGACAGCCACCACCAAGTCTTTCTTCTGAAGGGATGTAAAACCATTTGGGAGGGACGTTCTGCAAGGCACGCATCTCTGGGATCCTACTAGAGGTTGCAAAGACTCTTGCTCCAAGGAACTGAAGGACACCTACACACAGAGTTCACTATTTCATATACATAAGCTGTATCTCTCCCACACTCAGCCAATGTAACTGTAAGGCCTTTAAACCCTTTAAATCCTGCAGCTTTCTAATGCAGAACTTTTTAGACCAAACAGGCCTCTCTTGAGCATCCCATCTTCCATCTCATCGTAGCAGCCAGCCAAAGCCTGTTTCAGGTGCCCCAGTGTCACGCATGTGCTGGCATTGTCTCCCCTCTGCAGTCCCCGACAGACACCGATGTTTTTCTGACAGCGCATGGCATCTCTCTCTCGTGTTTGTGTGCAGAAAGCAGAGGATGATTTCTTCAGGTGGCAAGCAAAACTCCCCATGTGCCCTGAAGGGCTCACACTGCAGATGCCGAGAAGTTTCTCCGCTAGAAACAGCAACAGTTAAGAGAGCAGAGACGCTCTGATCCCTTGCTAGATACTGGAAGAAAAGGCATGCCAAGACAGACTACATTATTTCCTGTGATATATGAGCTAACAGGAACACCATGCTCCACAGTAAATACATGCAATTCTTCATATAAATATAGACATGATTAAATACCACACAGCAGTAAAACACCTCCAGGTCAGCAATAAATCCCTCCTCTGCACGGTTAACTCATGCTCTCAGCAGCAACAGAGACCCTGCAGTCAGTAAAGAAAAACATTTGAAGAATCCCTTTTTTATGGCAAAGGAATGAACAAAAAGCACAGAGCAGGGTTCAGAAGTTCAGAAACACTTTATTTTTCCTTCTGCTATTTTCTTAGGAAAACAAAACAAAGTCTGCTTGTTTTAAAACCCATTCAAAAGGCTTCTGAGAGAACCCCCAGAGGAGTAAGGAGCAGATGACATTACAACAGTGGTATGCAAATGGTCTTTTCCCCAGGAAATATAAGATTTTTGTGTTCATATTGCAGTAATTACAGCTTAACAATTAAGAGGACTATGATTTTATCCACCAAGCCTAAAAGCTTTAAGTAAGACATCCCAGTCATTGCTTGGATAACATTGGAGACATTTCTTCAGACAGTTATAGCTTGTGATTCACTTGGAACAGTTTCCTAGGGGTAAAAAGTATTCTGGAAATGGCAATCTCACCAGGTCTCCCTTTGGAAAAGAACTGCCATGTCTTATCGAGTACGTCACCTATGGTCCACAGTAGGAAAAGCTGCGCTGTTAGAAACACAAACTCACTCCCTATTTGTTATGAGCTGGATCCAATAAACAAAACGACCTATGCCAGCATCTCCAAAATCCACAGTCACCCTGAGACCAAGTTTAACTTCCACTTCTCATTCATCCTCTATCCTGCACTGAGCCTAGCCCTCAGATGCTAAAGAGCTCCGAATCCAGGTTCCCAGGCACATCTCACACCACCCCTACAGCACTGCCGACGGATGGCAGGCATAAGATTTGCAAACCTTCAAGCAATTAATATGCAATGCGTCCCCTCTGCCCAAAAACTTTCTCACCTTCTTCTGTCTCCTATTTGGGGTCATAGCTGCACGTCAAGGGTGTCAGAGACCATTCAAGCTGTAACGTAAGATGGGTTATTGGAGAAGCCCAACTTTAGTGTATGCAAAAGGGGCTTTCATATACAACTCCAACACAGGATGCGCAAACCAACGGTGTAAGAGCACCTGACACTGTGATTCTGCAAACATTAACCCTATGCACACAGGGAGATTACGGGACTCTGACAGGCATCAGAGTTCGGCAGGGACACAGCGACTGTAACATATCCATTGCTGTGTATCTGGCAAAGCCTAGTACAATCACACTGGCTTTGACACAGCGGGCTGAGGTTCTCCTGCACTGCAGATGCCCCCACATGAGCCAGGGCACAACATGCACCCGGACAAACTACACGCGCCCCAAGGTTTGGGTGTTGTCAGCTCCATGCCTCTGCTGAACTACATTAGGAAACATGAGGCATGGGGACCCGGGTGAAATCCACCCTGTCTGAATCTGACCCCGAATGCCCAGGAATAAAAACACACACACAAAACACAGGCACCACTGGGATTAGGTTGCAGCTCTCCCTACACAATAGCTCTTCCCAAAGCACTAAGCCACCAGCCAACAGCACCTCTTCCAGAAAGAACCACTAAACACCAGTTAACGCACATCAAAAAAAGTTTAATATTTTCACAAGTATCACGTAACACTAGTATCAGAGCTACTAGTGTGCAAAGTAAAAAGACTCTCTACCTTTGCAAAACCAGTTAGGCATGCAATTTTTTCAGGTAGACACACAATTAAAGCTGCAATGACTGTTTGTGACTCACATGTTACTTCACAACATTCACTCACAGTGCACCATAATGCATATTGAAATGTTATCGATAGGTAGGGCAATCCAAATCTTAGGGGAGTGGAAGGAGGACAAAGAGGAGTAGCCTGCAAATTTCCATCTACTTTCTGCAGGAAAAGGCAGCAGGGAAAACCATGCAGACATCTCAAATTAATTTTTGGTAGAAGAGCGTGAATTAAGGACTACTCTGTGGTCTCCCTCTTTGCAGAAAGTGGCGTGACTTGCAAATGTTATTCAACATTTGCCTTCCCAACTGCTTCTCAATTTAAGTAATGCAACTGGTATGCAAATAATGGCATAAATTCGACAGAGGACAGGATACACCAAGTCTATAAGTGCTTATGATCTTTGCTGTTGCTTTAGTCCTTGGAATAAGCTGGGTCCGATTTTGGCTTTGTGGTGTGTTTAGTTTATGCACCCAGGTCCTCAAAGGCAAGATCAAAATCCAACCCTCGTATTCCTCTCTGATCACTAACTCTGGCTGAGTGTTTGTGTTTTGAGTGGCTGCTTAACAGTATTAAAGCAAATACCCATTTAAGGCGAGAGACGAAGTATACACATCTGAGTGACACTGTCTAGCTGCAGATTTGGTAGAAGGTCTAGGCTGATCTAGACTAACAAGAACAATAAGAGATGGAAAATATTTTTAGTAAGAACTCTTAAACAGAAGAATACAGCACAGCCTGCCTAGGGACCATATATCTACCAATTTCCCGGGTCTGGAGATTTGGATTACCCCAATCACCAACCACTTTGTTTTACTCTTTAGGGATTTCTTGCCAAAACGTGACAGATTTTGCCCAGAAACACAACACTAGTCACAGAAGCAATGGGAAATACCAGTGGAACCAGATCTGTGGGACAAGGGCATTTACTTTTACCATGACAAAACAGGCATCAGGGAAGCAAGTGAGTTGCACTGTCAAGTCCCACTATAGAGTTACGTGCGTGCACAGTGCTGACACACCATAATGTTTTCACAAACGCTTTATATGAAACAACAGCAGGTAGATATGCAGGAGGGAGCTGTTGCTTCCCCTTTGCTAAAAGCATCAACACCCGGGTCTGGTGGTCAGTGTGCTGGCAGTGCGCTTAACAGGGATGCTGCAAAGAACACATTTGGTACAATGCAACGGTAGCTCTCAACGCACATCACTTGGGGGCAATTTCATCTCAGACAACAACTGATTTTTGACAGCTGCAGAAATTATAGACTGATTTTTCCATGACCTACAGATGGGGAAGGTACCAACAAGGTGAATAAGAAACATGCAGATTGGGGTCCAGAAACAGGAGATATTATTAACAGCACACATTCTATCTTGTATCCTATTTTTTATGTCATTAGTTGTATTTTTTTTTCCCCCGATAAAGCAGTGAGTTCTGGGTTTTTACCAGTTCTGACTATGCAGTCGCTGCTTTAGGAGAAAGTGCTCACAAGACAGAATCGGGGCTGGGATTGTGGAGTTCAGTTCTGCTCGGCATCACGAAGCCTGCATCCCACCGCTGTGATGAGCGCTGCCCCTTTCCCGCTGCCGTCCTCTGACAGCAGGAAGGTCACGTCGCAGTTGGGTGCCAGGTCTTTGACTGTTTGGTGCATGATCCTCGAAAAGCTGCGGAAGGGAACAATGGCAGTGTGTGAGGGGGGGGGTCCCACAGCACCTGCAGAGCGTAGCACTGCCACGGGCCTTTGCGGTGCTCCCCCTTTCCCTGGGGAAAGAACTAAAATGCTGGAAACTAAGGCGGATTTGAGGACTGGGAGTCAAAGGAAAAAAAGCTTGCACCCCACCCCTGCCTGTGTGCAGCTAATGTGTATCACTGGTACCAAAGCAAAGGGGAGAGAAGAGACCACGTACAGCCATCTCCTTCCCACTCATCTCCCTCCATGCACACCACAGATGGGCACTAGGTCCTCTCCTCCTCCTGCCACCAGTCCTTTTAGACTCCTGCCCTCAGCTCTTTCAGACTCCTGCCCTTGCCTGCTATTGCTTCGCAGCAGCCCATCTCCTCTGCACACTGAACAGAAGCATCCTCCAAAGGGGCATCCAGCATTTCAGTACAGCTCTGTCATTGCCTTTGCATAAGCAAGAGATCCTTACCTTGCTGTGCAGCTTCCAACTTGTTCGGCAAGCTGCGTCCCCCTTCAGTTCATCATTGCCCCAAGAGTCCTTCACAAGTCCTTTTTGATCCTCTCGTTACCCTTTAGAAAGCCCTAACCACCCCTGATTAAGACTTCTTTTACCTGGCTCTTACTCTAGCAAGTAAGAGACACCAGTTCGGTGCCTCAAAAGGATGTACAAACAACGCGCTACAGATCGCAGGCAAGCAAATGCTGAGAAGGTGAATACTCACTGTGGATGTAGTTTGTACAGAGTCCCATCCACACCAACCGTTATCTCCAGGTGCTCTAATCCTCTGTTCTCCCTAATTTTATCTACAACTGCAGCCATTCCAGCACCACACAACTGAGCTGCTCGCCTTGACACTGCTCCGCACACAGTCTTGACAATGATGCTGTCATCGCAGGTGCTGTTGAGCCCCAGCTGCTGGAGGATGGTGCGCACCTGCAGCAAGGCTAACCTGTCACTGCAGAAGCAGAAGAGCACAGTGTTAAATTGAAGGTTTCCCTCAGTCAAGCCACGGCCACAAACCCCACTGCACTGATGGCTGCATCCACACCAGGCAGCAGCCTTGTCTGCCAGTACAAGAGACCTCAGGGAACACAGATTCATTCACCCCAGCACTGCGCTGGGGTTGTTCAGCCTGGAGAAAAGGATGCTGAGGGGAGACCTTATCACCCTCTACAATTACCTGAAAGGAGGTTGTAGAGAGGTGGGGGTCAGTCTCTTCTCCCAAGTAACAGGCAATAGGACAAGAGAAAACAGCCTCAAGTTGTGCCAGGGGAGGTTTAGATTGGATATGAGGAAAAATTTCTTCACTGAAAGGGTTGTCAAGCATTGGAAAAGGCTGCCCAGGGAAGTGGTGTAATCGCCATCCCTGGAGGTATTGGCTGATGGTTGGACTCTATGATCTTAAAGGTCCCTTCCAACCTAGATGATTCTGTGATTCTGTGCTGCAGTGCAGGAGAGGGGCGCAGGCAGCAAGGGAGGCTCTGAGTCCAGCTCTGCATTGACTCCCCTTCTCTTTTCTTACCAAAGAGCATTTCAGGAAAATGTGACCAGCTTGGGGTTTTTCCCCCCCCACAAAGACTCAACAGCCTCAAGATTACTTTAAAACACAGAGTCCAAGCAATAAAGACACAAAAATACCCAGTAAAGGAAGTGCCCGTTCAGCTAGTGTTCATTCAGTTCAACAATTACAGCTAGACACACACAAGGGCCCCAGGAAAATGGCTTGATTTCCAGCAAGCAAATAAAATGTTACAGGAAGGGAATCCTTGACAGTCCTTCCCATGATTTAGCAGTGACGTGACTACTGCTAGAAATTCAGATGATGTTGTAAAGAGTCCTTCTGCACATGCGCAGGCTCTTGCTGAGAACCAAGTAATGCTCTCCAGCTGTCCCTCCCCTCCAGCAGTGTCACCAGACTATTTCACCCTGAACAGCCTCCTGTGCGGTGCTCTTACCTCTCAATCTGAGAAAGGAACTTGGTTTCAAAGATATGTCTGGTCTTTAGTGTCTCTGAAATCTGGCCTCTGAACAGGAAGCCCCGTTTGGTGAAGTCGATCAAAATGTTGCGGACTATTTCCCCCAGGTACATCCCGCTGATCATTTTCTCGTACCTGCAATGAAGGACAGCAGCACAGTTCAGAGGGATTGCTGCTCGCATTTGCAAAGGCAGCATCGCAGCTGCGTTCTCAGCCAGGTGTCCTGCCCGCACACATTGGGGACACAAAATATGCAACCCAATTTAGACAGAATGGCTGTTTACTAGAAAAATTGGGCAAGAAAAAGCATGAAGACTCAGCAGGAAGCCTTGTGAGCCCACCTATAAACACTTCATCTATTCCTCACTGCCATGTTCCCCCAGCCAGGCTGTTGTTAATGATGGATGGTGTTTCTCCCAGATGGAAGAAACGAAAACCTGTCGCCAGTGAGCAGAATGGTGACCAGGTGAAAGCCATCATCCCCCAGTGCAGCATCCCCCAGTGACAGCCCTGAGTGGACCCCAGGGAAAACTTGTCTCCACCGCACAACACTTGTGAGCCCTCTTGAAGCACAGCTGAGACCTTCATCAGGAAAAGTTCAGTGGCTCCATGCAGCAAAATTACAGGAAAACCACAAGGTACAGTCACTGCAAGTGCAGTGCTTTTAAGGGAGTCCTGTGCTGCAAAACCCTGTGAAAGATAAAAGATGTGAAAAGGTACGTCCAACATGTTTGCAGGATCACTGACCTGTAAACCAGCAAGCTCAGGGGGCAGGGTTGGTTTATACTTTTCAGCTAATTCCAGCACCTGGTTTCCAGAAGGGAAGCAGTGGTCCAAAAACCACAGGGAGGAACCAAGCTGTCTTGAACCCCTCTTTTCCCTGACTTTGCAGACAGGACCCGAGTTTCCCACTTGCGGGCCTGCCCCCAGGGAATAGAGGGAATATCTTCCACCTGCAGACCTCTTCCCAGCACATGACAAGGAGCAGTCTACGAGCAATGCTTGGCACTGGTACAGGGCAGCCCTGGTGCTGAGGAGGCCAGGTCGTCTGCTGCGCACTCCTTCCCCTCCAGCATCATTCTGGTTTGAAGTGAGCATATTGGGGTCTGTGAGCTGTGCCCTTACCAATAAGAACTGAACACTTTTCCCCATTTATTGAAAAGTGCATTCAGTGATGCATCCTTTATTTCATGTCCTTAAGCTCTAAAGCAGGGTTTCTGCCCTGGATTGAGTGGAGCCCAGCATGCCACCCTGCTGGAAGCAGACCATGCAGTCTACTAATACTATGAGCTCTCTCAGGCTTGTACCTGGCAAGCATCCTCCCCTCTTGAGTGCCTAACTCTCTCTGGATTAAATTATTCCCCCTGGCTACTGCCTTTGTCTGCTTACTCCATGCCAACTCTGCCGCTGCATCAGGCTCGCTCAGCGCCTGCCTCTCTGGGCCTGTTTGAGCCTTAACTTCTGCAGAGCTTCACAACGGACTTGCCAACTTTTCTGCACCCCCAGATTTTCAGGCAGATTTACTCTAGTCACAAAATCTTTTTAAAAGCTCCTGGCATCACCACATTGCTGCAGAGAAATTATGAAAAATTGTGGTCTGAGCATGCAGAAGTCTCAGACGGTTTAATCAGCACTGGATACATCTCCTTGTCAGCCCTTTCCTGAATGGGGCAGGGAAGCACTTGCCCAAACAAGAGCTGGACCTCCAAAATTGGATCCAACCTCCAGGGCCAAGAAAGGCAGGTCCTCTAACATGACATATTTAATCCAGAAAATCACCTGAAATCAGACCTGGCTGCAACTGCTAGAAAGCTCCTGACTGCTTTACAGTGAGCAGCTCCGAGCTCCAACCATGCTGGCTGGTCTAGGCTGAGGAATTCTAGAGGCAGAGCCCTCTACAGAGAGAATTTAGCTAAAAGAGATTAAACTGAGACCAAGAGCAAAAGAATGACAAGCCATCTTAAACCCCTCAGTACAACACGGGATGAGTAAAAAAGGGTCTCTTAGTAATTTCAAGACTCATGAAGTTCTCACCAAAAACCCCACTGCAGTCCCACGGCAGCAAATAAGCCGCAAAAAAACAGTGACCAGGAAAAGCACAGAAGAGGGAGATCCCACAGGATAGCAGAGCTGCAGTCATTTTCTACTCCTAACCTCTCCCTTCTCTGACTGGGAAAAATCCAATTCTCTCTTAAAAGCATTTAAGGCAGCCTGGCTTATGCTTAGCACACCATTTATCCCGCAATACCTTTGCTTTCCAGCATTTAGTGAATAGTCATCAACTGCTTTGTCATATACTGTCCTGATATCGTCCAGGCATCCATTATCCCCAAACGCTCCCCACTCCGTGTTCACGCACATCCGTCCTTGCTCACCATCCACCATCTCTATGTTTCTCATCTCTTCCATGTAACAGGCATTGCTGCCAGTTCCTGAAAGAAAATAAATACTGGAATTACTCTTTGTTTGGAACAAGGCAAGACTAGAATAAGCACAACAGTCCTGACAAAACCTTCTGGGGTATCTTGAATGTGCTTTTTCTGAATGATTAAGTCAACCATTATTTGAAATATCACAAAAAAACCCCACTCTTCGATAATCCTGAATTGAGGGACAATATTGCTGCTGTGGTGCACCTCTCAGAGTGGCTTGGAGAAGAAGAGGCTCACCAAGGCCAGCTGGTGAGGGTCCCCGCTACAGGGAGGCAGAGCAGTATGGCACTTTTGGTGCGCCAACCCTCATGTGCTTCTGAACCCAAAACCGCAGTAAGCAACCAGATGGATTTTGAAGTTAGGAACCACCTTCCACAAAGCCCAGGGACCCACAAAATTTAGGGGGAAAATTTGCCAAACTGAAAACCTCAGCGAGTTCTGAGGCATCAGGCAAATTAAAACCCAGGGGTTTTACCAGCTAATTGCAGGGTATTTTTGAGTTCTTGTTGGCTTTTTTTTTCTGATTCAAATTGCTTAAATAGTTTCTCTGGCAGGAAGGTTGCTTCCATGTTGAAATGATGCCATATCTGATTCTGCTTAAAGGGGATCCTAAGGACCATTACAATACACTTTGTAAGGCAATTACAAAGTGCTCCATGTACACAGAGGCCCTAGGGAGCAAAGCTTTATTAGCAAAGAGAGGCAGCTTTTGCTGCTACCTGGGGCTAAAGTTTTCTATAACTTGCCTACCGAACTCTCATTTAACAATGCATCACAGATTCTGCACCAATTATTTCAGCAAGTCTGTTTTCCTTTGCAATTTTTTTTAGGGTACTATATCAATAAAGTCTGAGCAAAAATAGATCTTCCCACAGTACGCCCCTGCTGCAGGAGAGCTGAGCCACAGCACAGGGTTTGGGGGCGGAGATCTGGGCTTCCAGACCAAGACTCACATTTGCAGGACCAAACCAGAGCAAATCCAGTTGTGGACCATCAGCACTGGCCAACCTCCCAACAATGCCAAGTCTCGTCATCCAGAACAAGCTAAGTAAGGGCTACCTGAATATGCAGACACCTATTAAATACAGGCTGTTGGACTGACAGGCTTTTAGATGATCTCCTGTTGCCAGCAGATGAAAAGCAGAGACCTGGTCTCAGCAGCAGCAGTTTCCAAAGTATTCAGCAGTGGAGGCTCAAAGCATCAACTCTCCTGGGCAGGAGAGGTGGCACTGAGCAGAGACAGGGCACCAGTGTGATGTGAGCTCACCCTTGCAAGAATGTTTTTCCCTGCCAAGCAACAGCGGGAAATTTCACCCACCTGCCTGCACGGGGGAGAGCAGGGTGACTGCTGGCTCACGCAGGCTCCTCAGCAAGTGCCTTCAGCCTGGCCAAGGCAATTCAGAGCCCTGGGGCTTTTGCTCTCGTTAGCCCAGATGTGCCCAGGCCACCTCTGACCCCCTGCTCTGCACACAGAGAGGCTGGATGGAGAGGGTATCTTGCAGGGCTGCAGCAGACGGTCCTTGGAGGATGCTCTCAGCACCCCCAAGGACACGCTGCCCTTCCCGCGGGGAACTCTGTCCCTGACAACACACCACCAACGGAGCTGCGCAGACACGGCTTCCTACCCACACTGCACAGTGCTGACTCATCCCGGACATTTTCCAGCTGTCTGGAGGAGAAATCGGTGGCATTTTATTGTCCTACAACGACCTCGCAACCAAAACTGTCCTTAGAGCTTGCAGGTGCCTCATCCCCTTCTCTCCCAGTGAAAACGCATTTCTCTGGAGAGCTTTAGGAGTTCACAGCACCTTGTGCCACAGGCACCCCCAGCATGGCACGTGCAAAGGCATCGGCAGTCGCCTGTGGAATTATCTCAGCTGTCTCACTGCTGGGAAGGGAGCTGTCAGTCGCCGCGCTTTGTCTATCAGAGCTTTCCATCACACGCCGTTCAGGAATCGTGGCTGTGCTTCACAAATGTATTCTGAGATACCACATGCTCAAGGGAAGCCGTGGGCTACCTGAACACCCTGGCAGGGAAACTCTTATAGGCTAAACCAACAGATACTCCAGGAGCTGATGAAGCTACCTGAGCCCACAGTTGCTCGCTTCCCAAGCTTGCTTCCCAGTTAAAACAGGCAGGATTTGTTCAGCATTACAGCCTGTGCTTATCTCAGCTGATCACACACAGAACTAAGCTGGCTGTTGAATTTTGCTCTTAATTCCTTCACACAGCTTGCTTCTGTTAGTCTCAAAATCTTCCACTCCTGGACACCCTAGCTCTATTTTCAGTTAAACACAGGGATGTCTCCATGAGAATACAGACAGATGTGTCGACATACTCTTTAATAAAAAAGTGCCAAATAACAAGCAGCTGTAACACGTACCCACAATGAGTCCAATTTCACAGTTTGGGTCTTCATAAGCACAAGTCATCATTGTGCCTACTGTGTCATTCACCACGGCCACCACATCCAAGTCAAACTCCTTTGGAAGAGAGAAATAAAAGAGTGAGAACTCTGGGTTTGGGACAACCCCTGACACCAAAGGGAACATAAAAGGAGTTACACCATTGGGAACTCTGTCAAAGCACACTGGAAACAAACAACTGAAAGTACCGGCCTGATTTTACACATGCAGAAATAGGAACTTAATCTACTAGCAAGTAGCTAAGGCTCCTCGCATGCTTTACCTACAATAGACTATGTCTTCAGAAGAAAGGATATTCCTGGCTGTTCTCTTTGCCTTAAATATATTTAAGTGCAGATCTTGTATACAGGTATATGGTAGAGGGCTATTGTCATTCTATATTACAGCAGTGCGGTAGCAACTCCAGTAGCAAAGGTTTTTAAGATTCTTTTTTCACTTGCTGATAAAACTCTGCTAAAATTAATGCTCTCCTCAGGCTATTTTTCTTCCTTTCCCAGAAAGATTCAGCTAAGCTGCTTGAGGCTTTTTCAAGAACAAGGGTTGGGAGGGGGAAAAGCTGTCATTTAGGGTGCACTGAGGTGGATTCCTGCAACCCTTACGTTGAAACTCCCTGCCTTCTCCATGCTCTGATGCAGTGAAAATTGCCCCAGGGTTTGAAAGAAGCTTTGAGAGTTCTGCCAAATTTAGCAAGTTAGAAGTCTCTGGGGAAAAAAAAAGAAACAAACAATGAAACAAAAATCCCCAGGGTGGCTCATTTTGAGTAGCAATTTTGGTTTGGTGGCTGAACTCTCCCATTTCCTGTAGACCACCCTATGCGATGGTCAGGCTATATGCCAGCATCAGAGCCAGCACAGCCACACAGTGTCGGGGGCTGCTGTATCTGGACCTGCTGCAAGGCAAACTCCTTCTGTGCAGGACAGGAGGCACAGCCTGTTTCCTCCAGGCGCATAAACCCTGCAAGAGGGAACCAGCCTGACCTACGAGGTCTGTGAAGTCTGGAGGGGAAGGAGAAGTAGGAGGAGAAAAAGAAAATAAAACCAAAAGGAAAAAAAAAATCACCTCTCTTCTTTTAATTCCTTCTCTAAGCAAATACACCACATCTTCTCCCTCGCAATCTGTAGCTTTGAAGCCTTTTGTCCAATTGAGAAGGATACCCTAAAAAGAAAGAAAATGGGTTATCAAGTTTCCTGGTGCACTTCAGATTGCCCCAAAAATCCTACAACCCTCTAAGGGACAATCACTGAGCATTTCTGTCTGATAACTTCCCTGCATTTGCTCACCTCCTCAGCCCATAAATTATTTATGGCCAGTCGGTACACAGACTCATAGAAGCCCTCAGCTGAAGGAGGAGAGTCGCCAGTATTCACCAATACAGGTACCACATTTTGCTGAACAACCTGTCTTCTCTCTCAGTCACACTCCAAAGTCTCCCTGGCTTGACCAAGCCTCCTGTCATCAGCAAGATGACAGCTTTTTAGAGCTGGACATTTGAATGCTGCTCCTAACATCACTGCCTATTTCCTCCTTTCCTTATATATGAATACTCATCTTATTTTTGCTAAGACTCAAATGTTACTGTACACTTGACATTTCAAATGTTTTAGTGTAAGGTTATACAGAAGAGTCTCTATGAAAAGGAGTATCTCTTTATATATGTGGAATTTGCTTCTAAAACTACTAACCACGCCTGGTCTACAAATTTCCAGAGCAATGCAACAAACTCAAAAAAAGAAAAGCATGACAGAAACAACACTCAAAAAAAAAAATTTGCCAGAAGATATGTCTTTCTTCAAAAAAAGTGCTAAGTAGACAGGAAACCATTAACAGCGACACAGGTGGAGTTTGTGGAAGTATGTGGCAGTGAAGAAGTTAAATACGAAAGCGAAAAGAAAAAGAGTACACACGGCAGGGACACACTGCAGGCTACGCCGTCACCTGCAGGGTGACATAGCTGAGTAGGCCCTGGTCCATCCGCTCTGTCGGAAAGACCAGTCCAGCTGGGGGACAGGAGCTGGCGGTAGGGATGGACTTTTGCTTACTGCTTGCAAAACCCGGGAAGTACCACAGTCCAGCAGGTTTATACAATTGGAAAAAAAACAATGCCTTAAAAAAGGGATACTGCCACCACAGAACATTTAAATGCTCTTATCTGTCACAGCCATGGGCTGAGCAGCATTTGCACTACTACCTTTAAAGGAACTATTTACAGGAGCAGCTGCAGTGGTCAGGGTCAGAGCATGAACCCTCCCCTTGTACAACCTCTCTGTAAGTGTCACGTAGATGGTATGAAGGCAGAGAAATCAGGCCTAGCACAAGCACAAAAGCAGTTTCAGAAGATACTAAGGAACTTACAGCATCCAGACTGGTTTGCTTGCAAGGGAAGGAAAACGTGAAGCCAAGAGGAAGACGTGCGCCTTTTATCCCCATATAATCCAGGAAATCAGAAATGCAGGTAACGATGTGATCAAACAGCTTTAAAGAGAAAAGTCACGCATTTGAAGTTGTACATGTTACATGCTCTTAAGAAGGTACTGAAAAAGTTGCAGACCTGCAAAAGAGAAACACAAATACTCACCTCTTCTCCTGTTCCCTGCATCACCTCTATAGGAATGGCATAGATCTTGTTGTGCATCTCAACTGTTCTCCTTTTACCACTGCGGATTTTCACCAGCAAAACTCTAAAGTTTGTCCCTCCAAGGTCAAGCGCCAGAAAGTCTCCGTTCTCTGTAAAAGAGTATGTGTGTATATTTAAAGAACCATAAGCAAAATCTTAGGAATGCTAAGATTTTAAGATTTTAATAAGTGCTAAGAAAGTACTTTGATATAAAAGCTCTTAGAAGCTCTCAGTTGGGAAGTTAAACTCATCAAAGGAGAATTTTAGATGCTGTTCTGAGTACTCCAGACTTTTTTTTTTGTGGTTTTGTTTTGTTGCAAACCAACAAGGGAAAGGGAACCCCCACAACTGTTCCCTGAGAGAAAACAGAAATTTGGCCAGTCACCCTGAAATGTAAAGAACTACTCAGGTTGTGCAGACAGGGTTCAGATGGGTTTGGGTTATGAGTTTTCTCCCTCCAGGTCCTGGCTTGATTGCATCCTGGGGCAAGGACACAGGGCCGGGCTGCCAGCAACCGGCACAAGGGCAGCACAGGCTGCCCTGCCTGGGGCTGGATTCCCTCCTTTGGACGGCTCAGGAGGTTCCTCCTTCCATTGCGCCAGATCTGCTCACCCTCCACCAAACCCAAACCCCATTGCCCAGCTATGCCTCTACCTGTCCCATCCGGCGTGCTGCGGACAAAGGTGGGCAGCATCTTCACTTTGGCAGTCTCATGCGTCTTCTTCTTCAGCCCCGCTTCCATCTCAGCCCTCATCCTCTTCTTCACCTGCAGCAGCTGCTCGTGGGTGAGCTTGAACTCGGCCAGCGTCTCATCGATGAGCCGGTGCTGTTCTGACAGCCGGTAGGCCACCGCCGTCACCATCGCTGCTCCCTTCCCGCTGCCACTCTCTGACAGCAGGAACCGCACTTCAGAGTCAGGCACCAAGCGCCGGGTGGTTTTGTGCAAGCGCCGGGCGTACCTGCAGGGAGGGGATGCTGGAAGCCCACCATCTGCCTTGCCTCCCCCACCACCCCCCAAAATCTATGCTGCCGACACGGACCAACTGCAAAGGGGAGCGAGGAGCATCATCATGCCCAAACTAGTTACAGCCTCCCAAGGAGGAAAACTGCCAGGGGAGAGCAGTTCTTCCCTACGGCCTCTTTTCTCCTGAATTTCTAAGAAAGGCCAGCAAAAAGCAGGAGGGAGCATCAGAGTCTCATCCCCTGACCCAAGATGGGAGAAAGCCCCTGGCTCCAACACTGCTCCGATCTCCTTTCCTGGGGCCATCAGGCTGTCCTGAACTCACTGGGTTAGATGGTGCGGGAAAACAGTTCAGAGAAAAAAAGTTGCCCATGTCTGTTATCTTAACACACCCCAGACCTGCCCATCTGGAAGAGCCAGTCAAAATGGCATTCTTGGAAATTTTTTTGTTTGCCAAAATCTTGTTGTCGCTTAACTAAGAAAAATATTTTTTTTTTAACAAAATAATGAGAAAATGAAACATTAAACATCTTTCTCCTTTCAAAAGTTTCCTCATAAATGACACTCGGCCCTCCCAGACAGCTCCAATGCCACAGTATGTCCTGTACACTGGGCTTCTGCTCCCCTTCGGTCCCCACAGCTAAATCCCAGAGCCGAGACTGGAAACAGACTTGTTATCACCAGTTATTATTTACTAAATAAAAGCCTTTTACCATGTGTGCATAAACCACACCTCCACACTGCATATTTCTTTATTCTGAACTTGGAAACCCTTACGCAGGTACTCCTGCTCTCCCAGTGCACACAGTCACTCACAAACATCCGCAGCATTAGGGCTTGGGCACTGGGGTTATTTTTGACACTAAGACTCACACCAAACCCTGTTACCAGGGCCAGGTACACCCACAGCAAGAAGAGCTCAACTTCCTCTCTGATTTCTACATAAATCTAAACAGCTGTTTGATTAAAAATGTAACTTTCAAGGCAAGGAAAAACAAGACAAAGCCCGTTTTTAAAAGGCCACGGAAATGTAAGCACCAATTTTTTCCCCTGGTTTCCAAGTATATCTTCAGAAAAGACTTGAAAAAAATAGGGTTCAGCACATTTTCAAAACAACCGAGCTTAAATTGAAAACAGAGATCAAGATGTATTAATGCAGGTCCCCTCAAAGCCCAATCCACGGGCACAAAGTAATATTTTGTACAAAGAAACTCTCCTTCCAAGAGGTCTATTGAGATCCCTTTAAGGTACGTACTCAAACCACCATAGTTTTCACTGATATTGCAGTATCCAGTTACTCAGGGGTTTGGTTCTTTTCTTTGTGGTCTTGTTGGTTTGGGTTTGTTTTTTTTTTATAATCTCACCCTACTTCTTGAGTTTAGGACATCTCTCCTGTCCACCGAGCTCCCCATCTCAGACCAAACCCCACACCCATGGTTTGTGTGCCTCATCTCGCACACAAACCGTGTGCCTGGGTGACATCTTGGGGTTACATGCTCGACCCTTTCCAAACCAGAAGCTGTGGCAGATGAAGAGTATTAATGGTCAGGAGCAGAGGGACTCACTGTGGATGCATCTTGTAGAGGGAGCCATCGACCCCCACGGTGGTCCGGAGGCGGCCAACCCCTTTGTTATCCCGCAGCTGGTTGAGGATGGCACCCAGTGTGGAGGCTACCAGGTTGGCCGAGCGGAAGGACACAATGGTGCAGACGTGCTGGACGGCAATGCAGTCCTCGTGGGATGGCTCCACCCCCAGACGGGTTAAAATTTCTTTGGCTTTGTTCAAACCTTCTTTGCTCCTACAAAGAGAGAGCAATAAAGGGTATTCCTTAATGGAAGAGCTATAAAATGCAGGACAGAGGCGCATCCAACCATGGGTGTCCCTGCCTGGGGTTTGAGAAAGGGATTAGAAAGAAAATTTCTTAGAGATCTGGACTGGGAAGCTCCATGAGGCTTTAATTAAAATGCTATAAATATGCATTCATTCACAGACAGAAACAGCTTCCCATTAAAGCCTGGTACAAACATGCCACCTACAAACCACGCAATTCAAGGTACTATAGCAGCCACCCTATGGGCAGGACGACTACTCCCATGTGTACCCAAGAGCCTGCCATCCTTCAAGTTCATTTCCCACAAGGCAAGAGGTACACCGTGCCATTGGAAACCTGTCCAACAATAACCTCTCCAACGCTGACCACATTTTCGTTGCGTCAGATGGTCAGACCAAGTCTCACACTTCGAAAGCAAAAGCATCCCCCACATAGCTCAGGCTGCAGTTGGTCCAACAGCACCAGACCGATGACAGCTCCTTCAGCGCACCCCCAAGAAAGGTCGCAACTTCCAAGCACTTTTACAGACCTGGAGGAATTAAAATGCTTTTTCATCACCTTGATGCTTTAGACTCCATACAGCTTGTCCTCTCTGGAGCAAGATGCAGCAGCCCCACAATTCAGCAGAGGTCTGTGCATACACCTAATCCCACACTCACTTGCTCATATGTCTCCATAAATGAAGCCCAGTCTGAAAAACCCTAAGTGAAGGTTGTCCAAGTGATTTCATCCTGATGGCTCTCTTTTCAGACTTTTACAACCTCACCGAATTTCTGCCTCTTGTGCTGCGTTTTCCCACATCACCACGCAGCCTGAGAGCAAAGTCTCTGGCAAAACTTATCCACATCCACCTCGGTCATTTCCCAGACGAAAACAAAAGGAGTATATCTTGTCATTACTAACTGCACTCCATACATCTTTTTAAGGACTCTTGCATCCTGCTAGCATCAGCTAGAAATTTGAAGCTGCACAGGGATGTGCTCCCCACTTATAACCAAAGTGCTCTTCAGGGAGTGAGGTGGGATTTCAGGGCGAATTTTGCAGAATTTCTCCGTAACTGCATTTTTCTCATTGTCGTTCAACATTACATTGGTCCATGACACAGACCTCTGTGGTTAAGACGAATGAACACACACATTTAATGGAAAGCTGTTCAGATAGGATGGTCTGCAGGGACAGGAATGAAACAGGGCAGGGGGCAAGAAGCATTGTAGAAGTTACTGGCTGTTCCCTTGGCGTTGTGCTCGCAATCAACAACACATGTGCACCAAAGTCAGCAGCACTTCGATAAGAAAAAGCCAGCCCAATGACTACAGTACAAACTATCCCAGTGATGTGAATTTTAAAAACATGGGGGGGAAGAGCCGGTAAGTACTGACCAAAGGGGTGATGACACCATGAGAAACCAACTGGCACATAGCTCAGAGGTCACCGTGTAGCACCCAGCACTGCCTATGAGACTGAATGCTCTGCCTTGTCACGCTTGTTTTCTTTCTGCCCAGCAATCCCGTGGATACAGCAAGGAGCGACGCAAGTATTTGCTAGGAGGCACTAAGCCAATTCACTCCTGTGTTTAGCTGCAGGGTAGCAGCTTCTGAAGTTTTGTGAGGAGGGTGAGAGGTAGCACAGTCTGGTAGGCTTTCATAGCTCCTCCCAGGACAGAAAAAGGAAGAAATCTCAGGGAGAAGGGCACAGGCTGTCTGCCGAGGGTCCCTACATGCTGGCTCTGCACCTGCACTGGAGGATAGCAGCCACCCCCAATGCAACACATCTCCCCAGAAAGTGAAAAGAGATGCTGGAAAATGAACGTTCAGAGTCACTGTGAACCCCAGGGGGGTGAAAAAGGAGTAGTACTCACTTTTCTATGGCAGAAACATGCTTCGTCTCAAACTTTCCTTTGGTGAGAAGCTCAGGGGTGATTCTCCCCTCAAAGAGCAGCCCCTCCTTGGCCATCTTCACCAGGATGAGCCTCACCAGCTCCCCCATGTACAACCCACTGACCATCTTCTCAAACCTGCAGGAGAGGACAGCAGCGGTCACCCAGCTGTGCCACTGCACCATCCGGCCCAGCCTGCAGTTTGCCTCACCGTGGGCAAAGCTGAGCTTTCTTGAACTGATGAATTCATAACACAAGTTGAAAAGGGAGCACGGAGCAGAAAATAAAAGCAGCAAAGCTCGTCACTGCCTCACTCACAGCTGCTTCCCAGGATTAAGGGATCCGCGGTCGATCTCTCGATCAAACTCAGTCCTGATGTCTTCCAGTGAGCCATCATCTCCGAAGGCCCCCCACTCTGTGTTAATGCACATCCTGCCCTCGTCCCCTTCCACCAGGTCAATGTGCCGCATCTCCTCCATGTAACAGGCGTTGGTGCCGGTGCCTTTAGGGAAAGGACATCAGAAGGTGCTAACCAAACAGGCCAGGCAAAGGGAGAAAAGCCACTTGCATGCTGCAGCAGCAATGTGTGTTACCAATGATCAAGCCAACTTCACAACGCTGGTCATCAAAACCACAGGTCATCATCGTCCCAACGGTGTCATTCACAACAGCCATGATATCTGCATCGTAGTCCTGATGGAGAAATGAATGTTACTTGAGCCATATGGCTTCTCTGGAAAACACTGCTTACGTTTATCACCGGTTTGCTTATATCAACTAATTTCACAAGGAACAGGAGACAAGTAATTTGCCTGAATACCACAGCTCATCTTTTTAAATATCACCCATTCCATCTGCCAGATCCCAATCCCACATACCCAAGAAGACAACGAGAGCAGACTAATGCACCAGGCAAGCAATAAAACAGCAGTAGCGTAATTCTAGAGAGCAAAGACCTACTCTCACATAAGCACCCTTAGGCAGGAAAGAATAGGGCTATACATGAGGGAGGGAAGAACTCTGCAGTTAAACGTCATGGAGTAATTTGATGAAGTGGCTTGAGAAGGCAATCTAGAAAATATTCACAGTTACTTCTTTCTCATAGAATTCACTTAAAATATCTAGGAGTTTTATTTCAAGTGAAGATTTGAATACAAAAATATAAACAAATAATGCAATTAAGTAAGCTTTCCGAATGACATGCACTCATTCCTTTCCAGGTTCTTCAGTGTTTTATTCTACCTGATATCAAGTCTGATGGTAGTAACTGACTATAGTAATGTTGTTCGGTGACAGTAAAACTCGGGTTTGTGTAAGAGTCCACAACTGCCCAAACAGACCAAATACTGCCCAGCTTCCAATGAATTTGGATGCTGAGTAAACAACATATCACCTCGCTGCAAGCATTATGCAAACCCAAATTCATTCCATCTCACACTCAGTGCCTTTTTATTTGTTTAAATCAGCAACCTGGTCACCTTCACCCTCTATAAAATCATCAGTGAGAAACTCACTGAGCCTGAAACCCCCCCTTTCTCTTCTACCCTGCTCCTCTCCTGCTCCCAAGCAGGGCAGTTGCACAACGCAGCTGAGCCCAGACCAAATGCTGTGGCACGGACACACAGCACTTTCTCAGTTTTTGGAGAGTGATAAAATTGCTGAAGGTTGCCAGCAAAAAACCACAAGACCATAACTCAGTTATGAGCTATGAGGAAAATCACAACTTCCACATCACAACTCTGATATCACTCCATTTTCCCAGCAAACGGCAAAACTGCACATCTTCATGCAAAAAAGCAGAGCTGCGCCATCACTCAGATCACACACTCAGCTCAGTGATGTGAAGGGTGGTCTCTGACAAAGACACGCCAGTTTGCTGCTCTGATACAGAGTTAAAAAAAAGAACGAAGTACAATTTACCCCACGTTTCTTGATGGCCCTGTTGAGCAGCCTCACAACATCTGCTCCCTCCACTCCACTTGCTTTGAAGCGCTTCGTCCAGGTTATCAGAATACCCTGATAAAACAAGAGAGCAATATTCAACAGGATGCCACATGACACAAATTGATCTATTTTTTTCCTTAAAAACAAGATTTTATACTCCAAATGCATCTTCAGGTCTCTTTTGTATGACCTAACAACCCAACCTGAGACAACTGGAGGTCTTTGATTCTCATTACAGTAAGCTGAAAGACAGAACATTGTTTTCCCCTCCCTTGTTAGAAACTGGTTGGTTTGCAGTTTGTATTTTCAGCCCACTCTTCTCCCTGTTACTCCTCGACAGTTTTTCTTGGAAAACCATTTAATCCTTTTGGGCCATGGAAATTGACTGCTTTCAGAAAAAGCTGACTGTGCAGGACTGGCTAAAGAGCAGGGATGTGATGTTTGTACACCCAGGACTCAGCTGCAGCGGGGATCAGGCTGCTGCACATTTGCTGCCTGAAGTCCCAACTGTCCAGGCTTATTTCACTGTGGGATCACATTTTTGGGTCGAGGCAAATGGAAATACTGAAAATGTAGCAATGTGTGTCCCCAACTTACAGCGTGGACAAAAAAGGAAATCCTGGTATTGAATTCTTTGTCTGCAAATTGTCATAAAGAGCCTGCAAATCCCCCAAGGTGATAAGTACATCTGATTTTTTTTCTACTTGGCTAATGCCTAGCTGATTCAGAGCATTCCGTATATAAGTAAATAATAACAAAAGAAAGAAAAGCGCATTCACAGTAGTCAATAGGAAAGAAAACTCAAATCAGCTCAGTTTTTCATACCCATCACAACATTCACATCTATCACAACAAGAGTCCAAGAAGCTAAAAACCAGAAAAGCTGAAGCCTATAGGCACAAGCAGCCATTGCCGAGGTGTACGTCTGCCCATATCTCAGCTTAAAAGTCAACCACATGTCTTGTGCACATTCACCCTCCCAACTGCGATAGCATTTAGCCCTGAAGCTATGGGGGACAGAGGGACTAGGGCAGCTCTTTCCAGACAGGAGGTATTCCTACCACTAAACCACAGTTTGCCTAAGTTTTGCCCCTGTGCCATCCTCATTAGCATCATTTTGAAATCCAGCAAAGCCCTGTGCTGCTGCGCAGGAAAACCATGGGCAAAGCCCACTCTGCAGGCATAGCTTTAATGGTCAGAAAGGCCCCTTGGTCCATGGAACTTTTATCATTCAGGAAACGGGTCAAACCACGCCGGCAAAGAGCAGCTCTTCTCAGTGTGAGCAGCCACTTGTGCCGGAAAGATTTTTTGCTTCTCCAGCAAGGCCTCGGCACACAGGGAAGAGTCCTTGCAGTGCAGCAGGGTTGAGCGGGACACAACCACACAGTGCCACCTCATCACTCTCGGAGAAATCAGGGACCACCCCTGCCTCCTTCTGCTCACCAAGCATGAGAAACCAGCACTCAGGCAAGCACAGCCTTGCAGGAGCAGCAATCCAGGAACAAATCTGTCTCACAGAATCCAGGAAAACATATTTTTCAAATGCCCAAAATATCACAAAACCTCTCAGAAAGAAAGTCCACTCTGCCACTGCTCATCCCCAAGTCTCTACAGGTGTCCCCAGCCCATTCCACATGCTACCTGCCTGCCCAGACTGGAAAGCTGCACCAAAATCAACTCGTCTCTTCTCAACTGATTCGGGAAAAGGCAGCTCTCTGGTTCTCAGCTACATTCAGACCCTGAGTTAGTAAGCACCCTTGGTTTCAGCTCTCAGCTTGCTCAAAAAGTATGAAATGTAATAAAAACCGTGTCTCACCTGGCCCTCCTCAGCATCAACACCTGGGGAGCTGTCGCACCAGGCTAACCTAGAGACCTGCAAGCTAGAAAAGCAGGTCGTGCTTTAACACTGCAACCTCTTAGTATTTTGCGCGGATTTAACTTTCCTGCATTAATTTGCTACACCATTGCCACAGCAACGCTGTACCAGGAGGCTGCTGAGTCATTTGTGATATAATGAGCAAAAAGAAGGAAAATATCATAGCATCCTTGCCACGGGGATCTCATCAGTCACTTCATACAATGCTGATTATTTCCATCCCTTTTTTAAGCATGTCGCTTCCAGGTGCCAGCGGCACAGCTCAGCGCTGCTGCTCAGGAGGGAGATCCTGATCTCCATCAGTATGTTCAGCAAAATCGTGAAGTTCAGCAAAATCTGAGCAAACATTGTTGGGCTGGGTCCTTCCCAGTTATGCTCCATGGAGAGGTGGAAAAGGCTGCACAGGAGGCAGGCAAAACCCTTGCCATGTTTACACAATAAACCATAATACCGAGGAGCTCAGGCAGAGGCAGAATGAAACATCGGTTGGCTCTTCCTCATCTGTTAACCAGATCTTTCAGACAGAAACATAAACACAAAAATGAAGTCTGACAGTGAAATATAAAACACTCATTTATCCCAAAAATGAGACCTGTCTGGGATACTGCTTTCATAGCAGCATTTTAACAACACAGTAGCTCTTCTGCGTGTTAAGAAAATTGTGAAATCTTCTTACCTCATCTAGTTTGGATTGTCGACATGGGAAAGAAAATGTAAACCCTACTGGCAATTTCTTGTCTTTGATTTGTTGTTTCTCCATAAAGTCTCCCAGGCATTCAGCAACATGATCAAAAAGCTGTAAGAAAATAAAAAGTGTAAAACCACCATGATTAGAGATACAGTTTCAGGGAGAAAATATTTCCAGCAGCATATGAAAACTGTACGGGGTGACGGGAAAGGGGAAAACATCCGCTCCAAATTTTTAAAGATATATAAGTGACATAGCTATGAAAATACTCTCAGGCAATGTATATTAATACCTTAATAATTAATAAATTATGAAATACATTGTCCTTTTATGCACCTAATTCTGCATGGCATCATTTACGCCCATATAAAAATGCTTTTCCTGAAACAATCAGCATGTGGCTCTCAAGCCTGCCATAACCCTTCTACTTAACATTTGATGAGAACAAAAATCTTCTTTTAACCTTTCACTGACAGGAAGGAGTATCTCAAAAGACCATTTGGGATCCAGCCCCACATGAGGTTGAGCACTCCTACAGCTATGCAGAGAAGATCAACATCTGCTTCACTCAAGCACTGCTGAGACCAAAAGAGCCAGCACTTTGCAGAAGCCACCCAAAAGGACATAAACTCAAACCTATTCCTAAAGCACACAACAAGCAAACAAAAAGGAGACCCAGAGGTTTTTTCTAAATATTTTACATGTTCTGAGAAACAACCTGAAATGGCAACGTTTTCTGCATTTTTTTATAATGCTGAACTATGCAGGCAGCCCGCAGGTACCAGTTCCCACCCAGCCACCTCAATGGCATCCCTCGGCGGTGCCCTGTGACAATGGTGCCATGTGTGCCCAACAGACAGGCCAGGAGCCAGGCATGCCAGGGAGTGCAGGGGCTCAAAGGCGAGTGATGTCTCTCCCACCAAACTATTTGGAAAGCCCCTCAGGGAGATTTGCAACACTCACAGCCAAAATCAAGCCTTGGTGATTGAATTAACAGAAATACGCATTTGTATCTACCAGTACCAAAAAGCCAGACATGCCTTGAACTGACCCATACCAGAAATGGATGTCAAACCTATTAACAAGTCGCCACCTGCCCCAGAAGATAACTGTGCTTCACATTTTAACGCCCTGGAAAAAAAAAAACAACAAAAAAACACCAACAAAAACATCCCTATCTGCAGCACTGGTGGGATAAGGCCAGGAAAACTGCCTAGAAGATCAAGCATAACAGGGAGGGAGTACAAAAGATATCTGTTGGTTGCAACTAGCCTGAGCAGCTCTATTAAGAACAATTTACAGAATCTTGGAGAGACGAGAAAGCACTACAGACCGGCTGCAGCAATTACAAAAAATGAAGAAGAATATTCGCTGTTCGAAGCAGACCAAGAAGCGGTGTCTGTAACATTCCAATTTAACAGAAGACCTTGAACTCACTCCCTAAAATGGGGTCAGATTTGATTAAGCAAAAGTACAGCAGTTTCCCAGGGAAAATGTTGCCATTCATTGTCCTGGGCAAATCAAGGACATTTCACTGAGCGCAGGCAGTGAAACAGCATGGGAAAGCAACCCACGCTGCTGCACTCCTGTAAAACTATTTTCAGCTGTCCAGATGAGGGGGAAAGAAAAAGGAGTTATGAAAAGAAGAAATACAGTTAAGTAATAAAATATGGCAACTTCTCTATGAGAAACAGAAATAACAGGAGCGCACGTTTTTATTATTCTTTTCATGTGAAAGTATCTTGCTAAATGTTAGAGATATCCCTCAACACTAAATACTCAATCCTACTAAAATTTTAACTGCTCCCAGGATTACAAACAATAGGCAGGGGCCAACCTCAAACCCCACAGGAATTCAGAGAGCAGGAAGCAGAAATATTGACTATAGATTTTGCTACAAAAATCCCTGGGCATTCCCAATGGACTCCGGACCTGCCGAAGCTCGCCTCCGTGAGCTATCGTGGCACGCTCGCTACAAGCAATGCATGCCATGAGGCGTTAGGGCTCCAGGCTGGCAGCAGGGCACGCAACCGGAACTCGTCCCGCAAACGCGGTTAACTATTAGCCATGATCTTGACACCACAGTAGCAGTGTCTAGTCAGTGGTGCATGGTCTGGCTGTGCTACTGTTTTTAATAAAGCACAGAGGGGAGGCATTACTCAAAAGGAAAAAAGAAAGAGAGGAGGCATTTATTTAATTTTGCTACCATTGGCGGTTGTAAGGTTTTTCCTAAGGAGACTCAAGGAAGCATCTGTATGTGCCGGTGCCCAGATTAACATCCAAACCTTACAAATGCCAAATAACTTGGACACGACAGTAGAGGCATGTGGATTTCACTAAAGTAGGGCAGGCGAATTGAGGAAAAATCTAAATTCCCATCCACCCACAGGTGTCTGGTAGGGAACAGTACGAGCCCAATATCTTATCAAATGTCAAAGAGATAGACAGTGCAAATGCCACAGCCAACAGGAAATGACCAGTCAGATGTTACACCTTTGTAGACCTGAAGCGATACAACCACGAGACACTGAGCAATGTGATATCAGGCTTCATTACTTCCTCTGGCCATGAAGTTGCCTGCTCAGGTTGGGCTCCAAGGAGTCTCCAACAAGGATGCGTTTGGCTGGCAGCCAGCAGACTTTGGCAAGCAACTGCAGATCTGAGCTCAAGCTCAAGCCGCTGAACAGGGAAGATGTAAAGAGCAAGGAAACCACAGCTTCAGATTCAGAGAACAGGCACAGATGCACAACCTATCTCCAGTGGAGGCAGAACACAAAAAGCAGCACCAAAATCAAGCCTCAGGCACGCTCCCATTTGCTGAGCTGACACGGAAAACAGGCTTCTTACAAATTTTAGACTTGCTATTACACTGATGAAGTCAATGAGAGTTTTGCCCTTGACTTTGACAGGGAACTGTCTCTGACTGGCAAAGCTGTCAGCCCATGCCTGATAGATGGGCAAAAATAGACATTTGAATGCAATGAACTAGAAAATACCAAAACAAACCCTGCTAGTGAGGCATGAACCCATAAATCACAATTCCACCAATAACCTGATTATATATCAGGCTTTAAGAGTATAACTCACTGAAGTTAATGACACGGCTTGCTGAAAAACATATTAGCAGCCTACCGCATGCTGGCAGCTCAGTCCAAGCATTCCACTAATCTGGCTCAGAGATTTCAGAGAACCTCAACCATATGCATCAGTCATAAGCACCAAATCATCACCTGCCTGCGCAGCTCCTGGGCATCCCCCCATGCTTCCCTGTGAAGTCTCACAGCAAGCGTTTTAGTCATGGCTGGGTATTGTCATGGGGCAACTTTGGACTCAGATGCAATTCTGATGATGATTCCAGTTCTCCTCTTCTTTTCCTGGCACTTAAATACCCAAAGCGACTGTCCCCCCAGGCTCAGTGGAAGCCTGACAAAGCCTGTCAGTCTGAGCTCCATGCTGCTGGTTCCCGACAGCCAAACGGCCTTTGGATACTTAAAAATTAAAACATAAACACAACAAAGCCCTGGAAAAAATGCAGACCTCATGTCTCCTTTCCTGGGTTCTCCTTACTACCTCTACCCTGTCTCCATCGAGTCTCACCTTCAGTCAGCCTGCTTTGCCTTCCCAGGACAGACATGTGTGGGCAGCCCTGCTGCTTGTGGATCTCCAGGTCCCGACACCACTTGTCGATGGACAAACAACAAGGCTCCAAACCTGCCTCCAGACAGCCCACGCAACCCCCTGCCTCCCTCCACCATCAACAGGCAGCTCAGCTCAGCTCCCCTCCAAAACCGTTCTGTGGGAAAGCCGCTGCATGCCCTTTTGGCCAGATAAAGTAATAATGTTGGGAAAAGTCTTTACAAGAAAGGTATTTTATTGCTGTGATTCAGATATCACAGCAATGCTTATATCAGTGCTACTTACAAGCCATGATCATAGAATAGTTTATCATAGAATAGTTTGAGTTGGAACGGACCTTAAAGATTATCTAGTCCCAACCCCCCTGCCCTGGGCAGGGACACCTCCCACCAGACCAGGTTGCTCCAAGCCCCATCCAACCTGGCCTTGAACGCCTCCAGGGATGGGGCAGCCACAACTTTTCTGGGCAACCTGGGCCAGGGGCTCATCACCCTCACAGTAAAGAATTTCTTCCTAATATCTAATCTAAATCTACCCTCTTTTAGTTTAAAGCCATCACCCCTTGTCCTATCTCAACAGGCACTGTTCAAGAGTCCGTCCCCATCTTTCCTGTAGCCCCTTTAGGTGCTGGAAGGGGCAATAAGGTCTCCCTGGCGCCTTCTCTTCTCTAGGCTGAACAACCCCAACCTTCTCAGCCTGTCTTCATAGGAGAGGTGCTCTTACGCTCACCATTGCATAAGAATGCAGCAGCAGTTATTAGATACATACGTTAAGGGTATTAAGGTGACTACAGAAAATATATTAAGGGTAGAAATATTGTTTGCAGTTTTTCTTCTTTTCCTCTTTTGTTTATTCTTCTGAAACAAGCTATAAGTTTCCCACAGGTCTCTCATACTGCTAAACAGCGCCTCGTTCTAGTAGAAAGTGTAAAAAACTTGCTTTTTCCAACGATGAAAATTACCTCCTTTGTCTTACACTGGCATGGAGACAAATCAGTCAGTAAAATATTCATTGCAATCAACTTCCTGATCATAAAAAGAAAATAAATACTTCCAAAAAACCCAATTTGAAATCCAAGTAAATGGATCCAAACTTTTTCTACTTTTGGAACATGAAAGACTTAAAAAAAACCTCTATCATTTATTCAGCAAAAATTAAGTTGAAGTTGTGCCAAAACAGTCTGTCAGCTTCCTGTATTTTTTCTAATGTACTTGTACTTTTCATGAATGCTGAGTTGCTCAGACTGCCAGGACAGATATGTGGCTGTCATGGGTATTCCGTCCCTCATCTAACATTACAATTGCAGGGTTGGCCATGCTCATTGCTTACAAAGACTGAGTTGTTTTCCTGCTCTCCATTCCTATCCATGGAAAGTAACTTTACTATAAAAGTCAGAATTTTTACTCCTAGGCCTTTTTTTCCCCTAAGTCAGCCAAAAGTCTGCCACACAATGACAGCAGATTTGCAGCACTCATGCATGCTCTACTATGCTAACTACTGTTTATTTACTTTCAGTATCAACAAAGAGCTGTAGTCAAGTCCGTGCACACTGTAGGTGCGACTGCTAAGATGCTAAGGTCATTCTTGTTGTGTTTTTCTGAAACGGCAGCATGAAAGCAGCTAATCTTCAGAGAGACATCCTAAGGAAGAGGGTGCTTACCCGTGTTCCACTGCCATGCATGATATCTTCGGGCGTATTATAAATTTCGCTCTCCATTTGTACGGTCTGCTTTTTTTCATGCGATACCTTCACCCGGAGAATTCGGAAATAAGAACCACCAAGATCCAGTGCAATGAAATCTCCTTTCTCTATGTGGAAAACAAGACACAAGCAATTAAAAAATGCACACAACACAAATCTGGGAAACTTCAAGCTCTGTTAAGTATAATGCATAGGCAAATGCCCAGTGCCTACAGCAAGGAAGTTCTAGCTGCAGGGTGTCCATCAACCTCATTCCCTACTATTTAACATGAAGTTGGTGCAATGGCAACGCCAACCACCATTGGTACACAGGCAACTGCCATGGGGGTTTATCCAAAAAGAATGGACTAACAGTGGGCAGCCTGCATCCAGATCTCACAATGAAGCTGGCAGAGCAAAGATCTCAGGAGAAAGCCAAAAAGATGTTGAAAACAGAGACAGTACAATGAAGGGATGCTAGACCACTGATGAGCAGTCTTTTGCTGTAAGTGAACCTGTGTCATTTTGGCAAATAACAGTGAATGGTGGCTGGATTGTGCACTACCCTAAAATCAACAAATTACACACATTATTTCACCCCCCGAAGCTGAGATTCACAGCAAACTGCAGTCAGGTAACAGAAGTCAGAAAAACGGCAGCGAAAAATCACGAGGTGGCCCTGCACTGCTGCAGGAGTTATTCAGAAGTTACAATCCCTTGCACAGAGCTCCTAAATAACTCCCCGGGAGCCAGGGAAAGAGTTAGGATACCTCCGTGTCCCTCTGTGGTAGAGAGGAATTTGAATTTCAAAGGTCTGAAGCCACATCCACTACCTCCCCACCTCCACAGACCTCAGTGTGCAAGTCAGGCATCAGGGACGTGTGTTCTGGCTATCTGAGGAATGACACTTCCAGCACCCCCTAGAGAGCAAGGCAAATAAATATATTTGACTGAACGGCTTATGCTATCTCGCCTTATCAAAGAGGGAGCAAACAAAGACCATGATCGTTAAAGTCTGCGAAAAGGTAATATTCAGGGAAGCAGCACACACACCTTATCACACAGGAGAGCGTGTCTAGGCTGCAGTTAATTGCGGAGGCTCTGTGCAAGCATCCCTGTCTGCACACAGCATCCCTGGGCTCACTGAGGCTGCTCGGAGGGCAGTGAAGCAGAGGCGCATGGCGCTTTCTCACCCCAGTTTTCTCATCGATTTGTACTTTTCTGTGGTGTCAGAAGTGCCCCAGGCCACATCAGGACAAGCTGCCTCCCCATCAATGTGTATTGCCAGTCCCATCCTGCGGCTCTCTGGCCTCTTTTCATTCTGCCCTCCAACCTTAAACGATGACTTTGGGAAGGCCATTCCCAACATCACCATTTTTCCATTTCTACTTTAATTCAATGTGGAAAGACCTCTAGCAGTTGGGAAGACCTCAAACTTTGACTCACCTCTCAGAGCTCTCTGACCCCACACTATCACCAAAGTATCGGGTATGCAATTAATCCACGAGGACTTCCAGACCCAGACTTAGCTCTGAGATTACCCTGCCCAATCTTACACCAGAACTCCTGAAGTCTGGCTTAGTGAGCTGCTCCTCCTCACTACCCCAAGCACCATCAGGAGCCCCATCCTGCTCAGAAAAGGCAATGAGCTGGACAGGGCACCCCTCAGGGCAGGAGCTCTAGCAGGAACAGCCTAAGAGAGGCAAAGACACTGCAAAAGCCCTCATGGTTTTTCAAGGTTGCAGTGTAATACAGAAACAAAGCACTGTCATGCAAGAAATCACAGAGAACCTCCGTACAGAAAAACGTAGCTAAATGACAGTGGGAGCCCCCAGCTAACAATCCTCCTAATTTTACTGCATGGCAATGCAACTTTTCCTTCTTGCTGGGTGCGACATGGGTAAACTCCGAGTTTGACGAAATACAGATCTGGAAGCGCTTCCCTACCTGTTTCCTAGCAGCATCACTTTAAACATTGCTTTGCTCCAATATGAATGTTATTTAAAACGTGAACATATCCAACCTGTAGATGCAGTTCCCTTTGTCAGGTTCAGCATAACAAATTCTGTAATTCATAACCCCCTTCACCACAACAAGACCGAAAGCAAAACACCTACCACAAGTGTCTCATTAAGCCAAACACTGGAATAAGCTTTATCATGAGTATCACTTGTCGAATGCAAACCATTACCTCCAATAAATAATGAAAAAATCAACACTGGACCAGATGGCCCTTTTTCAAGCCTAAACGCACCTTGGTACATACCTCAAACAAATACTGCACTTCAGAAATATCTTCCCTGGCAGTAAATTAACAGATTAGCTTGTTTGACTTTCAGCATGATCAAGCTCATCACAAGATAAAATTTATTAAGAATTATCCTTTTCAGTTAAAAAAAGAATGAACTCTGAATTAGAATGCAAAGCTTTCTGTATGCAAAGTAGCAGTTTTCTTTCAGTGTACTTCAGGAATTAAACCCAAGTTTTAAATTAACCCAAATATGAATTAAACCAAGCAGCACTTAATCTATGCTTTATAACACCAAGATGCAATCAAACTTGCTATAAATTAATTTAGGAAGATCCTTTGAAAGCATTTTGAATTAGCTTAAGATACTGTTCTGGGCACTCTGGACAAAAAAAACTTGTGGCTTTCGTAAATTAAGCAACTCTGAATGAAGTAAAACCCTGCTAACAGCAACATCTCCAGAGTCTCTAAAATTATCACTCACTAGCTCCTTGTTAATAAACTACACAAGCACAGGTCTGAACCTAAACAACAGTTTCAGTTTCCTGAACAGTCAGCTCTCATAATAATAACCAGACTCAGAGGAAAGAGCTTACAAGGCAGTAATCAGAGAGGGGCGAGAGAAAAGGGCAGGCTTTCAGCCTCTGGCTTTTACAGAGGGACAGCTGAAGGCAGAAACTGCTGTTGGCCAGGAGCCGAACCCATATTTTGGGCACAGCAACATGGACACATCCGTGAGGGCCCCCCCAGAGCCTTGTGGCGACGGCTGAGCCAGACGTAGCAGGCACATGCAGGTGAGTCAGGGAAAGAAATGCCACAACACTCACCCACAGCAAATATTGCTCATACCTGGGGTCAGAACATGCCTTTCCTAGGCAAATAATGGCATGGTTTTGCCTGCATTTCCAACAGTCATCCAACGAGACACTTGCAACACGTACATACAGATTATTATGTGCTATACAGGAATTGTCCAGGGCAAAGCACTGCCTTGCTCCCATCCATGCTGGACCCAGAGAGGCCAGCAGGAGCCAAGTGGGCACAGGATCAAGAACTGAGCACCCCGCAAACACCACACAGGGTTGCTTTTTTAAGTAGGTGTGTAATGCGTGATCTGAAATTAATGCCTTGACAAACAGACAGGCATACGCTCCGACCAGGGTCACCCACCACTCTGGCTCATGCTCGGTCCCAGCAGCATCCAGCAATCTCTCTCGCCTCTCCTGGCCAGATGCCCTTTTCCCCTTGCCATATTGCATCTCCCCAGTTTGTGCCACAGAACAACTCGTAAAATTATCTGACTTGCCGCAAGCAGCTCAGATTTGCAAACCTGCAGTGCCTGACAGAGCAGGGTCCTGGGGACAGATCTGTATTCAACTGAACTCAAACACGCAGAATGGAAAAAACGGGGATTTCGGGGTCAGTAAAAATGCTGGGATTCCACGCAAAATCTCTCAAGCCACCTCACCTGCAAACCCTCAGAGCAACCTCTGCCTGTGACCCAGCTATGTGTAGGCAGCTTCTGGCTTTCTCAACAGGCTGCGAACTTCAACACAACATTTCAACATAATAGCCAGGAGCGCTAAATTAAGGGTAACACAGGATTCAAGCTTGTTCTCCCTTTCATTTTTTTTAGACAGAGAATCACATTTCAACTGAAAAGCTTTAGGTGGCGGAAAGCAACAGCAAAGCAGAACTATCAAAGATTTCCACCTGCCAGACAGCACCAAGTAACACAAAGCACCAGGCTTCATGTTCTTTCACCCAATAAATTCTTGATTTTTAACTCAAAAAAGCCTCAAAACAGGTAACCGCGTTATACAGTTGTTGCAACTGTGCAATTTCTGCACACAGGGACATAATTTGTGGTAGGCACCAAACTACAGTTAACCAACCAATGCTACACGAGGTGGAAATCCTGTGTCATCACTAAATAATAAACACCATTATATACTGTTTATAAACATGTTTATATACTCTATATATAGTATTTATTTTTTTATAAACACTAAAATAAGTAAAAGGGGCAATCTTGGTTTCAAATACCAACGCAACATCTTTTTGGTCTCTGATAGCTCTCCGTGCTGCTTTTATCAGGTACACCACGGAAAAACCAAGTCCTACATCTGAGTGTAAAAAAGCTCAGTACACCCAAGCAGCAGCTTTGGAGCCACACACTGCAGACTCCTTGAGTTCTGCAAGTTTGCCCTAGAACAGTCTGCAAGAGGTAACTACAAAAAGCAAAACGAAGTATCAGGAAACTCAAATTCAGCATATAAGGGTTCACATTTCCACTGGGGAAAAATAAGGGAGAGAAGAGATGTTGAGTCGAAGAACAAGTGATTAAAAGGCACTGTACTTGTTAAGACTCTGGATTACGTGAGCATGAATTGCATAAATAAAAAATCTTCCTATGTAAAATATTGATTGTTGGCAGACTAATCTCAGCAGTCTGTCAATACAATAAATGTATTGACTGTTGCTGGACTGACTGCTAGGAAGAGCTCTTCCTTTGGCATCAAAGTGGGTTTGACACAGGAAACACAAAATCCTGCATCACCTGTGGGATCAGACCTGCACACAAAGGGGAAGCTGTATTTGAAATGTTGTCTGGGCTTGTCAGAAAGCAAATTGCTGTTGTTTTTGTTGTACTTCTAAACAAGCACACCTTGTTTAATACGGAAAACAAATACTCAGCTCCTTACCTGAACCATCAGGAATGGACCTCACAAACGTCGGAAGCATCTTCACTGCAGCTGTTGGGTTAAAATCTCTGGAGAGGCCGTTCTTCATCTCTCTCCTGAAGCGAGCCATAATGTCTATCAGCGTTTCGTCAGAGAGCCGCATGGCGTAGAGGTATTTATCAATCTGGGGAAAAAGACAAACACCACCACGGAGTGAAAGACTGCCCTGAGGTGCCCAAGTGGGGCTACATCTCTCATTGCAAGAATAGCGTATAGCCCCAGCTTGGCCCCCGGGCTCTGGCCGAGCTGACAACACAGCCGTACACTTCGTGCCCTTGTCTTTTGACTCAAAATCAAGGAAAATGTGGCAAGTGAGCTGAAGCCCACCCCATCCTATTGCCCTCCCAAGGCAAGACCCAGTCCCACATTACTGCCTCCTCTTTTCCACCCAGAACAGTTTGCCCACAGCCTCACACTGCTATGTCCAGCCTTCGCCCCACTTCTCAGCTCTCCTGACTGTCCACGAGCTGAACAGATGAAGGTAAAAATTCCTCTTTTGGCACCTTGTCCCCACTGGGGTGATGTGGGTGTTGCTGCAGTCCATAGAGGTGCCTTGTATTTAAAGCCTTTCCCTGCGAAGGACTCGCCACAGTGGTTTCGGGGCTACGTCCCAGGCTGAGAAAAGCCCTCTGTGTAACCGACCATTTTCCCTGTCCCACTCCAAAGTTATCACAGCCAGAGGGCCAGGAGAGGCAGAACTTGGCTGTGGGCAGGTAGCATCTTCCTCCTCAAGGTAAAACATCAAAAGTCGCTGACTTTTCCCTTGTGGCTTCCCAAGACAGGAACTTTCTTTACCTCCCTGGAAAAAGGAGGTGGTTCCAGTTTTCCAATTGTATTGCTTTCCATAATATTACACACATCATCATCGTCAGGAAGAGTGAGAGATGCTTTGATGCCTCAAAAATACATCTTGGCCTTGGGGGGTTCTTGCTAAACACACGTCCCACCCCTTTTACCTCAGCTGCCAGTCTGTTCTTGCCTTGTTTCATTATCTGCCTTGGAAATTTGGCTCTGCAAACAGCTCAAACCAAAGCCACACCTTTGGGATCACTTTTACTTCCAGCTTAGCAGGACCAAGAAAATAACACCCTGCCCATGTTTTCTGTCCTCAGCAAAACTGGAAAAGTCACCTCATTTTAAACCCCAGGCCATCTCTGTGACAAGGCCACCCGCATTTCTTTTGGTGCTCTGGAAGCCTTGAGAGCAGATCATCTCTCAGCTGGCGTTACATCCTAACAGGACCAATGCCCCCATGAAACACCCCATGTGAAACGTGTGTTTGCAAGTGCTCCATATACCGGGGACTTTGAGAGAGGAAGCGAAGCAATGAATAATGCCATTCGCGAGGGAAATGCAGACAATCAAAATGTAATTAAACTCTAATCTGACCATAAAACCAGCGTCAGTTTAATTGCTTCTGCAGAAAGTACTTCTGTCCACACATAGTCGAGGTCTGCACCAAAGATAGCGTATCTCCCTGAGCCAGGCGCCCTCCCACCGTGACCAAGCATTTACAGAGCTGAGGGAGAAAGGCATGGATGGAGGGTGGCTACCCGGCCTGATCCTGAGCCACCAGTCTGGGGACCAGGCAAGCTGAACCACAGGGGCCACCACTGGAGGCTGCACAAGCTGTGAAGTGTTCGGTGCCGTTGCTTGGAAAGGAAGAGCAAAAGAGTCATCAGATAGATGCTAAGTGCAGCAATACGAAACGATACACCACGCATTTGCTCCACGAAGTGGCGAAGTGACAGCGCAGGCATGTAGCTAAAGGGCAGAAGAGCTGAGCCCAGGTCCTCTGCGACAGAGGCCGAGTGCAAGGCCCCAGGGCAGCATCCCCACATCCCAGTTGTGGCCTCTGCCGCCCTGGTGGGCTGACAGCCCCCTCACAGCGACAACCACAGCCAGTCACCGGAGTCATTTCACTCCTAGAACAAAAACCTGGATGAGATGCAGCCTCTCTGCAGCCCCAAGCGCTGTGGGGATGAACGCAGAGGCTGGTGTGGGGCTGAGCACAAAGGTCTCTCCTCCGCGGCAAACCTTGCCATAGTTTGGGGTTTTTTTAGCAGAGAGTGTCAAGTCAATGGTGTCAGAGCATCAGGTTATTCCCTTTTAAAGGCAGGGGGGAGCCCTCTTATTAAGGCTGAGCTTTCAGCAGCCCACACAGCCACTCAGGCCCGATTCCCCAAATCCCCCAGTGAAAGCTAGACTAAGACCTCATTCACACAGTCAGACTTCACTGTGCAATTAAAATACCCCTCCACAAAGCCCTGCTGCCACATCCTCCTCCCAAAAACAGGGCTGAAGGATCCCCCAACCCCGCAAAATGCCCTGCTGTGAACACAAGGTTTTGGCATTTGCATCGTCAGGACCAGACAAGGCCGTTCTCGCCACCTCAGCCCCGGTGCCACCCTCAGCATCGAGGGGAAAATGGGAGGGTGGGCTCTTTTTCCTCCTGTGAAAAAACCAATGAGCGCCGGCCAGCGCCCTTACATAATTGGGCTGGACCCTCCTGTGCACAGGGAGCATCGCCTCGCGTTGCATTGCATTGTGTCGCCGTCACATCATCACGTTGAGGCCATCTTCACCGCTGAGACTCACGGGGCGGCAGGGGGGAGGGAGGGGGAGATGGGGACTAAACCTCGGTTTGAAACAAAATCACTCCTGCGTGTTAACAGTTCCCAAAATATTTTTTTTTTTAAAAAAAAAGCACTTTTTTTTTCTCCCAGGCAGGAGAAGTTTGGTTTTTTTCTCCCAGGGAGCTATGTTGCAAGGGGAAAAGCACGGCTCTCCTGCGCTGGCAGCACAGGCAGCACTCTGAGGGAAAAACCTCAGCAAATAGCCATAAATAACTGGGGGCGGGGGGGAGAGAGAACTGGTGGCTGGATTACAGGATGGAGGTTTAATAACTCCCTGCTCTGCCCACAATAAAAGCCGATCAGAAAGCAAATCTCAGCCTTATCTGAAGGAAAGCAGCGGAGGGGCCAGCAGGGACAGAGATGGGGGCAGACCCACCAAGGCTTCCGTGGCTGCAGCCCCATGGGAGATGGGTGCCAGCCCTTCCCAGGAGATGATGGAGAGCAGGAGCAATTTCAGGCAGGCGGTTATGTGGGCAAGGAGCAGAAAATGCTCCTTTATTTAAGCTGCCATCTCAGAGCCACCCCCCCCGAGGAAGGGCATCTTCCCAGAGTGCCACCATGGGAACACTCCAAGAGCTCCATCACTTTTCTCTTTTTCTTTGTTTTTTCCTTAAAAAAACCCAGCCAGACAGAATCTGTGAGCGATTTTTTTGAAATAGGATTTCATAATCCAAGCCGTATGCACCTGATTTTTCTTAGTCACATAGGAAAGACCTTTTTGTCTTTGAGGAAAAGAAGTTTCTGAAATTCCAGCAATTGCAGCAGCCTCCTCGGGAAGTTGTGAATAATTGCAAGTGCATAATGAAACAGGCAGCACTAAAGGCCATTCCTTAAACACATGCCTCAGTCCCCGGACACTGACAACAGTCAATGGTATCCAGGAACAGAGCACTCCCACAACAATTTCAGAAATCATTAGCACCTGTTTTACTGACACAGCCTTTGCACGAAAACCCTTCAGCATGTAAACATTCTTCTGCAGAGCTAACCATACTCCATGCTCCTTTCAGCATCAGCAAGACTCATCAGGAGCCAAGGCGCGTTAAAACAAGTAGTTTAGACATGCTGAAACTGTTTGTGCTTACTTAGGATTTATCAGATTGGTTCCTAAAAAGCCTTTACAGTGGCAGGTCACCACTACAGGGATTTTCTTGATGCCAGTTGCTACATTTTACACCCCATTTCATGACATTCTCTTCAAGGTTAAACGTCATTTAAGTGTCACAGTCAGATCGCAATTTTTTTTTCTTCTTTTGTCAGGTAATATGACAAAAAGGCATTGTTCCCCTGACAGAGAGAAACCAGGCAACACCTAGAGGCTCCCTTTGCTGGGGCCAGCTACTGCACGTACAAACCTGTTGGAAACAAAAGGTACTCCAAGGTGGTTTTACAAAAGCTCCCCTGCACACAGGCCAGCAGCACAGACGCCAGGGACGCTGTGTGACGCCCATATCCCTGAGGATGGGAGTCAGCCTTTTTAGAGAAATCGGGGCCTCGGTTCAAGTTGTGCAAAGTCCTTTGTCATTGCCAGGATGCTGAGCTCTTGCTGCTGCCCCCAGAGAACCACAAACATTCCAGAAACAGATGTTTTCAAAAACACCTGGATAATTTATCCTGCTTGGAGTAAAACCCCAGGCGTATTTACATGGTACAGGGCATCGTACATTGCTGGCTTGCTTCTGCACAGTAGGGTCACGTGCAAGTGCACGTACACGTGATTTCATGGGAAAATGCCCCATGAAAATTGCAGGGGCTGCAGGGCTGCCAGCCTGCAATGAACAACCCGTACCTTCAACACTACACATCCACCCTGCCTATTCCCCCTGCTTGCCACGACTCATCTCAAAAAATGTTCCAGAAACTGCAAATTTGGAAAAAAAAAAAAGTAAAATTACTCTCAAACTTAAGGGGTGTATAAAATCCAGCAAAACCAGTAGGGAAGCACTAGTTCTTACACTCAGGGTATCCTGAGGGCCTGAAACCACCTGAAACCACCTGGTGCTCCTCGGGGGGGGTTCCCACCATAGAAAGGCTGCGCTGAGCATCAGTGCCATGCAGGGATGGGAACCAAAAAAAAAGAAGGAAACAGGGTCACAAGGGAAGAAGGACGTTCAACCTCAGAGCAGCAGAGACCTGGTAACAAATCCATTCCCAAATTCACCTTGTTGGTACTTTTAACCCCCTCCCACCGCTCCTGTAACCCACAGCAGCATCCTCAAAGTGGATGTGCCACCAAATGCTGAGCCGACCGCTGCCATGGACCAGCAAGGCAGCGGAGCAGCTGCCGTGGCTAGGAGCCCCACGGGGCAGAGTGGCAAGCAGGGGCAAGCCCCCTGGCCGCAAACACGTACCAGCAGCAAGTGCTGCTTCTCTGGAAGCAGAGGAGAGGGAGGGACCTGAAATGAAGCCATGCAGGCACGTATTCCCATAAGCGACACACTGAAATGGAGCACAAACCCCTTTGCCCTTCAGGGAACCAGGGAGTGGAGCCCACCAGCACCCAGCAGCCATGGGGCAGCAGAGCAGTGGGGTAGAGCCTCTGACTGCCACAGAAACCCTCCCTGCAGGACAGCCAAGAGCAAGGGGGCTCAATATCTGTTCCAAAAGGATATAAACAGGAAAAAGATGTCTCACATCCTCCCAAACCAGGAGCCTGGTTTTGTTTGTGGTTTGTTTTTTTTTTTTTGTAATTGGATTTTTTATTTTATTTTGTTTTTCTGACAAAACCAGATTGATCCATAAGAATCCTTTACAGTTCCCTGGCCATCAAACAATAGCTGCCTCATGGTGCCAAACCAGCCTGCAATAAATAACCCCCGTGAACACCACAGAGTTTCCCCCCCCTTGCCTGTATGTTCCCACTGCGCCTTCCCCACGCAGCCCTTCTGCTGCTCCCCTGCCAGCGCGCACCCTTCTGCTTATCTTGGGTTTCTAAATATAACAGGCCCAGCAAAACAGAGAAGGCCTTACCCAGGCATGCCTGCCTGGCGCCAGCAGCAGCACTTACAAATCCTCTGGGAAAAGGAAAATAAGGGGCCTGGGGAAAAGGGAGAGCCATGTACGTGGGGACGGAAGATGCAGGGAGCTGCAGGCTGCGCACAGCCTTCAGCTCCTCGCGAGAACCGCTGGGCGGAAAAAGCAAAAGACCTAAACCACGGAAGGAGACGTGGAAAATATGCGGTGCTGTCTCGGGTTTTATCCAACAGAGGAGCAGGCACAAGTGAGCATGCCTTGAGCAGGGCAGGATGGGTCACCCACACACAGGAGCCGAGGTCTCACCAGGCACAGCCGGCAGCCCAAAGGGAAGAGGTGCTCTCTTCCCTCCAGGGACAAGCCCCGAGACCCCTACATATCAGCCCTGCTAACGCTGACGCTGAGGCTTCCCCAAAATATTCTCAGGATGCCTTCAGCAGGCGCTCAGCCCTGTGCCGAGGTGGGTCACGCAGCACCGCCAGAGGAGGTGTCAGGGGGGAAGCCTCTGCTTCCTGACGTCAGCCCAGCTCGGCAATATTTGCAATTATTTTCCCAATTTGTGTCCCTGCATCCCTAGCCCCAGGCCCACCGCTCCCTACAGCTCTGCAATATGTTCAGCCGGGACTTAACTGCCATGTTTTTATTTATCCTGTGCTCTGCACCCGTTTTCTTTGTGGCAGTGCTAAATCCCAGGGCTGCACCAACATACAGCAGCAGTCGCCTAACGCTAAAGGAAAAGAAAAGAAGCCCGTAGAAATACTTCTTCTTTTTAAGCACAACCGACAACTACTTCCTGTAAATTCAGAAGCTGCAGTGACACATAATTCAAAAACTACCTGCTTTTCGCCTTCGTCACCCCTGTGCTGGAGTGACAGATGCCCACAGGCACCCTGGGGAAGAAGAGGAAGTCCCCTCTCCAGGGATGCTGGAAAAGCCTGATCACCATCACCACCACCCTCATCGCCAAAGCCCCATGCTGCAGACACAAATCCTTCGCCGAGCTGGGTTTCCGCGGCCTGACCGGCAGTGAGCCAGTGGGCATCACCCACACCCAGCAGCGTCCAACACTGAGACCCCGCTCCGCTCTCCACCGGGGATGCTTTGCGGGGACCATCCGGCTGGGCTTAAAAACGGATTTATCCCCTTTTCTCCCACAGCAGGGTCGCTATGGGGTCAAAGCAATAAAACCAACAGGAAGAAAAAAAAAAAAATAAAAAAAAATAAAAAAGAAAAAGTAAAAAGCGGTCTGGCAGCCTTCCGGCTGGGATTTCAATCTACCTTTTTGACCTGGTCCTCCTTCAGCTCCGTGAAGTAGTAGGCCAGGAGCTGGGCGGCGATCATCCTGCCGGCTGCAGCGGGCGGCTCCGCGCACGCAGCGATGCGGCGCCCGGGGATGGCCGCGCCGCCGCCCGGCACCTCCCCTTCCTCCTCCTCCTCCTCCTCCTCCGGCCCTCCCCGGCCCCGCCCGCAGCCCCGGTCCCCCGGCCGGGCCGGGATGTGGCGGCGCGGAGGCCTCTCGGGGTTGCTTCTGGCATGCAGGGTGGGGAGGAGGAGGGAAGCGGGGGGGTAATGCCCTGCCGTACCCCCAAAGGATCTTGATACAACAGCCTTGGGGCCAGACTGCTGAAGGCTGTCCACCGCTCTGCTGTGGTACAGGAAGAGCAAACCAAAAAAACCCAAAAAAAACTAAACCAAAAAACCCCCCAAACCGTAAACCAAAGATGTTTTCAGAAGAGCCTTTATGCTCAGATATCTCCGAGAAAATAGGAAAACTGCAGGAACCTCCACTAACACCCAGCATCCCCTGACCAGCTGCGATGCCTCCTCTGCAGCGAGCAGTACCCAGCCTGGACCCCCTGGGCTGTGGGGTGAGCTGCTGGGAGACCTGTAGAGGCACCCTGGAAAGCGGATAATTGCTTCGGCTGTTGTACTTTTGGGGATCCCACATTCATATTCCATCAGCAAAATCCACACTGATGGACAGGACCTCCCATCCCCATGCGTGATGCCCGTATTTTTGCTGTGTCAGGGTGCATTCCTCAGCACCCCACCAAGGCATCCACCACTGTGAAGCCTCTGAGGGCCCCACATCCACTAAAGTGAAGAGACTCGATGCCCCTCTGAAGGCCAATTGCAGATGCCAAGGTGACGCATGTCAGCAGCCCACAAGGTTTTTGCCTGCACCCTGTCCGTCCACAGGGACAGGAACACACACCCATGCAAACAGCGGTGATGCTGGAGGCGTGATTTGCATAGAGATTGTCTACCAAAGTCCAAGTGATTAAAAACCTGTTTCTTGAGTTTCCGGCTTCCCTTTCAGTGCTACTTTAATTAAACGGTTGCACTGGCCAAAATCAGGAGCTGCTTTGGCAGACACATCCTCATTTAGGCTGCCCTAGCCGCTGCAGGCAGGGTGGGCAGGATTTCCTCCTCCACCTCACCGCGTTAGCTTTAAGCTCATTCCCAGTGAGATTTTCATCAAGCCTTTTCACTGATCTGCATGTGTTACTCCAGCTTGTTTGTTTGGTGAGCTAACGAGCAGACATGCCTGCGCTCCCCAGGGTGCAGCAGCATCGCCCTGTGGCCTGGTGCAGTTGGAGCTTGTGGGTGGCACAGAAACGTGGGGCTGAGTGGTCACATCGTCCTGACAGCGTCTGGCAACATCACCCAATCCCTTACACAGGCTGACTGAGCTCTCACTCAGATGTAATTCGCTATTCAGCCACGCTCCTCCTCTTCCGCTGGTTTGAAAATATCTTTAATTCCCAACCCTGGCTCACTCCTGTTTTCAATCCATCTGTCATCTGCTAAACCTTGTCTTTCAACTGAAATTGCTCTCCTCACTCTTGGGTGTTGGCTTTCTATAAATACAGAGGAACATAACCGCATACATCCTCAGCTTTTGCTTCACTAGGCAAGACAGATCTGGCTCTTTTTTGGTCTCCTTTCCTTGAAAAGCCTAGGCGGGTTTAGCAGCCTTTTTCCACACTCACTCCAGCCTGAACTTGTCTCTATTGAACATGGCAGCTAAAGTCAACTAAGTTATTCTGAAGGCCAAAACTCCTGTGCCGACATTCTCAGTTCTACTGGAAGTATGTCACCAAACCCCTTTCCGTTAACAACCACAAACCCTGAGGTTCCTGAGTTTAATCAGGATACCAAGATCCCCCCACACCATCAGCCACCGCTCCCAAGAGACGGTAGACCTTTCACCCCATGCCAAAACACACCCCTGTTCCTGCTTCCCCAGCGTGGCCGATGGAGTCCTGGCTGCTGGAGATGTCCTCACCGACAAGCTGCCCTGCAACAGCCCAGATCAAAAGTCAGAAGCAAAAAGTTGCTTTCTGGATGTGTGCATTTACATTTGCTGTATGAACACAGCCTGGCACTGCTCGATTCCTGCAGTGTCTGTGTTCACGGAGCTGCCCCTACACAAGGTTTACAAGCCCTACTTTCTATCCCCTCCAGCTCAGATACCTAAACACCGCCTAAATACAGAATATTCACCTCAGTTACCTTGCTGCAGGAATGCTTACTCACTTAGTTAGAATGCTTGGACACAAGCTCCAGTTGTTTTCAACTAATCTTTCATCAAGTGAAAGCAATTCAAACCATCTCCTCTGGCTCTCAAGGAATTTCAATCAGCCAGCTAAAAGTTTGGGAAGTCCGAGATATTCAAAGTACTTATGAATAAGAATGATCTTCTCTTTAACACAACACCTGTCTTAAGAATGTGCAAGAGGAAGACAAGTTTGGTTTTTTTCATCTGTCAAAATTGTGACTTAGAAGCAAATTGAAAATGTCACAGATAATTAAGGTGGGTTTTGGCTCCACTGACCATTCGTATTATGGCGTATTTCAGAACTCACCAGAAACAACTGCCTCAGGTTTCCTTTAAGCTACAAAAACCAAGAAGTAAGTTCAAAACATCACTACTCCGAAGCCCTCTTGGTTCTATGCAATGAAAATAAAACACACACACATTGCAAACCCCCAAATACACTTAAGTAGGAGGTGGTTCATGTGACAAAGAATAAAATATACATTTAAGCAGGAGATGGTTCATGTGACAAAGTCGAAAGCAATTAGGGGACGGTTAAACAAGCATTGCAAATAATTTGGTTTGTCTTCAGTTGCTGAGCATGGCATTCAGGAAATAATGAATTCTACAACCTAAAAGCCATTAGAGAAAAAGTAACAGTCCATCCAAGGCAAAACAGCTGCACTGTTTAAACATTTAGTATTTTTAAACAGCTCCTTGCAAGGATAAGTAAGAGCGCATGACCAGCTTTGGTGCTGTAACCAGCACTAGGATGAACAAGCTTTCTTCCTACCATACAACTGGAAGGGCAGCTAAATATCCCTATGGACGCCCACACCATTTGCAAGCCCTCTTTACATTGCCAGGCCAGGGGCACAGAGGTGTTATTTTGGGGGGGTTGCAGCAGGAGCTGTGCACAGGCTGCCCAGCATGACCAACCAGCTCTTCATCTCCGCCTCTGCGAGTCTCTCCTACCTCCTTATCATCCAGCCCTGAGTTTTCCCTTCTGCTTTACTGGAAGAGATCAATTCAGCAGCCATTTAATTACCAGCACCTAATGTGCGCTGCCAGGCATCCAGCAGGCTATTTTGAAAGCCACCATCCTTTAAGACAAATTACTGGAGGCCGAACGTGACACCCGATGACTTGCAGCTATTTTGATCGTGCTCTAATCTTATTGTCCAGGTTTAACTGTACTGAAGTGTTTCGATTGACTGAAGTAATTCAGTGCATCAGGTCTCCTGGGTGCGGGTTTGGGGGGTTTTTTCTGCTTTGCCTATTTCTTCATTAAATGTTTATTGTTCCATACAAGTTTGTGTTCAGATTTGACTCCTATACAATGAGGGAATTTTGTTTATAATCGTGTCCATCACCTAGTTTTAATGTACACAGTTGCTAGATGCTTTCTACTTTTGTAAGGAAACAATGAAGTCTCAGTTGTGTTTGTTCTTTTTTTTTTAAGTGGCTGGAAAATGATCGATCCACTTTTCTGCACATTGCATTTTCCTTTCACAATACTTAAGCAAAGTGAAAAAAAGCAGTATCTCTAAGAAACAGTAACTTCCCAGTCAGCACCTCTGACTAACAAGGGAATTTTTAAGTAGCCTTTGAAGCTCCCCAGAGGGTAGGGATCTACGTGTTTGCACAGAAGCAGCCATCGCTCATTTGTGCTGAACTTGCTGCAGAAGCTACTAAGAAAATCTAAAAGCATCAGAGATATCGATTTGATAAGCAATTCAGCCGAACGAGGTTAAATGCGTTATGCAATTTCACCTTGCCAGGAGGCACAGCAAATAGGCACTACGCCATAGCCAGCCACCGCGCCTTAGCTCATGTTTCCCCTACTAAGAAACGAGATTAGCTAGGAACACCTCGAGGGGAGCTCATTCTGTGCTTAGAAAGTGGTTTTTATGCTCCAGGAGTATGTTTCTAAGAGGTGAGTGCTTCCCCTGGGAAACACGGAGCCAGGCACTGAACAGACAAAGGGCCAGGACAGGCTTGGTGTGTCTCACCGAGCTTTCTGCCACCGCAGGTTTTCCCTGCACCCCTGTAGCCAAGGACTGCGTGAGCCTGCCGGGCTCTGTTCATGCTAGCGTGCTCAGAGAGAGGATGGCCACCTCCGGCCCAAGGAAAGCAGGACCTCCCTCTCCAGCCCTCCGGCGACAAAGGCCGAGGGCTGCAAGTGCTAACGACTGGCTAACAGCTTGTTTTTCTTTTTCATTTATACCTTAGTTTGATATTTATTTTATACATGTGATATACAAATAAATCTATTCTTATATGTTATCAAAATTATAATTTATAATTAAATTCAAATAATTTAATTGAAAAGCTAACAGCATTTCCCATGCAGCATCACTACCACACACACCCCCCTGGCATCATATGACACAGCAGCTGGCAGGGGCACAGCACACACAGCATCTGTGCCAGCCCCAATGCTGTCCTCATCGGGTCCCCCAGGGAGGGGACAGGACACAGAGTCCACACGACATTGGCGATAACGCAAGAAATCATCCTGCATACTTTGTCCCCTGCCTCTCAAGAGGGTTGCCGCGACACCCAGACGTGTTTTAGGCACAAAGACTAACATGGGATTCTGCCCTGTTTTGTTGGGGTGGCTCCAGGGGGAGGGCGATCCACTTTTTAATAAAGTCCCTTTGAAAGGATTTTAGCACCATTCACTGAGCTGATCATTTGAGGGCCAAATGACACGACGCAGGGCTATGGCTTTCAAGAGCTACATCCCAGTGACCTCCAAAGACAGGGCAGTATTTCTGTAAGCTGCATACTGCACAACTAAGGATCACAAACAGCCATGTCTAGAGCATGGCCATGGTGGGAGGAGAGTGGAGAAGGAAGCAAATCCAGCAAAGGAGGAACACTGTCTACTGGTTCACATGGGAAGAGAGACTCCTGGGCTCAGATGGAGATGCTCCGTGTCTCAATTCCCCATGTCTGAGCATCAGGCAGCTGTGTTTGCTTTTATTTCTTTAAAGTAGTTGCTGTTCTTCAGCATCAGAGGGATTCAGAGAATATGACCCCCACAAAACCAAGAGATGCAAACCAGAAAGCAGATAAACACAAGCCCAAAACTCATGGTTTACGATAAAGCCCCACTATTTGGGAGGCCTGACCGATTTTTAAGCCTCTTAGTGATGGCAAGCTTCATTAAATTCATTAATTCATTTCCATCTTTAGTTAATTGATACTTACAAAAGCTATGGGTTGCATGAGCTACACTGCAAAGGACTTCTCTACCCAAACCCTCACATATGTGGGGAAAAGAGGAAAGAGCTCACTGGAGTCATACCACCCCAAAACTTAACCTCTGGCTCCTGTGTTGCAGCTCTATGGAAGCTGCTAAAAATTCTACATTCTTTAGTGGTTTCATGTGCATTGCTTCAAGAGAGAAAAAAAAAAAAACCAACCCAATGCACGTGAGTGGGCACTAAAGGCAGAACCACTGAAGGGTCACAACTTGCAGGAAGGATGAGCAGCACTGTTTGCATCCAAGTCTCTCCTGCTGGTTGGAGGTGAAGTGGGATGAGTTCCCTACTGTATGGAAAGGAGTCTATTCTCTGGTATTTTATAATGTTTAAGGGCAACTTGAAGCCCCAAATACTGTCCCATGACAGATCCCTTCCCCACAGCAGTGTACCCAGCAGCTCCAACATGTAGCAGCTATGGCAAAGGGGCACCTTTCTCACAGCACGGGCTCTCTTGTGCTGCAACCATCCCCAAAAGCAGCACAGGGACTAACTGGAAGAGACAGCTCCTTCTGCTGTGAGACTGATGGATAAAGCAGGGAACTGTTTACCCAAAATCTTTCTGCGGCAGAGAAAGTGAAGTCACTGCTAAAAATGCTTTGTGGATGATTACAGGCATCTCCCCACCCCAGAGAAGAGTCCCCAGCCACAACAACATCTCTGGCTCAGTGATAGCTCGAGGGAGTGCAGGCATGAGCCCCTGTCCACCCACATTGCCAACAGCCATCCTGTTGCTACTCATCGATCCCAGTCAAGGAAGCATGTGGTTAAAGCAATGTCAAGTTAAGAGTAAGCAGCCAACGCAGAACACAAGCCATTCCTGTCCATGCAAGACACTAGGTCTTGTATTAATGCGAGTTACAATGAATTAAGTCAAGAGGTTTTCCAGTCCACTGTATTTTTTCTGACATAGACCCAGCCTGCTCACATGCCTGAGCACTTTGCATGCAAGTCCACTCACTTTACTCTTCCCTTACACACTAAAAATGAAATACAAGTGTAATCCATCCAAATCCATCTCTTTCTTCTTTCCCTGCCTGTCCTGGTTATTCATCACAGCAACTTCTCTCTCCCCAGTGCCAGAATTACAACCCATTTTACATCTCTGCAAAGGAAAGCAATAACCATCCCAGTTTTCAGACTCAACTTGGGGCCCTGCATTAATTTCACATTTTTCCCATTGAGGTGAGAACTGCTGCATCAAGCAACCACTTTTTCTAGTGCATTGGTAGTAAGCAATTATTGCAGCTCGTATACATATAAAGCAGACCAGACACAGACGTATTTATATGCACACAGAAGCATATCAACAAACTCTGTTTTTAAGGCAATAGAAGAGCAGTGGTGTTATGCTGATGAACCCAATGTCAATGAGTTGCCATTCCTGACCAGAAGGTGAAGCATTTTGTTTCATTTCATAAAACATCTCTCGACTGCAGCAAACTGAAATGAGCACAATTACAGATTTATGATACTCTACTAAATCTCCAGTGCTAATAAAAAATGTTAAAAGAAATTACACTGGAAAAAGGGCAAAATATAGAGTGCAAACTGGTTTGAAGTTTCAGAAGTCAAGGGGTAAGTTTAAAGTATTTGTATTTGTTTGGTTCAAATCCTTTATCTTGAGAAGAGGGAGTTCAATACCAGTTAAGGATGCCTGCATAACCAGCAATTCACTTAAGTGATGCAGCAGTTACAATTACTTAAACGAAGGAAAATATAATCTAATTTATTGTCCTATATAGAGAGAGCTTTCCTAAATCTGCTTCCAGCTCCTCACAGATCATAGAGTTCATTTGTCAAAGTTTAGCTCAAAAACACCCATTGTGTGGGAAGACTTAAAAAAACAAAGCCAGTCCTTCGTCCTTGCAAAAAAGCAGTTAACCTCCAGGAAGCAGCTGGTTTCTGTGCACTGGTGTGCACTATCCCAAGAAGGTTTGAATGGCACAGCCCAAATCTGTGCCTTTTAATTACAGTCCGTCTTTTCCATGCAAGCACTCCCCAGTAATGAAGTAACTTTCAGCATAGAGAACGGGACCTGCCACTCTCAGCTATCCACTAGTTCAAAACAAGGCAATGCCTCTCAACCCAGGCTAAGAGGCCGGTTTCCACTAACTATACACCTTTCTCCTTGATGCAGCATTTGATGCTGGTGAGAATCAGTCTGCGTCGTGAGTACCAAACCCACAGGGGTGCAAGGCATCAATTGCAGAGGCTTTAGGCTGGTTCTTTTCCAGTAAGACCCAGTGTAAGAGACTCTCCTCCCAGGCCAGGTTAATATCCTCGTGGTACAGAGCTCTCCCCAATACTCAGCTAACGACCCCCACCGTTTAGCCCAGAAGAGGTGGCAAAGCAGTACTTACTTTGCACAATGGGGAGCAGCAGTAGCCAGGCACTTCAAGGGCATTCAGCTCCTTACGCGTGGCCATAGCAGGAGCAACCTCTTGCCATGTCACATTGTCATCACAGTGGGCTGTCAACAAGAAAGGAGGCAGAATTGTAGGTTTTCATATCTTACTCCCCCCAACCTCAGGATGCCTTTGAAAACCACTCTCCCCACAGACGGGTGCTCCCTTAAAAACCCATCCAGCAGCTGGGATACAGCAGATGCAGACCCACAGTTAGCATCACCCCAAGAGACGGGAGAAACTGGAGGCATATGGGCTATGGACCGCAAGCATGACCCAGAATAATGGTGGAAATGGGGGATGTCTTGGCAAAGCACTGTCCCTCGCATGGCTCCAAGGTACAGTGGTGCCATGGGATTCCTGCCACACACACAGAAGGAGGATTTAGCAAGCAAATGTTGTGCAATAAAACACCTGAGTCCTGCTAACAGTTTATTATGCTAATTAGAAGAACCCATCAAGCCTTGAAAATACAACATATTTGCATTAAAAAACAGCACAGGAAGACAGTCACAGATGCTGAACGCATGAGCGTTGTCCAGGAGCAACTGCAGATTTTGAGTTGCTCTTGATAATTTGGTGATACCTTTTTTTGGCCAAAGTCCAAATCTGTCTCAACAAAGAGACTGGAGGCAGATGCAAATGGCATCTCCAAGCAAAATTTTGGCTTCTGCAATTCTACAGGCTGTTGTCACAAAACAGATCAGAAACCCAACAAGGCCAGCCCCAACCAAGTCCCAGGGCATCTGTGTGGCCTGTTGGGGGGTCCTCCTCTCTCCCCACACCAACATTTGTTCCCTCAAGCCACTCTGGCTCTCTCAGGTCCCTCTGGGTGCCCATGGCCCGGGGTGGCAGTGGGACTGAGGAGTTTCTGTGAGAAAAGGTGGGAGCTGCCCCGAGCTGGAGTCCCCTGCAGCCTGTGGGAAGACTGCAGTTGGGCAGGTATCCGTACTGGTAGATACTGGTGCACACTGATGGAAGGTGTTTTAATTTTGTCTTTGTTTCTCACCATCCAAAACTATTTTAATTAATTTTCCCCAAGTGGAGTCAGTTTTGCTCGTGATGCTGATTGGTGAGACATCTCCAATCCTTATGTCCACTCATGAGCTTCTTCCTCCTATTTTCTCCTCCATCCTGCTGAGGAGGAGACAGAGCAGAGTGGGCAGGCGTCAGGCAGCTGGACACAGTCAACCCACCACACCAGGTCAAATACAAAACCTAGAAGAGATTCTAGACCCCTGTTTTCATACTCAGATTTTCACACACCAAAAAAGTAGAGGGGGAATAAACAATTTTCAAAAATTCACATACATGTCAGAAAGTTCTTGTTTTAATTAAATAGGTTTCTCCATCCCTCTGACCCATTCCTGGTAGTAAAGCTGAGAGTCTGGCTTCACAGCATAGCTACAAGAGATGGGTGATGGAGAATTACTTTTTTTTTTAAATCTAAACCAAGAAGTTTTTCTTGTCTTCTCAGTGCTTTAAATGGGTGACCCAGCTCCGTGGGCTTCCTAGTTGACAGCTCTGGCCCCAGATTTCAGCAGCGGTCCCCAGTACGTACTGCAGCAACATATAAGCCCATCCTACTTGTCTCACCCTTCCTTCCCCGAGGAAGATACAATTTTTGGCAAAGAAAAAGTATCCTCACAAAAGCCCCGATATCTTAGGGCACTACAACTCGTTCCCTGCTAGCTCCTTTGACAGCTGCCATGAGTTCATCAGTCCTGTCTGGGACCTGACCCAGCATCAACAGACCCGTGATCTCGCTCAGGGCACCTCTGTCTCCCAGCAGGATTACAGATATTTCTGCTCTTACATTTGACATTGATACAAACAAATGTTTTAATTATAACTATTATCTATAAACATGTTGTGTACAGAAAATGACAACAAAAGTCTGTGGCTATCAGTCAACATGTGAGACCCAGAAAATACCCTCAGCTGTTTTATCACCTACCCTTAATATCAAGATGCCACTGATTCAGGTCTCCAGCTTTGCAAGGATGCAGGTAAGGTGCAGGTGAGGAGGTCTCATGCTTATCAGTATCAGCCTGGTCAACCCCTCCTTCTCCCTGCACAGCACTGTCATTGCACGTGGCTTAACAGGTGCTGTCCTGGGTGGTGGGATGAGCACCCTCCTTGCACAGCTTTGTCAGCACCCCAAGTACCCTAAGTGGATTTTTGCCTCTGTCTGCAGCACTGCTTATTCAGAACGACAGGGTTCGACACAGACGACTCAAACTTTGACCAGAGCTGGGACAATAAATCCAAACGATTTCCAACTGCAAAAGAGGAATTTTCTTAAAAATAAAACTGAATTTTTCACATACCCTTGGCTTTATCTGGAGAGCAGTCTGGACAGTAAGACACAACCACCAGCACAAACAGGATCCCAAATATACTTAAAGAGCAAAAAAGCCTCTCTGCAGTCGGGTGACGATGGTGCTTCATTTGGATCTGCTTTCCAAACGCTTAACACAGCACCCCCTTCCAATCACAACATGCCACTTTGAAATGCCAGTACCACTTAGCTCCTGAGTCTATTAGACCATGAAGCAATAAACCCGGAGAAACCAAAATAACCCAGATACCTACTTTAGCACCCAGTTGAGTTGCCAGGTGTTATCCCGAGGGCTCCATGGCAAAAGCATCCTCAGAAATGCCATACACCTTGACCTTTGCACAACAGGTGGCATGAAGCTGATCTCCAGAAACTGTAGCGTCTTCCCCAAAGGTGCTAATATTAATTATAGCCCTTTGTTTCTTTGCACTCAAGGTTTCTCCCTGTCAGCTTTCTGGCATTTGCCAGCGTGGTGCACGCTTTACTGGGCAGATATTGAGCTGCAAATTCCTTCATACTTCTCTATCCACAGCATTCTGCAGCTAAAGCGCTAGCCAGCCAGCAGATGAAAATGCCACTTACTGCTTATTCCTGCTGCAGTTTGTTGAATTAAAACCTCTTTGTTTGCAAGCTGTAAACAAATTCTTCTTAATCTTTCGATAAAAAATGTCAATTATGCTCTCTAACAATGTAACTTCATTGTGGTGAAAGAAGGCATTGCTATTGCTCTAATCGTGATAACATATCAGCTGTTTTTAGAGTCAATTCCTTTTTGTGCAAAATTTAATGACCATGCAATTATTCAAATTTCAGACTAACAGACTGGGCTTTAGACCTACAGCGCTGCTCCCTCGCTCTGAAAACACACACTTGAAAGCAACGGAAAGGTCTCTAGAGCAGAAGTTCCGAGTTCAGAACGCAAAAAACCTTTACAATTCATTCAGCACAGCCGGACTCGGGCCCATGTTAAACACAGCTACTTCGTTGGAGAGCCAGGGAAAGAAAGCCGAATTCTTGGCATTCTATTGCAGGCGCTTCTCAGGCCCGTGGCTTTCATTTGGTGTCACTGGGAACCGTGTTTATGTCCAGCTTCCTCATCTCTCTCTGGTTTCAGTGCATTTCCTGCAGAATCGCTGGCCGCAGCAGATGTGCCCTTCAGGCATTTCAACTTTTTTTTTTTCCCCCATGCCAGTATTTATCCCACTTGTTTCCAGAATCAGCTGCAGCTCCCAAATCAGCGTCCGTAACTTTCTGCTTTGAAGTATTCAGGACATGCCTGCTGGGAAAGCATCTTCCTTGTTTACCTGCTCAGACCCTCACAGACTTTCTCCCCTCCGTGCCCTCCCGCCATCCATTTTCTCCTGCAGAGAGCTCCCCTCTATGACCAAGTTGTCCATCACCAGCTTATCTGCTCCGTTTAACCACTTACGTTCCAATAACTGCTCTCAGCATCCTAACCATGCTTTATTTCTGCTTTCATGCAGTCGCCGCCAGAGATGGCTGCTGCCCCAGGAGCTCAGCTCGCCCCGTAAGGCGCATTTTATCCCCTGCGGAGGGAGTGCCTATGCTAAACTCAGGGTCTCATCCCCTCTACATCTTGCTCTCCAGCTCTCTGTGGCAGCAGAAGACAGCCTTTTTCGGCTCCCAGGAGGGGACACAGCCTGCAATGATGAGGACAGTCCTCTATCCATGGCCTCAGAGGCAGCAGTCCCATTCCCACAGCTAAACAGATGGCCCAGCATCACTGTATGACTGGGCACTGGCCAAGCCAGCCCTATAGGAATGGGGACTTCTCAGGTGCACAGAAACCTTTGGCAAGCTGAACATTAAGAACAACAAAATAAGCCCTCCAGAAAAGTAAATCTAATCAACAGCACTGGTGGTTTTGAGAACTGAACCCTGAAATGCCTGAGCTGAGGCTGCAAGCTACATCTCACTTCCAAGTCCAAAGAAAATGGACGTCAGTAAGGTAGCAACCCCATTGCCTCCCTCCCCTTTTATCCTGCCCACAGAACAATAAAAAATGAACCAGTTAAATCAGTTACATCCTTGAATAGTCCTTAAAATTCATTGCTTTTAATATATCACACCTTGCATTGCTGTCATCCCTTTTCCCTGCTAGTATGACTTACTTTAAAGTTTTTCTGATATGCAAAAACAAATTTATGGGGAAGCTTCGACTGCTGATGTGCCATACTCTTCACACATCTCTCCCCTCTCTTGTCCAAACAGCCTTTATCCTTCCCAACCAAAGTAGAAAAAAAAATATAGTTGCAGTGAAACAGACTCAGTCTCCTCCATCTTTTTTTTTTTTTAATATAGCTTTGGTTTGGTTTTTGTTTGGTTTTAACTTAACGCTTTTCTAGATAAAAATAAGAATTTTGTGGTTTGAGTTTTTTGGTTTTGGTTTGGTTTTGGTTGGTTTTTTTTTTTTGAAACCAGTCAGGAAAGATAAAGGATGAGAGGACCTTCTTTCACTCCTTCCAGCAAACTCCTGCTTGCTGAGGTTCCCCGGCATTTGTGTCTTCAACTCCCGCACAGGAGACCTCCAGCCTGAAGCCCTTTGTTCATTTTCCTGTAACCAATTCCTTGTGCCAATGGCAAGGGTTTTCTGGAAGAACCCATGTTTACCAGGCTTCTTATCAAATCTATTCTCTCTTCACAGCATGCAGCAGTTTTTACTACCTCTAGAGGTGCCTGGGCTGTGCAAAGCCCTCAGACACAGAGTGCAGACAAAGCATAAGGCTGGGTAGGGAAGGGGCTGGCACATCTGGAGGACATTAAAAAGCACACAACAAGATCAAAATCATTTTGGCATTCCCCTCTCAGATAGACACGACCCATCACGTTCACAGCACCTTCAGTGTGCACCTGCAATGTGATACTATCAATGGGAGAGGGGAAAACATTAATTAAACTTTTGGTGGTTTTATATCTCGCTTTACATCAGCTTTACGGAGTGGATGCAGTGCTGGGACAAGGCAGGCATCTGATTTTCCTTCCCACTCTCACCCCACCAGGCCATCCATACTTATGTACAGGAATAGGTCTTTTTTTATTATTATTATTATTATTATTATTAAAAAAAAAAAAGAAAAAGTATAATTTGACAAGCTAGCCACTTGAGAAGTCAGAGAAATGCTCTGGATAAGCCCTAAATGACAGTCCAGAGCAGCAGAGGTCCTTTCTAGATAAGTTGTTAAGTTTATCCAAAGCTGGACAACATTCACCAAGTCTCCCCCACTCCCTGCCTCCCTTTCCACCTACTGCTACAGTGACGTTGTACCCCAGACCCCCAAACAAAAAACAGCTCATTTCACCAAACGCAAAGAAACAAAATCACAACAATACTTTCATTTTGGTATTGCCTACATTTCAGCCTCAAACTCCTTTATGCTAATCTGCTAATCCTATATAATATTGACTTCCCAAGAAGTGAGATTATGCTAATCAGGATTTCTGAAGGATTTGCACATGATCCTGTATTTACTTTTGAACTTTGTCAGAGTGACAAAGGGAATATGTCACCACTGAGCTGCTACTGCATTTTGTCTGGATTACGAGGCAAGCAGCAGCGCTGTCCAAATCTATGGCCACCAAAATGTCTCTCTAGCAGGCAAACCAACATATTGGGGATCATCCTTTCCCCGCAGAAAAGGGTAACTGCAACCATCTACTAAGAGTTTCTGAAAAGGTTCAGGAGTTTCTGAAAAGTTTCAGGACAAGAGGCAACGGGCACAAACTTCAGCATAGGGAGTTCCACCTAAACATGAGAGGGAACTTCTTTACCCTCAGGGTGGCAGAGCACTGGCACAGGCTGCCCAGAGAGGTGGTGGAGTCTCCGTCTCTGGAGACATTCCAAACCCGCCTGGACACATTCCTGTGCAACCTGCTCTGGGTGACCCTGCTCTGGCCGGGGGTTGGACCGGATGATCTCCAGAGGTCCCTTCCAACCCTACTATTCTGTGAAAAGCACAAACCTTAGTACCTCCACCCAGTAATACTTATCACACCTGCGCTTTAAAGATCTTTGAACTTTCCAAATCAAATGTATGACCTAGATCTGAAAAAGGATGTTCATGTCTTCAAGAAGCATCAAAACAAAAATCAGTAAATTCAAGAAGTATTAAACGTATTGGCTGTAGGGAAGACCCACAAAACACGCAGAAACGAAGCATCACAAAGCTATCCAAAAAGCAGCAGAAAAGCATATCTAAGATGTGAAACCAGAAGAATCTCATTTTATTTTAAGTTGACTAACAACTTCATGTCATGAATTGTACAACATCTTTTTCAGCATATGGTATGCTGTGTTACATTTAATAGAAGGTCTCTACTTTTATTTTAAGCTAGGGCTTTAAACTGAATCTCCACATATGATATGCAGAGACGGGTTTTAGTTCAGCAGCTTAAAATCTATACAAGGGAGATTGCAAGTTTGCAACAGTCCTTGAGTTTTCATATGTCAACATGATCAGGAACATGATGCTGCATCATTAACCAGACGGAAAACACTCTGTTTTAGAGTCAGCCGAAGCATCGGTGTGTTTATGGGACCCCGGGAAACTACAAGTGAAGTTTACAGCCCCCAGTAAAATCCCACAGTAGCCAATCCTTCCCTTCTCCAGGGCTGCCCAGTGAATCTCTACTCATTCCCTTTCAGAAAGCAGCAGCCTTCCCAGCTTGGATGCCATCTCTCTGCCCAGCAGACGTGTATCAAAGCTGCATGGGAGCTGCCTGGCTTCAGAGCAAGCCAGCAGCCTGCAGAAAAGGCATGAGCATGTGTGTCCTGGGCCTTAGGGACCTTGACAAGGGCTGTAGGTCACACAGCACTTTGTGAGCAGTTTCAGGTTCATGTGATCGGATTCCATGACACCCACAGACCCACTGGAAAAAAACTGCAGATGCAAAAAAAAAAAAAAAAATACTGTGTGGGCTTAGTCTACTGCAGAAAAGGAGTAACCGCAGCTGAGGTGTAAACTGACTCTCTGTGAATATTTAATTTCCAAAAAAAAATTAAAAAAAAAAAATCAAAGCAATATAGGACTTCTTTCTACATTTAAACCAAGGATTCACACAAGGAGTCTACCTTGTTTTGTTACTGATTTGCATTCCAATTGTGCAGAACAGACTTTAGAATAAAAGTGAAAAGATGCCATACACCATACTCATATGGCCATCCTGGGGCACGTCCACATCACCTCATTCCAGATACCCAGGGACATACTTCATCCACAGATGCACTTTTGCAGATTAGCACAACCCAATCCCCCAAAAGGACCCCAAACTACACAGACAGTACAAGATTTCAGAGTGCTGAGGTGAGAAACAGGCAATGCAGAAGAGCTGTTCTAGGCCCCATGCAGCCCCAAGACCTGATGTTTTTTTCCTTCTATGCCCAGCCCCTCCAAATTTAGCCTGTTCATCACCAGGAAAAAACATCTGTTCCAAATAACTCTGCCCGCACTACATGTCACGCTTTGGTTTCTGTAGCTCTGTGGATTCTGAAATATAAGGAAAAAGTAAAATATTAAGTTTCTTGACAAAAGGAGGAAAACATTAAATGTCACATGAGTTCACAACTTGTCTCTTCCCAGTTGCTCAGCATAGCGAGCTCAGCACCATGAGGAATTCCTTCAGAAGTTAAAATTATTTCCAAGTACTATTTTTTACCCATCCAGCAACTCCAACACAGACACAGAGCTGTTGACATGTTTCTTTTAAAAACTACAAAACAGGAAAGGCCTTTAGCTTCAAGTTTTGAATTTGCCATTGCTAAATTTAAACCCATCGGCCTTGTTACAGATTATTACATAAACCCAACTGCTTATCCCCTGCACGATAGTTACTTTTGACCTAACTAGGCTTAAAGCACATTTCTTGGCCCCACTTTCTGCTGCCAGGCTGAAAGGAAGCAAATACCCAAGAAGAGAGGATTAAAGGAGATACAGGAATACTTGAGAACAGAGAATAGCAGGCTACAGATTTGCTGCTTTTCTGTCCATATTGTTGTTTCACTTTATTCTGAGATGGGTAAACCAGGGGAGGGACATTTGGTCACACAAGGGCATGGGCTCTATCCGTAAGCCACCTTCATAAGAACTCCAGTGCTGCTAAGAACTGTTATAGATAGGTTTAAAGGAAGCTCCCGCTGCCTGCGTGTTCTTCCCACAACTCAGAAGAGGCACTAGACAGAGAAGCAAAGACTCACAGCACCACAGATTTATTTACAACCGACTACAGACAGGCAGAGCAGCGGGCAACAGAAAATGAAAAACCAGGATAAACTCCTTTCCACAAAATGGAAACTATCCCCTCATGAACAGACAAGGAGGTAACTGAGGGAAAACAAAGAGGAGAAACTACAGAAATTCATGTGATTATTTTTTTTCTCTCTACACCGCTATTTCAGCGGCCCAAAGATGAACAGATTTGATACCTTCTATGTAGCCCTGACGCAGACCCTGTAGCTGCTTCTACATTTTGTCTTTCCCCCAGCATCAAAAGAATCAGTCACAGTCAGAATCCATCCAGCATTAGTTTAGGTTTATGTGCACTCAGACGAATTAATGTATTTTGACACAAACCGGTATTTTGCAGAATCATATTTTTTTTCCTTTACATTCATGTATTAAACATGCCTTCTGTACTCAGGGAAATATTACATTACAATACACTGCAACCAATGCAGCGGAGGAGGGAGCATTACCAACCGAAGTCCATTAGTTTATTTTACCTGCAGATTTGTTGTAAAGCCTGTGAAGCATTGAACAAATATGTCCACTAGATAGGTGCAACATCAGGATCTCAGTACTCCTTGAGCCAGGCCAAGCCAAAACTAAAACACACACAAATCCCAAGAAACTGGTGATAAACTCAGTTGTGGTGCAGCAGCTTAATTAAGCCATTGTAAAAAGACACATTTGGGGTTGATTTTGTTTTGTTTTGTTCTGTTTGTTTGTTTTGTTTTCACTCTCCAATGCACTTTATAGATACATTGCAGGAAGTGCAGAACTGGGTAGATTGCGGTATGCCAAGACATAATGCCAGTGTGGAGCAGAAACACCTGATCAAAGTTATCAAAGGACAAAAATCCACAATCCTGGTTGGTCAAAAACCAGCTGCTCCCTGAAAACAGGTACCTCTGTACTGGTGTCTGGCAAAGCTATCTTGAATCACCGCTCAGCAAATCTCTAGTGCACATGTCTGGCAGTGCTGAAATTACTTGACCTCTCATTTTTACTTCTGTCCAACATTATGCAATCTTTTTGCTACTGCAGTAATGAGGGCAGCTCCCTTCCCACTTCCATCTTCAGAAAGCATGAAAGTCACATCACACTGAGGTGCCAGTTTCTTCACTGTTTCCTGCAGCACCCTAGAAAAACTGAAAGGGAAGGGAGAGAACAGAAGATTTTAGCAGCTGCTTTCTGGTCTGAGATCTTTATATTCACCTATTAGCAAGGAACCACAACTTCAGCCAACATCTTCCACTGGTTCTCCATAGCATCCCTTTCTGTTTGTTTTTCCTCCTATTCATGAAAGAGACAAGTTTCTGTACACAATCAAATTTTAATTTCTATTTCTCCACTTCAGTTTTCTTCAGCATGATGCCAGACGCAACCCCCCTTGCCTTTAGAGATCATGGAGGAGGCTCTCTTCTCCCAGCTTAAAAGCTCGTGCATCTACTTCTAGGCCTTGCTCACAAAATATTGACCCAGCTCCAAAAAACCCAACACAGCTTTCTATCTGGGATGCCCAGATATTGCAGAAATCCCCCAAAACATTGGGAAAAAAAAATATTAGAAGAGTAAGTTCACTCAACACCCCAGAAAAAAAGAGCCACCCAGTGGTAACTGGACTTGGCTTTGTAACTTTTGATCCTTTGTCTAGGCAAGAGAAATGACAGGATGCAGGAAAATACGTTAGATCTTTATCCCCTCTCTCATTTTTTATCATCTCAGTAGAAAGCTAGCACAGCTTGGTATATTTCCACAGTAGAAATGAGCAAACAAGCAAAGGGAAGTGGTACCAAGGTACTCACTGGGGATGGAGCTTGTACAAAGTCCCATCTACTCCAACAGTGATTTGCAAATGCTCCACACCTCGGTCTTCCCTCTTCTTCTCTACAATAGCCGCCAGTCCTGCCCCACAGAGCTGGGCGGCTCTTTTTGAAACAGCTCCACACACCTCTTTCACAATGATGCTGTCTTCACACGTGCTGTCCAGGCCAAGCTGCTGCAGAATTCGCCGGACCTGGAGGAGGGCGAGCCGGTCACTGCGCAGAGGGAAACACATGCAGCAGCAAGACATTAAGGGAAGCTTTGTCAGGCATGCAAATGAAAGTCTTACAGCTGAGACTCTGACATGATCCAAAGGAAACGGAACCACCTCTCCAACTCCAACATTCTCCAATTGTTTTAAGGCAGATACCAGTCTGAATTCAGATTGAAAACTTGTTCCTGGAACATCCTTTGCTATGTTAGATTGCATTTCCAGAAGGCACAAACAGTAGTTAATCACTTAACTCCCAAAGTCACGAGAGAGCTGAGCCATATCAGCCACCTGACTTGTTATTTTTGATCCCAAGGCTGAGACACTACCTTTGAAGGTTTTCAACAGTAGAAAGAGTTCCAAATAGCCTGGAGGACCATTGCAATGACACATATATGTAGGTAAAGACATACTAATGAGTATTCATATATCACTGACTTTTTATATTTCAAATAAGCACTATTTTAAGTCAAGAAACACTCCAAGTATAATCACGCTTGATGGTTAAGGCATCCAAGATAACACAGCTGCATGGACAGGAAATTATAATTCATATAATTACACAATAATTCTGGAACTCCCCCAGTTCCTCCTTTTTGGCTTGTATTCTAGGGATGGGGGAGCAGGGCATGTGTGCAGAGAAGAAAACTATAATTGACTTCCTGAAGGAACAGGGTCCACACACTTGCAGATTATTTTCTAGAGGTCCCAAGGATTTAAACCACATAAGTCTCACAACTTTACCTCTCAATCTGAGACAGGAATTTTGTTTCAAATATGCCTCTTTTTCTGAGTGATTCCGAAATCTGTCCTCGGAACAGCAGTCCTTGTTTGGTTAAGTCGATCAAAATTTGCCTTACTATTTCACCTAGGTACATTCCGCTGGTCATTTTTTCATACCTATTATGTTATAAAAGAAAAAAAAAAAGTACTTTTAAAGAGATGGCATGTTAGCTCTGTTTAACATGAGTGGTACATACACGCCCTATCAACTCTTACAAGAGCAGTAAAAGCTTGAAGAGCAATAGCCACTGAACTCCATCTTTCAACCATCAAAAATCTGTTACGGTGGCTTCAAGTGCAAACATAAATTACAACATATTTACCTATGTTAAAAGGTAACAGAACTAGAAAAAAAAAACCCTTGCAATATTAAACAGAACATAGTGTTAAAGCCAGAGTCCACGCTGAAGTGAAACATTTCCCTGTACCCCCCATGCATTCACCAGTGAGTCATACATATCAATGCTGTCTTTATGAAACAAAGAACGGTCAAGTTCAGTTTATCCTCTTGCACAAGTTGTATTTTACCTTTGAAAAAACACTCCAAGAGGATGAACACAGAAAGTCCTACACTTTGCAGTGAAATCTTAAGAGCTGCACAGTTTGGTAACTACCCTAAGGTGAAAACAGTGCTGTGGTTTTTTTCTGGATATCTGCATTACTTACCATGCAACAAATGAAATGTAATATTAAAATTTCCTTTTGATTATTCATTCATTAAGCATATTTTAAAAAGCAGCCAGCATGTCTCGAAGATTGACTTCATCAGGCTTTTAGCATCAGGACCATCACATTTACCTCTGTTTCCCCGGGTTTAGCGAGCCTTCATCTACTTCTTTATCATATTTCGTTCTGATGTTGTCAATGCAGCCATTGTCACCAAATCCTCCCCATTCTGTATTAATGCACATTTTTCCTTCATTCCCTTCCACTATTTCTATGTTTTTCATGTCCTCCATGTAGCACACATTGCTGCCCGTTCCTAGGAGGAAAGAAATAACAAAGCTTCAGCCAGAAAAGTGAAGTAGCAGCTGAAACACCTGGAAGGTGACAGCAACAATCATCTTAAAATCTCTCTACCCACTATCCCAAATTTCAAAGATCTCTCCATATCTTAACACAAGCAAGTGCTAGCCAGTAATGCTAAGAGTGCTGTAATTTATCACAACAGAACGTCACCAAGGAAAATGGGTCCTGTGCAAAAAATTCCAAGCTTAGAGCAATGAAGACTTTATGTTACAGGTCAGAAATGGCTTTAGCAGTTGTTGGCTAGCACTGATCAGTCTTTGCTGCCAGTCTGGTTGTAATGCACCACAAATCATCTTGCATGACAGCAGGCTCCCAAAACCAAACACTGCCAAGAGCCTAGCAGCCAGTCAAGCAGCTACTAAGTCTGAAATGATTTCATGAACAGGGCCTCTTCACTTGCAACATGGATTACATTAACTAATATAAGGACCAGTTCTCTAAACAAAATAAGACAGCTGGTGAACTTAGCCAGCCGGAAGAGTCTATTTCCCAACTGGGGCTTCAGTTCTTACAAGCTTAGATGTATTTCTAGATGAAAACTTGGAGAGACCTACTGCAGGAATCATCTAGAAAGCCCAAAAGAATTCATTAAGATTTTTAAAAATATGCTCTTGTTCCAAGGTTCCTATGACCTGGCTACACAGTAAATATAAATACACTTGTCAAAACAAGGATTCATGCTCTATCTGCTGTTCTCGTATTCTTTTAACATGCACACACTTGTTAAGCACTATCAGAGATATGATCAAAAGTCCAACAGATTCAGGATCCTATCTGCTACAGGTGTTCTTGTGCTATCTGTTGAATACCATACAAATCTGCCAAGAAATCCAAGTGACTAGTAACACCATATATCAAACTCAAATAAAAGATGTTGTTTTATAAATAGGGTGTGAAGCCTAGCACCTGCATACATGCTTTCATCTTACAGTGGTCACTTCAATATCACTGTACCTGCAATAAGGCCAATCTCACAGTTTGGATCCTCATATCCGCATGTCATCATTGTCCCAACCGTGTCATTCACCACTGCTACAATGTCTAAGTCAAACTCCTAAAACACAATTCAAAATCAGTAGTGGGGTCCCAGAGGAAGAGGAAGACTGCATTAAACACACCAAAAAGAGCAGCAGAGAATAGCTCACATTTCTTCTCCTGATGGCCTCTCTCAGCATATCAACAACATCTTCCCCCTCACAGTCTGTTGCCTTGAAACCTTTTGTCCATCCCACAAGCGTTCCCTGAAACAGAAGGGGAAGAAAATCATAAGTGAACATAGAGCGAAGACTGTACGTTCCAAGCATCAGTCTTTTCTTCTCTCCAACTTCCCTCACCGTCTTTCTTTTTTTGTTTTGTTTTAAATAAGGTATTTCCCTGGACAGGTTACTGTGAGTGTCTAGTGCAGGGCACGTGCACGTGTATCTTTGTTACTCAACTGCTGATGGCAGTGACTCCAGGTTTACTCAGCTATTTATCAAGACACTGCCAACTCAGTGCCTTCTAACACTCTAATTTGGAAAACCTCATCTCACGTACTGCGCACATAGCCATTGCATTATCTGTGGCAGAAAGACCGTAAAAAAATACTTTTGCTGTAAATAATTAAACACCCAACAAACATTAATGAACATCTACTGGTTAATTTTTGGCTCGTTTACTGAAGGACACTTGCTATGATCCCACTACTCCAGGCAACACCAAGTCGTTTCTTTTTGGACAGCTACTTGACAAGTAGATTTCCAGGTTACATGAAGTAATTAACTTCTGCTTGGTGACTGGCTCTGGAGTGTCTATCCAAATAAGAATAAAAGAGGGCAACTGGGAGAAAAAGCTGCTCTCAAAACCACCCTCAAATTCTACCAACAGTAAAAGACCAAATACACAGGGCGACGTACTATGGGACCCTGACACAGACGTGTCTCTCAATTTGCTACCACTGCTGTGGAAATTTGTTTCCTCACCATTTGTCAAGACCTAAATACTGTGTTGTAGGTTTGGAAGGCATATTGAGTGGTCTCCCCACAAATAGCCAAGTCTTATTGCTATACTCTTAACTAGGATCTGAAAATTGAAACAGAGCAGACTAACTTCTACACTTAGAAGCTATTGTGAAACCCACCAGGATATAAAAACATTCAATAAAATAACAGTCTCTCATTTCCCCAATATCTACATATTTGACTAGAGTTAAGCAACACAACCTCCCCTGCCCCTCTTTGGAAATGCATCAGAACAATTGAGAATTAGTTCTTCCTGAATATTTTTTTTTTTTCTTACATCAGATCTGGAAAGATGAAGATACAATATCTGTCAAAAAGCCAACCTTTCCAAGCTGAACAAGCAAGCTCAGTTCTGCCCACTGACACTCAACAAAAAGAAACTAATATACTGCAGAAGTTATACAGTCAGAGCTGTGCAACACAATCAGGAAAACACCCTGGGACTGTAGCTGAGCAAGTGGGAGGCACCTGTTATCTCTTGCCATTGAAGAGTTAGGGCAGCATAAGAGATTCCTGGGCTATTAAAAATATGTAGTCATTTCGCTATCATAAAGGCTTAATCTTTATAGAATAAAAGCAAGTAACATCCATCTCTTATGAGATACAAGAGGTGAAAGTTCTACCCCCCATATGCATATATGATGATAACTTTCTCATGAAACACAGCTAATTTGCACAGTAGAGTAATAAAATTCCCATAAAACAGGTGAAATATTCTCTCCAAAGATTAATTTGTGCACACACGCACACATATATTTTTCCAACCTTGTGAAGTCCTACTTGGAAGAAAACATTTTGAAGAATAACTTTTTGCTTCAGATCTCCAAACAAACAAGTCAGCCTTACCAAAATTATGTTATTTACCAAGGAGATGCATAGCTGCCATTTGACCCATTCTGTGTTGCAGTCCTTACCTTGTCAATGCTGGCTTGCCTGCATGGGAAAGAGAAGGTGAAACCCAGAGGCAGTCGAGCACCTTTAATCCCCATATACTCCAGGAAGTCCGCTATGCACTGGACAATATGGTCAAAGAGCTGGAAGGAAAGAAAAAGCATATCGATCTCACAGTAATCCCATGCAATGTGCCTTGGCTGGGTCATTTAAACATTCATTAAATGTTACCTCTTCCCCCGTCCCTTGCATGATCTCCAAAGGAATGGCAAAGATTTTGTTATACATTTGCACTGATCTTCTTCTCCCACTTCTGATTTTGACCAGCAGAACCCTGAAATTTGTCCCACCAAGATCAAGGGCAAGGAACTTTCCTTTCTCTGTAAGAGAAGAAAGGTATTTCATTTTGGTGCTTCTCATAACATGTTTGCCAGTCAGAATGCCATATTCTGCCACACATCCCCAAGAAACTTCATCTGTGCCTATGATAGCACACTGCCTATGGCATTTATCCCACCAGTCTGCTAGCATGGGGCTGAAGGGACCAGCCAGATAACATCACAGGATGTGATGGCCCAGATGGCCAGCATAAATCACCCTGGCATTTGCCAGAATAATTGGCATATTCCCCCTGGAAAACAGACAAGCAACTTTCCTGAACGACCTCCAGGTGATCAGGAAATTACTTCACCTGTTCCGTCTGGTGTCCCACAGACATATGTGGGTAACATCTTCACTGTGGCACTGGCTTGTGTCTCTCGCTTTAGCCCATATTCCAGCTCAGTCCTCATTTTGTTCTTAACTTCTCTGAGGGTCTCCAGGGACAGCAGAAATGGTGCGAGAGCAGCATCGATTTTGTTGCGCTGAGCAGCCAGCCTGTATGCCACTGCTGTGACCATGGCAGCCCCCTTCCCACTGCCGCTCAGAGAGAGGAGGAACCGAACATCACAGTTTGGGACCAGCCTTCTCACCACCTTGTGCAGACGTTTGGCATATCTACAGAACAAAGAGTTTCTTTAGACTCCTGCAGGCACTTCATGCATGGTTTACTTCACGTACACTTCCAATACTAATAATAATACTACTAATCAATACCAATGCCAATAATAATAATACTAATCTGATACCCTTCTATGATGGCATGATTGGATGGATAGATGAGGGGAGGGCGGTGGATGTGGTCCACCTTGACTTAAGCAAGGCGTTCAGCACTGTCTCCCACAGTATCCTCATAGGGAAGCTTAGGAAGTGTGGGTTAGATGAATGGATGGTGGGGTGGATAGAAAACTGGTTGAAAGACAGAGCTCAGAGGGTCGTGATTAGGGGCACAGAGTCTATTTGGAGGTCAGTGACGAGTGGTGTTCCCCAGGATGGGTCCAGTCCTGTTCAATATATTCATCAATGACCTGGATGAGGGGATAGACTGCACCCTCAGCAAGTTTGCCGATGACACAAAGCTGGGGGGGGTGGCTGACACACCAGAAGGCTGTGCTGCCATACAGAGAGACATGGACAGGCTGGAGAGTTGGACGGAGAGGAACCTTATGAAATTCAACATGGGCAAGCGTAGGGTGCTGCACCTGGGGAGGAATAACCCCCTGCACCAGTACAGGCTGGGGGCTGACCTGCTGGAGAGCCGCTCTGTGGAAAGAGA
>VWZL01002571.1:5694-55684 GCA_013396915.1 Stercorarius parasiticus | reverse complement strand
CTGCTCTAGGTGACCCTGCTCTGGCAGGGGGGTTGGACTAGATGATCTCCAGAGGTCCCTTCCAACTCTATGATTCTATGATTCTATAATACATGCACACATTCAACAGCACAAGTGCTGAAGCACAGTCAAGAGAAGCACAAGCATAGAAACTGGTCTAGGAGATGGATACAATGATCCTTATTTCTGGCTATTCTGCAAAACCTGTACACTTACAGGAACATGAAGATACCTCCACAAAAGTGTCGGTGCCAAGGGAGAGGGACACTGGAGAAAAGCCAGGCAACAGTGGACAGTCACAATCACAAACAAAGGGTGAAAGTCTCCATCTTGAATCAGACTTCCATCCAGTTTGGGAAAGCATAGGTTTGGGGAAAGGAGGGGGAAAGGAAAGACCCACAGTGAACTGCAAGTGCCCTGGAGTCACCTGAGGAATCAATTGCTCTTCCCCAGACACCGCTATCCCACCTGTCATGTCGTTCCCACCCCAAGTTCTAAAACTCCTGAGACAGCTTTGCAATAACTAAGCCAGTCTGACCCTCTGCACTCCACCAGATCTCACCCCAACCCTGCAGGAAAACCAGCAATTCTCTGAAAAGCCACACATATATGCAGGAGGAGACTTTGAACATCAACATGTGGCCAGTAATTACCAAATCCTCTTTAGTTACTTACTGGGGGTGGGTTTTATAGAGTCCCCCATCAATCCCAACAGTGGTTCGCATCCTCAACAGTTTTTTATTCTCTCTCAGTCGCGTCAGTATGGCTGCTAAGGCAGCAGCACAGAGGTTGGCTGAGCGGAAGGAAACAATGGTGCAGACATGCTGAACAGCGATGCAGTCCTCTTCAGAGGGGAACAGGTTCAGTTCTGTAAGGATCTCTTTTGTGTTGCTCAGACCTTCCTTATATCTACTCCAAAACAAAAGAATATATCATCTAATGCAAGGATATTAAGGCAAGACATAAATCAGTATCTGCATGTTGGCTCAAAAAGAAATGAGAGAAGACCAGGGCACAATAATTGGTTCCCATGAACCAGTAATGTCTTTCCCACACTATTCCCAAAAGTACCCAGGGGAGAGACCAGACTTTAAAGAGGCTCCTTCCTGGGGTTCGGTTTTTGGTGAGACATACCAATTAGCTAGCCAAGAAGAGAACAGGATAAAATATTTAGTCCACAGAAGAGAGCACAGAAATAGATGTACAGCTTCACTCAATACAACAAAGAAAATTACTCCTGGAGTAGCAATGAGGACCAGGATCCCTCTTCAAAACACCAGAATCTGCCAGTTTTCCATGTAGTCATCCAGTAGCTGATCCAGAGTCTATGCTACATCTCCACAACACCAGCATTCCCACATCACAGAAGGTGAAAATGCAACAATCAACCTATGTACTCACGTCTCCAAAGAGGTTATTTAAACAACCTGCATCTGTGATAGTTAACAATACATTTGCTACCATGGTACTTTGCTAAAACTTTATCTTCTGCCAATTCCTACTTACAGAAAGATCAACTTTTCTCCTAGGCAAAAGCAAAATCAAGTTGAACAGTTCAGGATTTTTCCAGTACTCACAGATTATAATTACACGTTCATTATCATTGCTGTGCTTGTGAAAGACTAACAGCTACTCCCAAACAGCATATTGCAGGTTCTTACTTTTCCATTGCAGACACATGTTTCATTTCAATCTTGCCCTTAGTAAGCAGAGCTGTTGACACTTTCCCATTGAAGAGCAGACCCTCCTTTGTCATTTTTAGCAGAATGAGTCTTACAAGTTCCCCCAAATACAGGCCGCTGATCATCTTCTCAAACCTGAAATGGGGCAGAGGAAGGATTACAGGTGTTCACCAGCTATCAGAGCTATGAAAAGTCTAAATACAAGCATCTTATGTTCTTGTGCAGGTTGATCACGTTTAAGCATGTACAACAGGGGTTTGGGAGATAAGTTGTAGATGGGATGCCATCCTGAGGTCCTGAGACCCAGCAAGAGCCCCTCAAGATGTGAGCGATTAAGAATTTTCAAAAAACTTAGGAGCAGCTCAGACAGTCGAAGCAGTTTTGATGAACCAGGCTTTAAATATGCCCTTTGTTTACCTTCCCCATCTCTTTACCCCTCCACAGCATCATACCAGAGCAACTACCTATTTTTAAGAACCTATTAGCAACTGCAGCAGCAATCCCTTGGCCTGTGAGGCAGGCAGGTGTGAAAAGTACCCACCCTTCCCAGAAGGGAAAGGTCTGGATAGGACAGGACCAGGATCAAGTCAACTCAGGTTCACTTAACCCAACTCCTGTTCCAAAGGGGCTCCTGGCATATGCTGGAAACACACAGTCTGCAGAGGCAAATCAGACAGGGTATCACTTACAATTGTTTTCCAGGGTTGAGAGATCCCAGATCAAGCTCCCGATCAAACTCTGTACGGAGGTCATCCAAAGCACCATCATCTCCAAAGGCACCCCACTCTGTGTTAATACACATCCTCCCTTCATCACCTTCCACCAGATCGATGTGCCTCATTTCCTCCATGTAGCATGCGTTGGTGCCAGTCCCTGTGCATGTTGGAGACAGTGTGGATAATTACCTATTTGTTCCAGGTTTGCTTTTTGTTTGTTTTAAGTCCATACATCTGGGAACAGGTCAGCATATTGTCTTTGGAAGAAAATATAAATACATAACCCTGTGGTACCGGATGCTAATATCAAGCCACCTGCTCTTGTTAAATAACCATTTCAGAGTGAGTGAAAAATTTTTGGAAATTAATCTCAGGCTTGACTTGTTTAAAAACATTTTTTCTTTTTCAAATGTATTTCTATATGCCTTAGAAAAGCCACCACAGTGCATGAAGCAGAGACATTCTGGAAAGCGTAGCTGATCTTAACTACCAAATGTGAGAGGATTTCAGCTTTCTCTGGACCTACAGACAGTAATTTTCTACACAGTCAGCAGAAAAGTTTAGTATGCTGGTCACAACTGAACCCAGACAAAATGGGGACTGTGGTATTTGGTGGCAATGTGATCAGCATAAAAACAACTGCTTTACAGAAGGCAGCCAGGCTTGAAAATCCGACCATTGTTATTTCCATTTTCTTCCTGCTCTTTCCTGTACTGGGACACTCCTTTCTACTCCACATTTGTTAGGATTAAACAAATGACGGGGGGGGAAAACTACTTAGTGAACAGAAAAAATCACCAATTATGACTCCAACTTCACAGCGCGGGTCATCATATCCACAAGTCATCATGGTTCCCACGGTGTCATTGACCAGTGCCAAAACATCGAGGTCTATATCCTAATGGCATAAAGATGGGTGATTAACAGGAAAAAAAAAAAAAAAAAAAGCAGCTTAGAAAGCCTCCTGTGTGTTAAACAGCATGCAGACATACTCCCCAGGCTGTATTTGAAGGCCTGGTTTAGGAAAGCTCTTCAGTTGAAAGACACACTACTTCCTTTTATAACAGTCCCCACAACCCTGTAAAGTAACATCTCTGAATTCTCAAGTGCTTGGCCAGACAGGATCTTTGCTTGCAGGATTTGTTTTTCACCACACCAACCTCATTTGCCAGAAAAAGCAACATGTTATTGGTTTGAGTTTTGTGATATGCTAGGACCCACGTATCTATGCTTATGAGCTGCATGATAGGATAATGTCCTACTGCCTGAGCAGATCCCACCAAATGGGACCGAAAATATACATACATAAATGCAGCTATTCAACACAAGGCCATGCACCAGTATCACACTCAAGTAAAAAGCCTTTCCATCAAGGCTGTGCAGTTTTCCTTTCACACTGCGGTAACTTGATAAAGTAAAATCAAAGTTATCAAAGGATTCTTGTAACTCAGATGCCAACACTAGCAGGGAGCCAGACTTCACCCAGGAAGTCTCAGATCCTTTGCTTCTGCTAACTGCAACAAGACTGATGCAGAGAAAGAAGTGAACCAAAATCGAGGCTGGATTTTTACCATCTGAGAAAACAGAAGAATTTCCTCTTTACTATAAAGTTGTCAAGGTATGGAAAGATGCTTTGTATTTCTTAGATGGTGTTACCAATAGCACTGAGCATGATAAACAAGGCTTTCCAAAATATTAAAACACAATGTTATTCAAAGGTATACACTAGTTCAAGGGCAGATTTAATCACACCTTGCTGCTGATCTTAAAAATTACAGTCAGTCACCCCATCCCACAGATTGAAGTGGACGGGCAAGCTCTGGCAGAGTTAGGTGTGCCAATCTGAGATGATACCTTCCCCCCTTCCAATCCTCATCCCACAAGTCAGGCTATGAAACACAGTGTGTATCCACACCTTACCAAGGAGGTTCACAACAGACTGCCTTTAGCTCAGACAGACAGTGCGGCACTGTTCACTGTCACGGTCAGCCTGGTTTATCAGTGTGCAGTTGCCATCACTGTTAGACTGGCCTGGGGCAGCCTGAGCTGCAGCTGCATGTCCCCTTCCACAGCTTCAGCTCCAAGGGAGAGACAGATCTACTAGATATACAGCCATGTTGGACATTTGTCCTTGAAGGCTGTCTGACAACTCCCAAAACAACCCACACACCAAGAGCTGATCTCCCAGGAGGACAATCTAGGGCAACTCAGGTTCACCTCCTGCAGGTACAAAACTTGCCTTATGCTTCTGGAGGGCCTTGCGCAGAGAGCTGACCACATCTGTGTCCTGAACTCCTCGGACCTTGAAGTGTTTTGTCCAGGAAAGAAGAACTCCCTGCAAAGTAACAGTCCAGTGAGCCAAAAGCTCCAACATTAGCATACAAACCTGCCACAAAGACAGACAAGTCCAAAGTCTGTGGAGAAGCCCACTATGTCTCTCCACACATTAAAATGTGGGCCAAAATAAGTTATAGCAGAACATCTCACCTTGGAGTGCCTGTCAGTAAAAACACAACTAAATAGGTACAGTAATAAAGTCCCAATCCTGCATATGCTTCTCCCTGTGCTTTGTTTAAAGCATGTGTGGCTTTATGATGCTCATCACAGACTAATAGCATTAAGCACAAAGTGTTCGCAGGACTGGGACCCAAAGCACAGATCCCTAGAAATAAAAGGGAGGCTAGAATAAAAGGCCACAAAATAATTGCAACCAGCCCTTCATTTCCCCATGTGGCCTCTCAAACAGCTCAGCTACAGGTCTTTCCTATTTAGAATTAGCTGTAAAAAAGAAATTGAATGAGAGTGATTAAAAAAGAAACATGCTTCAGGACACAAAAGTACGTGTTTTACAGTCTAACAGTCTTCATAGAAGAGCATGTGGTTACTATGGAATTGAGTACTGATTAAGTAAAAGAATAGCTTTAGCTTAAAGATTATGTTGCCTTGAGATCGGAAATGAGTGTTTGAATGGTAGTAAAGTCTAGTTAAATGCTAATGGTCATCCACGCCTTCTTTGGAGAGCTATGTAAACATGACCCCACAAAAAGGCCAAAGGGTAACACTCTGATGCAATAGCTTCTCCAGGTCCAGCTAGGGTTGCCAATAATATTTCTTTTTGCATCTTACCTTGTCCAGTTTGGTCTGTTTGCATGGAAAAGAAAATGTAAAGCCAAGAGGTAACTTCTTATGCTTCAAGTTTTTGGTCTCCATGAAGTCTAACAGACAGTCAGCAATGTAATCGAAGAGCTGCACGAGAAAGAGGACAGTCAGGCTGCGCCCAGCAGGGATGCGCTCAAGCGCAGCACCACCACAGAAGACCCCGCGTGCCCTACCTCAGCTCCGTTCCCCTGTATGACCTCCTTGGGTGAGGGGTAAAACTTGCTCTCCAGCTGGCTGCTTTGCTTGCCGTCATCAAACACCTTCACCTGGTGGGCACGAAACTGGGAGCCACCCAGGTCAACAGCAAGGAACTCACCCTTCTCTGCAACACAAGTGGGCAACCATTACTGGGGACAGCCGAGCAGCACAGCCCAGATGCCATGATGAAGGCCTAGGGCCCCTGCCTCACTGCAGCCACAGGCTCTCCTACTCCGTAATGGTCCATATCCTATGGGCCTGGGAGCATTACCAGGAAGGCTGAGAGCTGGCAGCCCTAAGCAAGGGTACCAGGTCTGTCCTGTTAGCTTGCTATGTGGCAGCTAATTTCATTTTTATTTAGCAGTCTGGTTTTGACCAACCTCCTCCTTACACAGCAGCATGCTTTCAAGCTGCAGAAGGATAAGCTTCTCAGGAAGAGAGCCCCAAAGCAACTGCAAGGCCAACCAGAGCACACAGGGGCTGCAAAACTGTACACCTGAAATGTGGGGAAATGGGAGTTTGAGAGCATTCCCTACATGTCCAGGAAAGGATGCAGGATTTGCAGTCACATGTTCAGACTTGGCCCTACTGCAGAAGTCAACTTCCAAGTGGGGCAGGATTAATTTGCCACCCAAAGTCAACCAACACAATCATTTCCAAATGTCTTTAGTTGTTTCTGTAAAAGTACCATTTTGTTTCTCAGTCAGCAGCACTCTTAGCTCAAACACATTCTTCCCTGGCAGGAGACCTCAGGCGGAAGGACAGTTTGGCCTCACTGCTGCAATAAAACAATTATCTCTCCCATGCACAGGAGAAGGCCCTTCCCAAAAGGAAGGTGCAGTGGTATGTGCATGATCTTCATTTCACAGTCCAAACACCTGACTAAATTTTATCAAGTTTGGCCCTGAAAGGGAACGAAGCAGGAAATTCTACCTGTAATACCATGGTCAGATAGCACAAAGGTGAAGAGGCAAATGGGTTTACTCAGTAAACTGTAACATTAGTCAGACCATTAATCTCTAGATGATCAAAAACTGATGGTGCTCCATACAGGTCATTTCAGGTAGCAACACTGAGGGCACTGAAAAATCTGAAAGTTTGTTGATATTGCAGATGGGAAAATCCAGCCAAGTTTGAGGTGTTTAAACCTGCTGGAAGTTTTGTCTGGAAACAAAATAACCAATAAGGATTTTGCAAGAGAGCAAAAATAGAAAAATCAATGCGATACTTAAAATAGGCAGCATGTCAATAAGACGTAGTCCAGCTTGACCCTGCAGCATGTCCTTGACACAGCGGAAAGGCCACGCGGGCCAGGAGAGCATTACCCAAAGTTGGCCTTGAGGAACATGAAGTCTTGCAACAGTGATACATGCAATTTGCCAGGTCTCCTGACATCAGGGGCTCCCTGCTATTTCAGGACAGGGTCAGTGCTGTGTCGGACCTCAGGACCAGTGATGGCCACTGAGATAGCAAGGATTAAGCTAATATTTCTTTTTCTTTGATGAAGGTTGCAGCAAAAAGAAGAGTGCCCAGTTCCAGCCAGACAGTTTGAGGGGATTGTATATAATTTCTCTCAGAGATGCCTCATTTCAAGGGACTAGCCTCCAAATGTTCCCCTTATGCCATTAAAGCCATTATTTCTCATTTAATTGTAGGAAAATTACCTTCAGAAGGAATAAAGTCCTGTGGAAATCAGGTACAAAGTAAACACTTCTCTTAATTGTTCTGCACAGCTGTTATACACTGAGTCCTGACCTAGGCCAGACAGAGAGTCCTGCACAAATTCACAGACTTGCTTAAAGCTGGGAAAAACATAATTTTCTGCATTGCTGGGAGCTAACTGAGCCAGGAGAGTTATTTTGGATGTGCATACTCCTCTGAGCAAGACAGGCTTTTAGATCCTACCTTACCTCACATCCTCCCAGAGGACAACATGGCACGTTCTCCCTCTCTGTTTAAGCCTCAGGGGCAACTAGAAACAAGGATCCAGCTGCAGAAGCAGAGTAGGCTGTTTCCTGGTAGACCACATCCAGAAGCAGATTTTCCCAATGCAGAAGGCAAGGAAGGGCAGGAGGGGATCACTTTGGGGGGCAATAGAGAAAGCAGTGCAGAGTTTGCTGTCAGAAGCTGAGCGGGGATTCACAGCTCCGAGAACACAACGTTGCTGCCACTTTGCAATCTGAGGGGTTTCACTGCAGCATCCTGCCTTCCCTGTAGCTCCACGACATCAGGGCCACAGCATTGCCCACACCTGCAGCACACTGCACTGCAGGGTCTGGGCTGTAGAGGCTGCCCTTGCCGTGTCCAGCCACAGCTCCTGCATAAAGGCCTGCGCTAGGTACAGCCACATTTGCAGATGAAAGAAGCTGTTTTCTGAGCACTTACCAGGTCTTTTCTTCAAACAAGCAGCGCTAGGTCAAAATCCACCTGGTGCAGGGAAAAAAACCCTCTGCCAGCACTCCCCCAAGCTGTTGTCTCCTCAGTACACTCACCTGTGCCATCGGGAAGCGAGCGCACAAATGATGGCAGCATTTTTACGGTTGCCGTGGGGTTCGTGTCTTTCCCCAGGCCCTTCACCATCTCGGCCTGGAAGCGAGCCATCACATCCAGCAAGATGTCATCGGAGAGGCGCATGTGATACAGGTACCTGTCAACCTGGAAAGATGACAGGTGTTACTCAGGAGGCACGCAGGCTCCTCAGTCCTCAGCGGCTGCCTGGGACGAGCACTGCTTTCACACTACAGGAGGACTCTCCTACGTATACTGGGGAGGCTTCCTTTATCTCTGTCTGCAAGCAAAGAAAATGCAGGAACTTCCTAGCCACTTGCAATAGTTTTGTAACCATCAGGGACGCAGCTTGGCATGAAGGATCTGAAAATCCTGAACTCTAATTCCAGCAGCACACTGCATTACGCTGGAGAAGAATTACTATGCTCATTCCCACCCCCTTGATGGACGTGAGGCTAAATAGATCCTAAGGAGACAAAAGAATTCTTTTCATATATGCAACAAACTGAAGGTGAGCATACCACCTATGCAAACCCCACCTGGTTCTGCAAGTTCATTTCATTTTTGACCTCAGCACCTCTATTCCCATGATCACCAGTGCAAGCAAGCTCCAGGACATCATCAGAACTCAATACTTACTCTTATAAAAAACTGTTTTTTGAAAATGCTTAATGCAGCCTTGGTGAATTGCTGTCAAAAAGTTAGCCATCTTTTCTGATGGCTCAGTAGCTTGCCAACATACATAAGCCCATGAGACTTGCTTGAGACCCTGACAAGCTGTTTTTACACCATTCTCTCCTTCTATACATGTAATGAACTAGAACTGCAAAGTATCTCGACCCAGAGAGAATTTGACCTCTGAGTCAGGTCCAGAAAATGCCATCAGTACCCAAGCGTGTCAGCCACAACCTGAAAACATCTATTCAGCTACTACTTCCCTCTACAGACAATTAAATTTGTTGGCATGCCAGGCTGGAGCTCAAAGCCTTTTTCTCACTCCAGCTCTGCCCTTCCTTCTATTGTGATTCTAAGATTACATCTAAAACACGTTTTTGGATGCAATCAACGTCCTTTCTTACACATCTATAACTTGCAGCATACATTAAAATAAAAGCCAGTTGAATTTAAAGGGAATCAAAAGCATCTATAAAGTAGCAGACACTCAGTCAGATAAACTGGTAGAGTTTCTGTACAGCTTCATCAGGGCAAAACTTATAAGTTTTCTTCTTCAGGACCACACACTGCTTGGACTGACATCTGCCTGCAGGGCTGGATACATGGCTGTAATTAAGGTGGCTAGAGACTACATAGCTGGGTAAAACAAAGGATTAACACAGCAAAATAAGAATCTGTCAGCATCCAAATGCTTTTAAACTGGGAAGCCGGACTTTGGTGCTGTATGAACAAATATGATGCAGGCATAATAATTCTGTGCTCCAAACAGCTGGATGTCCCCTGGAGGGTAATCTGTGTTAACATCCTGCTCCCCAGGACATGAGACTTGGGGCCAGAGGCAGAGGGCAGGGGAGAGGGGTGGGACAGCTTCCAATGCTTCGCAAATGCAGACACTCAGCTCTTGCACCATGGGCTACATCATTGCACTACTTTATCTGTTTAGAGCATTTAAGCAGTCCCATTTACATAGGGAGACCTGGAGGGTTGGGAGAAAATGCACAAAACAAGTCCCATCGGCAACAAGGTCGCATTGTTTAAACAGAGGGGAACACAGGTTGTAGATAAATTGGCCTCTTCTGCAATTTGGACTGGCCACCTATATTAATGAGGCACAACCTAGTTAGCTATTCACAGTCCTATTTTAAACGGATGGTCGGCAATGACCCACCTGAAAAAGCCAGGACCCTGAAAGTAACTCCAGCACTTACCTAACAGTAAAACATACACAGACAGAGGAGAAAGTCTTAAACTACAAGGTACAGTTGGCAAGGAGTAGCAGCTGCCTTTGGATACAGCTGTGCCTTAAAAAGGCCATTATTTAGATCTTTCTTTGTAGCCCTTGTTTGCACAAGCACTTGATTTCTTCCAAGCCTTTTTTGAGGCCCCATCACTGTGTAGGATCCACCATCTCAGCCCAAGCACTAGCACTACTTTTTTGGGCATACCAAAAAAAAAAAGAAAATACAATGACTGGAGATATACAGCACTCATGCTGTATTCTCACACAGACCCAAATAACCTTGTGACAGAAGTCCCTGTGGAAAAAAAAACTACACAGTAATAAAAATGACCATATCTGTTTGCAGAGAACGCACACCAGCTCCTTGCTCCCCATAGAAACTGCATTCCCCACCCTGTTTACCTACAACTACAGGAGGAGACAGTCCTCTCCGAGGAACTAGATAAGGCAGAGCCCAGGAAAGCCTGCTGACTCTAGCCTGATTTACAACCAGAGCAAAGGCCTGCTCACACACCATTTGCTTGTAAACACAGGAATGGCCAGGCCGTGCAACACCAAACTCTGTCTTGCTGCCTCCCTCCCACCCACACAAGGACAGTCTTTGTTTTTAAGTGTCTTGCCTCAATTATGGAAACAGCAAGCACTGTTTTCATGGAAGGGAGGCTCTTGTTCTTGCCACCAGAAAGCAAATAAGCCTGGGGAGGGAGGGATGGGAAGGCATGCCTTCTTTCTAATTAATTCTGCTCTACAGATCCCACCCTGGACTTCTTAAAAGAGAACTCTAAAGAGCATGTGGTTTCTTGCCTTCAGGCAGGGCTAGTTTGCACCTAGCAGAAAGATTTATTTTTTTTTAATGGCTTTGGCAGAATCCCTCTGCCCCCTCCTCTCCACTGCCCTCACTTCAGAGAAGCTCTCCTTCAACTACTGGATGTTTCTCTGAAGAGCCCACTCCACCCAAGCACTGCTCCACAAGAACTCTTCCTTTCTTAGTAAAAAGTAAGAAGAAATAGCACTGTCTAGATGAGAGATCTTAGATCAGATCCTCACACAAGGAAAGGGCATTGGGACCCCCTTCTGATCATATTAAACCCTGGGGATAAAAGGTCTGTGACTGAGAGACAGTCAGAGACATGTGACTGTTGAGATACCAGGACCTCTCTTGGAACGCTTCTCTTCAAGGCAGAATTAGTGGAAGAAGCCCCCCTAAGAACAAGCCACTCCATGTTTAAGCAAGGGCACAGAGAAGACAACCCAATGTTGCTTGCTTTGCTGATGAGCTCAGCCGTGCAGGCGGATCTACCCACCAGGACCTTGTATCTCCTGCACTGCCACACGTCTGCAGACAGACCCACCTCCAGCTGGCTGGAAAACAAGAGGACAGAGCCTGGCAGCAATGGCCACCAGAAAGCATTGAATGGACATGCCAGAACAGAGGACCCACTGGGGACATGTCTAGAAACCAGAGGACCTCCTGAACGAAGAAGCTCACAGGTCCGACATGATGTTATGATGGAGAGCCAAAAACCCATTACAGCATGGCCATGAAAGTAGATTAGGGAAGAGCAACCATTAGGCAGCTCACTCCCAGTACTGATGGCTTCAAATCTGGGCCATCTTGAGCTTTTCCGACTGAAATAAAAGATCACATCTATAAACATCAGAGTGATCAGCCAGGTGCGCTTCTCCCACACCAACACTAGACACAAAAGACTAACTGCCTCTTGAGTACCAGAAGACCTGGCCCAAAGACCCCAGGAGTGTTCCCTACACCTGTTACAACATGACTGACTCTGATTCCTACCTAGCTTTAGAAATCCCATCCTTCACACTACACTTGCAAAGCGATTCAGCTAGAGGTTCCTTTCTGCCCTCTGGACTACACCACACCACGGCAGATAAAGTTTAAGCACCACTTTTCCTTACTGAAGATCATTTGCTCCATTACTGGAAGATAACTTATAATTGTGCAGGGGAAAGCACTAACCAGACCTATTTTCACACTTGTCAGATGGTTTAGGGTCCAAATACTTCTTACCCCATTTGGCTGTATGGCTTTAGTAGATACTGCCATTAACTAGTCTGCATTACGTACGGCAGACCCCATGGTATAAGTAACAGTTCTCAAAACAGGAATCAGCTAATGCTGCATCTTACCTTTTTTATTTGATCCTCTTTTAGCTTTGTGAAATGGAAAGCTAGCAAGTGGACGGCAAACATTTTCTTGAAGCGGATGGATGAGTCAGTAGTGACAGAGCTGCTGTGAGTAACTCCAAAAGCGACAGGTCTTTATTCACGAGGCTGGAGCTAGAGAAACTTCAGCTGAGGCATATCCCCAGGGTGAGATAGTGGAGTTCCTGGGAAATTGAGTCCAGAAATAAATCCATCCAGTGTGATCGGTTCAATGATTAAACTTCTGTCTCTTCATATCACACCCCCCCCCATCAACCCGAAGTCCCTCCCTCCCCAGCTACACACTTCATTGTGCCAGAGCAGGCACCTGGAGAGCTGCCAAGCTGAAGGGGAGAAAAATCGATTTTGTTACTGCCCCACTTGGGAATTGTTACCACTTTGCAAAGCAGTTGCTACGCACCCTGCCCTGCTTTGCCCTGCTTCATCCCCCAGGGGCTGACAAGTTCCCACCCGCGCAGCAGGCAACAAAGTGCCACAGGGAATCTGGAAAGTTAGAGAGGATTTTAGGAGGTTTCTTCCCTCTGCTCAGCACTCCCATTTGCGAGACAAGCTCTTCTGCATGAATTAACTCCGCTCTAGTTCCACACAGTGCACCCTTATCTGCAGCTTTTTTCCAACCAAGCTTCAGCTGTGTAAAGGAGCAAAGAGACACACAGACCCCCTACCCCCCCACTGAAACATCTCTTTCACAATTCCCAGCAGAGAGGTTTTGTACAGATTATTCTCCCTTCACCCCTCCTGAAGACAAAGTTTCAGAGCAGTGCAGATCCCCAGTATTGCAAAACCTGGGGAGGGGACAGATTTATCTGGCAGCCAACAGCACACCGCTATCGCACTGCCTCACTCAATAAATGCCTTTAAATGGGAGCACAGAGTGCCTACAGCACGAGCGGCTTCCTTACACCACCAGAATTGAATTTGACACAGCCTTCAACTATTACTCACAAAAGTTCATTCCGAATACACAAGTGTTTCCAGGACTTTGTCACTGTATCAAGTGATATGGACTATGGAAACATCATCCAAAGGAAACTCTGTGAAACGTAGACACAAAACAGAGAAACAAAAAAGGAAGGGGGGAAAAAAAAAAAAAAGGCATTCTCATGGGTAATTAGAGGCTCACTTTCAAACTACAACTACACTAGGTGTGTTTCCCCCCCACTACTGTTCAGTATTTCAGATGGAACTAAGCACACTTACTGCACTGGCAGGCAATTACCATCCAAAATTTTACAAAACAAGGTTACAATTAAAGAAATTTTTGATAAATTAGAAAAACAGCCTCACAACAAGGGGAGAAGCAGGAGATGGAAGTGGGGGGGCGTCGGGGATTTCAAGTAATGGGAGGAAACACAAAGAACTACTGAGCAGAAGTAGAAAACCGTCTACACAGATCCAGAGCTGGGCAGAAGCAGACAATTAGCAGAAAAGAATCTCAGGCTATATTAATTCATAGCCTAAAGTGGACCAAACAATCTCATGCTATTGTAAAAAAAAGTACGATTGACCATCATGCTGGGCTGTATGAACAGGAGTATAATCCACAGACACATAAAACACCACCCAACTCCGTACTCGGCACCAGTCTCAGGAAGAGGACTCTGCCCAGCCCTGACAGCTCCAGCACATCCAGAAGGCATGGATCAGAAGGGGATTGCTCTGCTGAACAACAGGTCATATTTTTTCAGCCTCTGATCACGAGGAAAGACTGAAAGAGCTGAGGGAGGGGAAGGGAACTCCCTCTGCAGAGACATATTATACAAAACCTCTGCTAGGAAAGGTTGAGGTCTATTTTTTTTTTTCCTTTTTTTTTTTTTTCCCCTTTTTTTTTTTTTTTTTCCTCCTGCCTTGCATCAGAGATGAGCTCTGGACACTGGGAGATCCCACCAGCTCTATTTATTTTCCACTATTCTAGAACAAGAGTAAAGCAGACAGAGTGGCTGAACAGTCCATAAATAGGGCTTGTTCTAAAATTAGGCCTTTGATCTTCAAGAGAAAGGGCGAAAAAAAAGAAGAAAAAAGCCATGCCACCAGCCAGAAAGCATGGTTCACTTCTTCTGTATTCATCTTTTAATAACTGCTGGCTCATTAAGTCAGGCACTGACTCCCAGAGGGACTGTCTCTTTCCTCATTGTTTACTCATGCCATCCGAGTCACAACCCCTCTGGCCAGCAAAATTGAAAACATCACCTTTCAAGCTCCATCCCACTTTGATCCAGAGCTCATTGTGTCTGTAATACGGCAGATTTATTTTTCATTCTCTCTTTTCTTTCTTTCTCTAACGGATACCACTGGAAAAGGGTCTCAAAGATCTAAGCATTACTAAACTGGCAGCAAGCTCTGTTAAATACCTGACATGTCAGAATCACTGCCTAACTTGTTCGCTCATCCCTGGTGCATCCTAGCTTCAGGCAGGCTGTTGTGTAAGACAAGACATTATCTCACTTCCACGCAGACAGCAGCTCAATTCACTAAGGGCCCAAAACCCAAATACGTTACAGCCATTTCGTACATATTGTGGCCTGTACAGGGGAAACAATCCAGTACGAAGTAAACAGGTCAGCTACAATTGCATACAGCTTGGAGGCTTGAGGCGACACTGTTTTTTCCCTTTGTTAGAGCTGCACCCAATAAAAGTTAGTGACAAACCCTCCCTTCCGCATTTGCAAGGGCCAACAAGACTTCAAACTTATAATACCCCTCTCTCTACTTTCTTCTCCTGCATTCTCCTTCCAAACTCTGTCTCAAGGCACAATAGAGAATCCTTAAGAGGCTGGTACTCACGTAGAACACGTTTCCCCTCCCACTAGCAGCAGCTTTGTTCCCCATTATATTCCCACAAGTTCATCAAAACTCAGAACAGAAAAAGGTCCCCATATTCGTCCTGAATATGTCCCTCCTAGGCCAACATCAGCCTGCAAACTAAGGCAGAACAGATGAAGGGACTGACTTGAAAATCCACTCCAAGGACAGACACTATTTAGAAGAGATGGAGACAGCACAAACAGAAAAGAGCACACGGGCTTAAGAGAAAGAAGAGTTTTACCGAGTAGTGCTGTTACAAAAAGCATTTTACATTTGAAGCGTAACAAATAAACACAAAAAAATTAAAATTGTGAAATCAATAAACTTCCAAACATCTGTAACTTGAAAACCTGAAATTAATCTGGAAGTGTGAACACCTGAAATAAAGAGTTTTGCAAATGTGATTCCCAGATCAAGTGAACAATGTTGTTGATGCTTTTTAAAAAGAAAAAGTTTTGTCGAAGAAGAGCAAGAGGCCACTCAATCCTCCCCCAGGGGCTTGCTCGCACAGGGCACGGTAAAAATGTGCAGCTGGCATAGTTTTGCACCACACCAGTCCAGATTGTACCACATGGGACCAATTTGGCACCCATTCTAATGGGAGTCAATGACAGCCACACCATTAACTTAGAAGAAAAGAAAACCTTCATAAAAAGTCAGCCTGGAAACGCCTGAATAAACTTCAGAGCTCTTAAAACAGTTACTATGGAGTCACTATGGAAACAAGCAACGAGCTAAGCCAAGTGCTAATCTCAGCAAAATACAAAAAAGAATGCTTATAGTCATTTAGCTTTCTTATTGCAAGGCTTGCTGCTCAAACACAGGGCTGGCTTAGACCCCAAAGTCCCAGACACTCTGTCCTTGCTCAGAAATATACACTAGTACACAGCTTAGCATACAATTAAAGGATAAATTTATCAAAACAGACTGGAAGCAAAGTACAGTAGCCATGTGGGTCTCCTGCAACCCAACCCCACATACACTGGGAGAAAAAAAACCAAGGACTCGTCCTTGCACAAGTGTGGTTTTAAACAGTGGTTTGCAGATTCAGCACAGAGTTTGCAGTCCAAGAGGTAGGTGGGCAAATGCACACTGACAAAACCCGTCTGCAGGCTTGAACAACTTCCCTTTGAGTCAGTAAAGTGTAAAGGACACCTTGAAGTGTAAAGGATACAAGGAGGCAACTGATACCACTCAATCACGTAATCCACATCACACAACCTATTTGAAGAGCATGAAATGGAATACATTTGTAAGTGTTAACTGCAAGCTCGTATTCTGTGCAAGTCATGTTGCTGTTAAGCAGAGGCTGTCAGGACTCTGGGAAAGCAAAGCAGAATTACTCATCCACAAAGCAGAAAATTCAGGACATTCACATGGCCATTGCCACACATACATAGCTGCTTGTTTTTTCTTGGGGGAGGAAAGAAAGATAGGGCTTTACAGGGGAAGGACCTAAAACTTTCCCTCCCCACCAGTCTGGTACTGAAATCAGCAGGAGATCATGTGGACTAGAAACATTCAGGCACTGCTTGCTTTTTAGTAAATAATGGGGAAAGAGTACATGAAATACACTGAAAACAGCTGTTAAAAACATTACTCAAACTGCTGCAGACTTGTTTCTGAACAGCAGCTTAAAGGACTGACACTAGGAGGAAGCAAAGGGGATTCAGAGAAAACTATCAGCCTGCAGAAATATGTGGTAAGATCATTTTAGAAATCAGGTATTTGATACAGGGAAATTTAACCTGGCTTTTACACACATATTCCAACATTAACACCCCAGAAATATGGTTGCTGCAGCATTATTCTCTTCAGACAGCCCCAGCAAGATGTCCCTTTCTGTGAATACACAGGAGTTTCAGCATCTGATTCTTTCCATTCTCCAGTATCCCTACTAGGAGCTCAAAACCATACCTTAAAGCTGCTCACAATAAAAACAAATGACAAAGCATCTGCACGTGCGTGAAAGAGGCACAGCCTGCTGGTACACTGCCTTAAACATTATTTAGTGACACTGCATCAGGAAAAAAAAAGTCCTTTTCCCAATAAACTTAGTTCCAACAAATTAAGCTTTACTCCAAGTGGTAAGTACCTAACTTTTCCAGTTCATGATAGCCACGATAAAACAGGTATGTGGAAATACTACTGGCACAAGTATCAACTCACAAGCTGTTACTTAAACTATAAGCTGTTATGTGAGCTTAAGTAAAATATTTTGTCTCCTCTCAAAATTCAGATATCACAAATTGACGTGAAGCAAAAAAACATTTATGAAGTGCAACAGAACAAGATAATCTGTATGAAACCAAATTAGAAAAGTCAAAGAGAAAGACATCTGAATTTCTCAAAAGTAAATAAATTATACCTATGCCTCTAACATTTGCTCCTCCCCCCAAAAAAATCATAATCCAACCTTTTTTCTCTCCCCAAACTTTGCCTGAATCAGTGTGATGAGCTTTTCCTAGAAGAAAGTATACAATTGAAAGAGCAAGGACAGATTTTGCTTTGTTTCAGTAATCACCCCTCAGATGACAGAATTGGAATTTACTGAAAAATTCTCGCGGCCAGAATTTCATCATTCCCCAATGTATTAACACAAATCCTTTTAGTCTCCTTCCACATTTTCACAGGACACAAAGGTTAGAGGCGCATGACTCCTATCACCATTCTGACCCAGCTTCCTGCCAGGTTGTTCATTACGTGTTCATTATCTGTTAAACTCTGCCCTTTGGGAAGGGAGGGAATGAGTAGCTAATTCATTACTAGTGTAATATCTGATGTTTATTAATGATGTGAGGATATCTTGCAAGAAGACGTCAAAGTTCAAATTTTCACATAGCAGTAGATCATACACTTAGGCTGAACACCATGATTGACAAAGTGTACAGCTGACTGGTAAAAGCAAACTTAGAGCCTCTGAGCTTTTAACAGTCCATTTCTCTGAGTGCTCCACATAACTGGCCACAGGAGGAAAACATCAGGGAGTTGCAGCAGTGTAAACATGAAATGCCAAAGAAGTTATTAAAATAGTATTTTATTATATGAATAAAAACTAAACAGAATTAGGACACAGTTCTATTTTTTCTTTTTCCCCATTTCCTTTGAACTATTCTGATCACCTCTTTTTGAACCAAGGCCGTATCTACCATTTCTGTGCTGATCCTGCCACTCACTCTCCAGCTGTCTCAGCATTTCTTGTGTTAGAAGTCCTTCACGCAGCAATCTGTTGGCAAGAGATCCACGTCCATGGCTTTTCAGATCCTCCTGCCTTGTAGCAGATCGATGGGCTTTCAAGTTCTTGGCTCTTCTTTCTCCCAGAACCTCCACTGCAATAGAGAGTGCCTCTGTGGATTTTGCACCATGACGGTCTGAAACCGTCCTGGTATCCCTCTTAGTCCTTGAAAGAGGAAAGTTTTCCGACACAACTGCTGCTGTACCAGGAGCAGCTGCAGATTGCGAGCTTCGGATCAGCTTCGTGATGTTGCAGACACCAACTTGTATAATGTCATCTAGTTTTTTCTGAATATCCCTTACAAGGACAGCATCAGGGAACATATCCATGAAGCGGTAACTGAAGAGAGGCAAAACAATACACAGTTAAACCTTTCTACTAAAGGAGAGCTGACTGAGACAAAAATGAGATACCTACTATGTAAAGTAAAAAAAAAAAAAAATAAATTACGTGTTGCATGGGAAGGCCACTGCATTTTAAGTGGCATTTCAGCTGCTCCAGTCCAGGATCACCTTGTTTCTAACTTTCTCTGTCAGTCACAAACCATTCTCTGCAGAACCCGCAACTTGCTCCCACAACATAGCTACATTTGCATTTGTCAAGATCCTTTAAAGGGCAGAAGGAGCCATACTGCACCACATACACACGGGCTTGAAGACACTACTTTTCTAGGACTGTAAGTCATAAGTATTAGGAAAAAGTAAAAATAAAAATAATTTTTAAGCACAAAGATAATACCTTAACCACAGATAGAGGTCAAAAACATCATGAACAGCTTCAAGGTGCACAAGCTCTTTGATGTTCTTTGGAGCGGCTAACGGCCATTTGGTGTGCCGACAGAGCCAGTCAAACGTCAGAGGCTCATTTCTACTGAACTGTCTTGCAAACTGAAAAACAAGTAGATTCAGTGAAGTCCTCAGCCAGGAAAGAAGAAATCCCAAATGAGTTAAGTTCCCTTGAGTTAGCATACGTAGAATACTTCAGAAAATACTTGCTTTGTTTTACACAGCCCAAATGCCACACATTCTTTTACTTAATTACTCAACACAGGAGTCCCCTCTCCTTTCCACAGCCTCATTAACACAATTTGTCCACGGGCCATGCACAGTTAATCAACAAAAGTATAGAGCTATTCAGAAAAGCATAACACTGCAGGCATAGGACTACATCTATCAAACCAGATAGACTTCGTCTTTTTTGCTTCTCCTGCTCCTATTCTGTTAATTATCTTGTTTCAGAATCTCCAGGATTGAGAAAACGTTAAATGTGTTCCCTGACTTAGGAAACATGCTATTCGCCATCCAAACAGATTAATCCGCACTAGGAATCAGCCCTTCTGAAACCTAAACATCTCAGCTCTTCAGCTCTTTTACTAGCATATAAACCAGCCAAATAACATTTAAATTTAAAATCTTCAGGAGCACTGATGACTTGGAATAACTGCTTCCTAACTGTCTGATACCAGAAGGGTTGTTTTTTTTTTTCGCCAAGGAATGGGGCTTAAATTCACACAAGCATTCACAATTCACATACCTCCCTCTGACATGACATTATGCCCCTCTGCACCTTCATTACTTGGGGATCTGAGTGCTCAGCATTTTCTTAATGAGTCACTTTTTTATTTTAAACTCTTTAAAATCAATCACTCAATTTTTAAAGAATTATTAGCTGTTTTGTAAAGCACAAGTCTAATATCTGTGACATGAGGGCATCACTTCAGTTTCATTATTACACTATTTTATTAAATATGTTTAATGCAGTCTCTGAAAGGGGACAAAGGCAATACCGTCTAACAAAGTAACAGTCCCAAACAAAATTACTAATCCCAAAAAACTGAAATCAGCTGACTACAAATTCCTCAAAATAATCACTCCGGAGGCACACTGTAAAACAGTTTATCCGGGCCTGAAAAGTGAAATGACGTATTTCTGAGAGCAACTTATAGCACTGTATTTTCTGGGCTTTTAATTCTATTTAACTGCATTATAACATCAGCAATCACATTTAATCCCACATTGTTTTCTTTTGGTGACAAACTAACACCTTGAAGCAGTGTATCTTGGTTTCTAAGGACTACTTTTAGACACACTGTAGTGCAAAGCTTAGCAGTGCACAAGTGATAATTCTGATCTCTCCCAGTTCAAAGTTCACCTGCAAAGCAAGCAGTAGGATTCTCTGAGGCAAACAGCAGAAAAGCTATTCTAACTTACATCACAAAATGAGAATCGGTTCTTAGAAGTTAAAAAGTTTTGCCCAATAAATTCATAAAGAATGCAATTCTAAAAAAAAAAAAATATATATCCAGCTATTTTATATGATGTAATGACAAAACCCACAATAAATATAGCAGCTAGATACAGTCTCAGTGCACCAAGACGCACTTGCTCCGATATAAATACAACACTTATTGGAGGGAAAAAAAAAAATAACTGACCTTCAACAATGTGGTACACACAAAAGGCTCTTTTCTGTTCAAGGGTGCAGTGCAGAAGACATAACGTGATCGCAGATTTAGTGGAATGTGCTGAATCATATCTGCTAGAAATTTAAAGTCATCAATATTGCAGACAAAGTAAAGCCCATCGACTTGTGAGAGACTCACAAAAATATCCTGCGAAAATATAACCAGATGAAGAGGATGTTATTACAGGAGGGTTGCTAAACTTTGTTTTATCAAACCAAAAAATGATTTAGTGTTTCAAAGGCTAGTTATACTGAAAGAACAGTTAAAAATATCTAATTTGACCACTAATAAAAAAGGGGGCAGGGGAGTTCCCTCTACTCTTTTAACAGGATTTTCATTAAATTGTCTCTCACAGGATCAGAGAAGAAGACAGAACACACTATGCTTTATTTAAGCATTGTCAATTAGTCTCTTAAGTAACAAATTCCAGTGTTCTGGAAGCGCACATTTTAGTTACAAAGAACACCATCAGAGGAACCAGTTACTACTACGTTTAGAACTTCTTCCAGGTTTGTCACTTAGCATGACCCAAAAAGCTAACTTTACAGCACAAAATTCAATAACTGAGGTATTTTTAGCCCAATGTCAGGAACAGATTTATTTTAGGAAGAAAGAAATCACAAAATAAATACAGTATTGCAATAGAGGAGTTCAAAGAATACCTGAAACACATCCAAGGCAAGAGATGCCACTGTGCATTGCAGGGGGAATTTTTATGGGCCCCCAAAATTATTTCTCTAGTGTAAATCTTTGAAAGATTTTTTTAAAGATCTTTAAAGAAACACTGAGCTTCTAATTAAATATGTGACTAAATACTTAAGAGATCAGTAACAACATCAGGATTTTTATCTTAATACTTCTATGCTAGCCCAGAAATTCTCAATAGTAAAATTTTAAAGGTGTGCTGTTACCCTATGAGCCTAAGTGTTCCAGGAGGTCTCCAACTATAATTTTTTACCTTGAGGTTAGAAATCACACACTTTGCTACATAGCAGGACATCAGCAGAGAACAATAATACACATTCAAATCCAAGAAAGCTGCTGAGACTTTCTCAGTGTACTAAAAACTGTGATACTAGTTTTCAAATACAACACCGGAAGCTTAATTCCTACTTTAAAAGGTTTAGGCACTTCCAAAAATTCTGCTATCCAGCTAGTGATGAGATCAAGTAGATCCCACAAAATCTGTTTTCTCAAAGTTAAGCAGAAACTCTTTTACCATAAAGTCCACAGAACCAGGAAAAAAAAAATCAGGTAGCTCTCAGATGTACAGAAATCTGACATGACAAGCCCAGTTTCCCAGGAATCTTCACATAAATTTATCAAAATTTCAATCTCTAATATTTTCAGCCTCAGACCAAAAAGTCTACATTTAAAATACAGGAAAGGTGAAATGAAAAGGTTTGGTTGTTGCCCACTCTTCAACACCTGTAAACATATTCACACACTTCAACAGCTTTCAAGTTTATTACAACAAAGAAAAGTTAAGCATTCTAAATGTATCTGCAGTCACTGCTGTGGTAGAGAGAAGAATCCAACCGATAAAAGCTACACACAAGGCTGTCTGTCAGGTTCCTGAAATGCACATTCGTACAAAAGCAGTGACTATAAGCAATGTTTAATTTTTAAAGCAGAAGCTAATATTTTGTTCATTCTTACAATTAGATTGGATAGAGTGGCATCAGGGAGATGATAAGCAAACATTTCTATCTGCTCAGGAGTAGGATGCAGGCCAGCTGCCTAAAGGGAAAACAAAGAAAAAAATTTCCATTAATTCTCAATATTGTTCTTAAGTTAATGCATCAGAAACAAAATCTAGAAAGACAAAATGCAAGAAAACAAAGCACCCTACAGAGTCCAGTTTATTTAGCACACTTTTCCTGAAGTTTAGAACTTTCGTGTCTGAGCTTTTAATTCTTAAAAGAGCGCCTTCAAATGGGACATACATTCAAAGTCACTCTGGCAATCCATTTTTATTACTAACTTGTAAACAGACACAAGAAAAAAAAATTTAGGATCAGAACACAGTAAAACAGCTCCAGAGCACATCTGTACAAACTGAATACTGAGCCTCTCACCTTCACAGGGCGCACAGGCTCACTTAAAATCTCCTTCAGCTGCACGAGGTCATCACGATGCATTGTAGTGACTTCACCTTGTTTGAAAGATGAGCCATAACGCCCAGCTCTGCCTGCAATTTGTAGAGCCTGAGAGGTTGTAATGGAGTCTATTTCCTTTTCTCCCTTCTCATTGATAGTTGGCTTTACAATAGAGTTAAAAATTATTCTTTTTATACACCTGAAACATTTGAAAAAAAAACAAAGAGGAATTTTGAAAATTATTTACAATATACAACCTACTACAGAAGAATGAAAGCCTTTTTTTTTTTTTTCGAGCTTTTTTCTCTCTGTAAATTAAGGGACCACAGACACTACTTATGGACACAGCATATTCAAAAGGGCAGCATAAGACTACTGGTTACTTGCAGGGGAATCATCATCCCTACACACATCAATCATGTTCTAATAGGGTCACAATCCGTTCGTCATCATCATCTGCCTCAGTAGTTTATAGCAATGTGACTGCATTACCTTCAGCAACAAAATGCATCTGAAACTGGACTGAACTTGATCTACATTTCAGAAACGCGAGACTGATACTCTGACAACCTAGCACATCTGACTCCAGCAAATCAAAAGGATCTTAACAGTGCCTACTATCGCACAGGATTAGGCCAAGTGAGCTATTAAATTCTTAGAATCAGTTTCAAAATTGATCAAACTGATCCCTATTTCAGAATTAAAACATGTGTACTGTCTTATCTAGACCCAGCAGATATCTAGACAAATTGGTCAAACTGGGAAGAAACAAGTGAGGAAATTAATGCAGGTATCACACCCCCCAAAAAAAAAAACCCACACCCCATACCATAACCTGCTCCAAGTACTTACAAATTGAGTCCCATTCCAATTGCATCTGTAGCAACTAAAATTTTGCACGGATCATCAGGATCATTGAATTTCTTTGCCTGTTCAAGCTTTGTTCCTAAAACAGAATGACAAAACACTTCACATAGCAAGCTTTTCTTACAAAACAAAGACTATATATCACTAAGCCAAATCCCTTTATAATAGGCCAAGAAAAAAAAAAAAAAGGTATTTGGCTGTTGTTGGAAGAAGGGATCAGGAGGGATTTAAATCATTCCCAGAGCTGTGGACAGACCTCACTTAATTACATCTATCTGAAGATCACTAATAAATACATAATAAAGGTCTAATCTCAAAATTAAAACACCGGTCAATGAAAGTTGATTGATTTCTCTAACTATATAGAGACGCAAAACTAGGAAAACTTGTACTACTTCATTTTAAAAGTTTTTCTAAGGAAGCAGCAAGAAGCAGAACATTCCCTTTAAAAATAAAGGGAAGAGTGCTTTACCTGGTGGCAGACTGCCATATATGACAGCACATTCTAATCCTCTGGCTTCAATCTGTCGACTGACAGAATAAATGTCATTCTTACTGAAACAGACAATGCAGTCCCCAGGCCGTAGGTTATCTAAAGATTCTAAGGCATAATCCAGCACAGTAAGAGGAGTGAGTCTCTTGTAGTTTCGGACCTAGAATCAAGGAGATGTCAAAAACAATGTTTTTAAATGAAAAATTCCTATGGAATATCGCCCAGCATGGTTATTATCACAATCGATTGTAACACTGAGGGACCTCTCACAGTCCTGAAGGGACAATTACTGGGGAGAAGGTGACATACACCTTACGCACTTGCATACTTGGAGCACTTCCCAAGCTGATAACTACACAGCTTTTTCAAGAAACAGAAGAACTATGTATTCTTACGTGTAAACTAGATTCAAGAAAAAGTATACAGGCTATGCAGCAACTCTATCAAGAAATGAGAGTCTGTTTTCATTCAATCATCTGAATGCTGTAACTAGTCCCCTTTCAGAATTACAGGCCCCACCGTGCACAGATATATAAAGCTACAGCTAATTCATCAGGAAATCATGCAGGCTTGACTTTCTTAGGCCCAAATGTTACATTTTTAAATACTCTTCGCAAACGAATCTTCACAAGGAAAAAAAAAAAGAATTTATGACAGAAAAGTTGGGTTTCAGAGATCTTTCAATCACTTTCTTCCGGAGGTCTTATCTCTTAACTCCTTTCCTCCTCATATGGAGAATAACTATCAACAGATCCAGTAACCTCAGCAAACTTGAGGGCACCATGCCCTCCAGGAAGAATAGAACTGTAAAGAGAGCCTCTAAACAGCTGTAGCATTCCCTGAGGGGAACTCAAAGCACGTAAGTTCTTTAAGCAAAACAATACCACTGTTAAAAAAAAAAAAGAGAAACAACTTTGCAACATCTCCTTTGGCTTACAGGAACTGAGAAACATTTTAAGAGAAATCCTGCAAGAGTAACTTCGATCAGTGACACTCCCAAAAACACTTAAATTTTAGCCTGTTTTCCACCAAAGAGAACCTGATGTTCTATCTGCAACTTTACAGAATTAAAAAACTTACTTCAACTTCCTCCCCTGTAGTGTACATGAGCTCTGTCACCAAGTCAATAGCAGCAGCTTCTCCACAAACGTGGATTTCTTCCGCACAGAGTCCTAAACAAGATCCAGTGAAATAAAATGCAAAATATTACACACTTACAGACAACAGTAGCTTTAGCTGACTTTTAAGTTAGCCAAAAATTACATTTGGCTTGCTAAACTTATCAATGAGGAGTGTATTTCACCTCCTTCAACATTCCAAATTAGTACCTAACCACTCTCCCAGAATACACTACTTCCTTAGAGCTGTTCTTGATCTCCTATCAGCAAGTGATGCTTGGAAATCCATGAGTACGATAATCATAGCAGCTAACACTTTGTTGCATGCTCTTAGCCAAAACAAGAGGTACCCTTAACCACTGAACAAATGGAGCAAAGCTTTGAGTATGTTTTATTTACTACTTATGCTTTACTAACTCCCAAATCATAGCAGAACTGAAGAGCTTTGTTTTCTGCATGACCTTCTAAAATTATGAATACGTTTCTAATGCAGTCAGGATAGAAGAAGGGAAAAAAATAGTCCAAGAAGTGTGACAAATCATCCTGTTAAACTTAGCATCAGAAGTAGTGAAGGGAAGGGGAGGGGGGGAAATCAGATTCCAAACTTCTGTTCAAAATCTGAGAAAAAATGAGTTTCAAAAATTCTAAAATTATCAAAAGAAGAATTCTTCTAAGAACTTAATAGATCAATGCAGCTCTATAAATAAGCCATTTGAATTTAACACTATAAAATACTCAATGTTTGCCATGTTGCCATACATTTAACAGTACCTCTTCATAAAGAAATCTCAGAAAAATTGTGTTAATTGAAGAAAAAAAGCATACTTCTAGAAAATAATCAATATAAAAGGAAAGCATGGTGTAACAACACAAAGACTCTGTATTATCCAAGGAAGCAAAACTAAGAGGCATCTGTATAACTTAAAAAATAAAATTTTTAAGAGACATTCAGTAAGTAAAACTTGCTGTGAGAAGACATATGAAGAAAAAATACTTTTATTTTGCATCACATATTGTAACTACTTATGAATATACTGACTGATAAGCTTGAACTTAATGTGCCATTTATAGTCACATTAAACTAGTTCATTGTCAACACAAACAAGCTTACCTAGAAGGGCTCTTGTCCAAGCCCACCCTCTGGCAGGATCTCGGATCATCTGAATTTCATCAATCACAGCAACTTCATCTTAAAACAAAAAAGAAAAATATGATGCACCAAGGAGGAGCATCTAGAACAGCAATACAACACAGGAAGAACTCGAAGACTTTCTAAAAAAAGTTGCTCAAATCAACTTAATCCTCTACCATCAAAAAGCTATTCTGAGATGATCCACTTTTTATTAACTGCTCTAACATAGTTCAGAAATTTTTCAAGTAAGAGTGAAAAGGAATAGCTCAGCTACTTCAGAGTACAAGCAATAATACACATAAAGATACCATAGATATGACTGAAACAATTACGTATACATACAAGGCGTATTAGTGCTGCACATTTCAATGGTACAAGCAATATGAGGAGCTTGTCTGGCATCTTCATTGGCATACACACGCTCTTCTCCTGTCACCAAGTCACATGGCACATTCTAAAGAATTCAGAAGACTCACATTAAGTTTCTTTAATATAACAGAATCTCCTTTCCAAAGGCGGGGGGCGGGGGGGGTGGAAATCAGTTGATTAAAGTACTTTCTAAGACAGTATAATGGAAGATGTCCAGAAAATAACTCCCCAGCCTTTGGAGACTTGTGCCCTGTATTTAAGTCCTATCAGACTGAAGAGGTAGTATCTGTAATTACATGCCCTCCCCTACTCCTGCAGGAGATTACATCTTCCTCTGCGCATTTCCGAGCTGTCACATCTGCAACAAAAGAACCGTCAGAACAGCTGTAGTACAAGGGGCTCAATAAAGCAAGGCCCAGCAGTGAAGGAGCCTTGCGAGCTCCAGCCTCCTCCAGTTCATTTGGTGATTGCCCTGTTGGGTGTCTCACCTGCTGCCTTATACTCACACAGCAAGAATTCATGAGGACTAGCTGTGAGAGACAGCGGGGCCACCACCCTCTGTCAGCTCTACACTCGCTGACTCTCAGGCAGATGGCTGCTCCTTCCATAGCTACAGCCACCTGCAGAGCCACGCAGGAAGCCCAGTTCAAGCCTCAAGGGCTACGCATGATCCGTGAGCTGCCAAGTGAAGAGCCCTCACACACACTAAACACATGGGAAAAAAGTGCAGTAACTAACAAGGAACATCACTACATGTCATCCACATTCACTACGCACTACACATTACAGATATCTCCTAGGACAAGCCAATCTTTCTTACATGTTGTTTGGATAAACCACTAATAGGAATAACAAATTTTAAATCATAGACTTATCAAAAAATGATAAATCATAACATTATTTGGTAAACCCTACTGTACATACACACTACACTGCATTAACATGTGATGTGCTATTGTAATGCTTCAGAACTGGTGTGATTCTGTGCAGCTGGAAACACAATTGGTGACGAGCCTTCAAAAAGATGCTGGAAGCAATGAAAAAAAAGTACTTATGAAAGCTTCCTCCGGGGACCTGATATAGGGCACTGCTCTTCAATTCAACACATCTGAAGCTACAGAACTTTTTCTTACATGGTTGAGTGAAATATATTTAAACATTGAAGCAGAAGGTTGAGGGAAGTTAAGCAAGGGTAATTTCTTGCATACAAGCTAAAATAGAGGTCATGGGCAAAAGCAGCCATGGTTTCCACGCTGAAAATGCTGACAGTAGAACCTATATAAACCCAGGGAGGGAAAAATTACAGGAAAATGGAGGCAGGTTACACAGATGATTGCATGGCATGTGCTTTGGGGAAAGTGACGTTCCATTTAGGGAAATGATGTTCCACTCCGCTTGCCTAAAGCAGAAATGCACAACTGGTATTCACATGAGTTGATGCTACTGCAAAGCAAAGGCACTATTCAAGCACAACTGCTTCATGGACTCCCTTAAGCAACTACAGTACTTTACAAACATGCATTCATAAGACTGTTCCTGTAACTAAGGATGTAGGTAAGTAATATAACATACTGACAGCATCATTACTCTTTTGGAAGATCTCATGAGCCAGAAGCTTTAGTGGACCGCAGTATAATCCAGATTTTGCTGACAAAAATCTCTGGATGGCATGGTAAGTTTTTCCACTGTTTGTAGGACCAGCATGGAATATTATCTTTCTCTGAATAGCCCTGGCATCTGGATACCTAAAACATACACAAAAAAGCAGATTTGTTGAACATTTACCTGGTGTTCTGGATACTGATTCAGGGGAAATTGCAAACTAGCTTAAGCATTTACTTACTAATAGATTTTTTAATGTATGTTGAAAGCAGAAAGATCAAGTTCTTAAATAGAGACAGTATAAAGAGGCTACTAGGTCTTATACATTCTTCTAAGTCATACAATGCTTTCAAAGATTTAGAGTGGAATTCACACACTGTGTTCAAAATAATTCTCATTATTGTCGTCTCTCTCCTTGAGAATATTAACATTTTAATGTTCTGGTGCACTACCTCCCAGATACGGACAGAAGATAGCTTTCTGCAAAGGCAATACCAACTTAGCAACTTTCATAGCTTATTTTCCTGTTAACTGATTGCAATATATCTTGTAACAAAGATAATTCCTGACAAAAATTACTGTAAAAACAGAGAAATGGAACGGAAAATATAGTGCAATTATACATCATAAAGTTTAAGTCCACAGACTATGAAATTCTATGATACTAAGAAAACACTATGACCACTTAAACACACTGACCAGTTGGGTGGCAATCTTAAATCACTGATCTTGCGCAGATCATCCATACAGTCCAGCATCGGAAAGATCTGCTTTGCATGCCTCAAGAAAAATGGAAAGAGATCATCCACGTGACCTAGAAGACAAACCCTTTTAACAAAGTCTGCTAGCTTCTCTGAAGGTGTGTATCGTATGTAATTCTTTCAACTTCTGGCTCTCTACAAAATTCAATAGTTCTCTTAGTGGCAGAAAGATAAACTAACATAAGTACATGGACTCATTAAGCAATGTAATATAAATATAATAGCAGGGGAAAAAAAAAAATCTCATTTAAGTATATTCACTCTGGCTAGCCTACATGTCTAGAGAACTTCTAAATAAAATTAGAAGCTATGGAAAAGCTAGTTGAGAAATAGCTTTTCTGTCCTAAGAAGATTTTAGTTTTTTCCTCCTAAATTCATGTGCTGCCTTGGAATAAAATAAAATCAAAGCTTCTAAAATGTTTTTATGAATAAACAGAGAAAAAGAGAATAGTTTGTAGCTTCCCTAAGCTACTAAGACTTGGGATATTAGTTCAAAATTGTGAGTCTACAATCTTTAGGTGAGAAAACAAAAATAGAAAAAAAATCAACTCAGAAGAGACACCCAGGTTCACTCTTCTGAATGTTTGCAGGGTAGGCACGTGGTCTTAAAGGTCTCATTTCAGGTCAGAGTCCAACCATCCAAATCTTATAGAATTTCAAAGAACTATCTAGATCTAAAAAACTGTTATTATAAAACTTGTACAAACAAAAAAAAAGTGCAATGTTTGGGGGTTTTTATTTTAAATTGAGAATTAGTAATCAATGAATCAAAATCATTGTGAAGAATTTAAAGAACTTAAAAACTGTAGTATTTTCAATTGTCATCTTTGGACAAGCAAAACTCAACTAAAAAACTTCAAAACTGCCACAATAAACAGCCCTTTACACTCCTATATACGTGAGCTTTGAGGTATACATAAACAATGCTCATGCATATGTAAATCAGGAGTGGAGGCGAGGAAATCACATGGAAGTTTTTATGCACAACTAATATAAAAAGTTGTTTAAATTTCCTAGAGAAGGTAAACATTTAAAATCTACACATTTATATTTTAAGACAAAACTAATGGCCACTCTAACCTTTAAATTACTATCATTAAAAACACATATAACTATGCCCCAAAGTCCTGCAGCTCAAACTCTGGAGAAGGCTGTTTCTGCTGTTACTAGCTAGCATCACCTCTTGGTCAGTAAGCAAGCAAACAACACTCATTTCTATTAGTGCCACACAGAAACAGAGCACAGTTACAGAGCTGCATTCCCAAGTACTTAAAGCCACCTGGCCAGGAGAAAGCTGTCAAAGTGCCCCCTAGTGACTACTGAATTTTTGAGAGAGGAATAAACTGAACAGTACTGTTATCATTTCAGCAATGAATAGATGCTATAAAATAACAGGCTGCTTCTTGCTAAGCCCTCCACCTCTTCTGTTTCCACTGCAGAAAACTTAAGGACAAAACACTCCATAGGATGGGCACAGATGTTTCTGAAGGGGAAGTAGTGATTTTTAACTTCTTCTACAGCACGGTAGGGGAATTCACAGGTACATGGGTAAGCATACAGGCCAAAAACAAGAAAAAAAATGCATATTTTATTTTACAAGCACTCCAGATACTTGCCTGCACCACAGCATATATCATTGAGAATAATATGCAAATCAGCACTCACAGAACTGGATTCCATGATATACTTCCTAAAGCTTATAAATGCTTGGTGAAACAGGCGAGCTGCAAAAAAAAGGAACAAAGTGAATGCCACTGCGATCACAAAACCATATTTGTAAACACCCAACAAAACACTGAAGTAGTCCATTAAAAAACTATTCCTTAACATGAAATATTACAAGTAAATATAAAGGTTATTTGAATCGAGTGACAGAGACAACCTAAACAAGCAGTGTCATGAGACCCTGCATCAGATGCACCTAATACCACATTCCAAATAAAAACAGATTTCACATTTTTAAAAAAATAAAAAATAACTTTGAACATTTTCTTACCATCTAATCCATTTTCTCCTCCTAGTCTTTGGATTTCTTTTCTTTTGTAGAACTTATTTAAGTTTTTTAGAACTTCACCTGCAGAAAGAGAGTAACATTTTTTTAGTTTGCTCAAAATTAAATCAGTTCTGCTGACCCAAAGATAGGTCACAGCTCCTAGTCTCATTACTTTGGAGGGAGTGAGTCTTTGCCATGCTGAATAGACTCAAATGATTACTCCCTAAATTAAACACAATTCATGATTGAGCCTATTGTGGAAAAGAACAATCTTCAACTGCTGCAGAGTAAGAACTGCCATGAAGATGAGGTCAGTATTTGAGAGATGCTCTCCCTGATACATGATAGGAAAACACAAAAGTGGGAACCTGCAGCCAACATGTTATGGAACAAAATAATTAAGGTTTTAGGGTGGTTTTTGTTTGCTTTTTATCAGCACCTATCAGGAAACAGCAGGTTTTAATGTGAAAAGTTAATGTGCTTAAACCACTTAGTGACTTTCACTAAACATCCTGAGAGACTTCACACTGCTTCCAAGACACACACACTCCAGGAAGATTAGGGAAACCAAATGCAGTGTTCTTCGTATTTCTCAGGTTAAATAAAGGAGGAGAGCACAAAACTTAACAGACTTTCTTCATATATACCGCAAATTACTTAGATTTGTTTATACAAAATCTCTTATTATAGAGTTAATAAATGCGTTCCCTCCCCTGAAAGCCAAGTTCAGTTCAGAGTTGCAAAATAAACTGTATTTACTAATGTACACTCTGAATTTAGTTTATTAAATGTTAATCACAATGGCAAAATTGTGTCCCCTCCCCACCTATAGCATCACATGTCTGTGACATCAGAAATTCCCACCAACCTAGCAAATATCATGAGCACCTATCCATAAACTTACGTTATTGTGAAATTCAAGTCTACAAACTCTGTATTATAAAATGCTAGGACTCACACATAAGGCAGCATACCACTGGTCTGCCAGCACAAGTGACTGAACACAACACTGCCAAGCTCTCTACAATTAACTCTGTAACTCTTTGAAGTCTCTGCCACAACATGGACAGCTTCCCCCAAGATCAACCTTGCCTCTCTTTCTAAAAAACTACACTCTAGAACAGATATAACCCACTTTGCATAATGAAAATCATCAGGTGACAAGAATAAGGCAAAAATTCAACTGCAGGCAGATCCAGAAGCACAAGAGCAGCAGCTACATCCCATACCTTGCGCATCATTACAGTAGTCTATTAATAGATTAAATTACAGTCTGAAATGCTCACAAAGGTAACTAAGCAAGATTGTCAACAGGCTTACATTTACTACACAGGCATCCATACTCTCATCAGAAAACATTTAAGGGCCCGGAAATCAAAGACAGCTGGGAAAACACTACACTAAAAGAAAGCACAGGACTAAATTATCTTCAAAGCCTCCATAAGAAGTTATAACAGTTAACAAATCATCAGCCATGTAGCTAAATTCACAACCTACTGGCCTTGCTACAAGATGAAAAGGTCAATGCCAGAACATTTGTTACTACCCAAGCCAACGTGACATTGGGACCATGGCAGCCCTCAACAACCAAGGTCACAATCCTTCCTAAGCGCAAAAACTTGTCTTAACAATAAGGTATATCAAAACTAAACAAAGCTAGCATTGCAGTCCAGCTAGACATGCCCACATTAGCTTAATCCAACTGCACGTAGTGCTACCTATTCCTACAGCAACAGCTAGCAATCAGGGCACCTACTCAGGAGATCTGTGTCCTGCCTCTACCATTACACTTTTTATTATTCACTCCTGTTTTAATATTTCCCTTTCTTTACCATTTATGCATTCTAGAACAGCATTTTAGCTCTTAATTACTTTGACTTCTCAGCAGCATTTTTTTAACGTTCCATGTAAAAAGACAGCCTGATTCTATGGTTAAGCTCAGAAATTTTGCAGTCAGCCTCCAATGTATCAGGTTAATTTAGATGTTTCAGCCCTATTTGCAGGAAGACTTTTCAGTCAATTTCCTCCATCTGAGACAACAACAGTCCAATTCAGTAAGCCTGTAGGCTACCCCTGGGACATTTGAAATGATGTATTATAAAATCCCTCCAGAACTATTAGACTTCTATTGTCCAGTCCAAGTGACTTCGTGCATCTGACTAATCCACTTGTTCTGGCACCACCTGTTTCTGACGCATGAATCGCTGACAATACCTCATCTTTTCTAGCTTACATTTCTCACCAGTAAGCACAGCCCCCTGGTCTTACAATTGAAGCCACAGAACTGACATTCAATATGACAACTGAGTGTTAGGGCTCCAATCAACAACTGTATCAAGGACCCTGTGAAGCCATACAGCACAAAGTGCTGATCTGTCATACAGTAGATTTTTCTGTTTATAATTACTTAAAAATTCTTCATGGATCATCACCATACCAAGAGGCCCACATTCAAAGCAAACCTAATTTGTGCTGCCCACTGACTTGGTAATATCCAGGTCTGGTGCTGAAGATCACAAAGGCAGGTACCAATCTTTCAACCTCTGCACTGATTGGACATCACCATTATGGTATCTTCTCTCATCGCTCTTTACACTCCTTTCTTTTGATATTACATGCATGAGCAGACCTCTTGTCCCTTTCACCCTCCTACCTCATTTTAACATCATAGTTTCTTTTTTATATATAACTGCTCCTTAGATATTTCACTACAATGTGCTCATATGTTACCTAGTCACTCAACGATCAGCTTGTTCGATGAACAAATTATACAAGGGGTTTAGCAAACACCTACTTAGCTCTTAAATCATTCCATCAAACAGTAATTTCATATGGTTCTATTGTTACCCACAACATGCGCATTTGGGCTTTTCAGAGGGACATCATCATCATACAAATATATCAGAAACATTACTAATATAAAAGCAATGAAAGGGTGCAGAAAGACATAGTCTGCCATAATCTCTGTAAGAAAAGCTCAATAGCAAAATTCCTTCTCACTGTAACCTACTCGACACTCCAAAATTGAAAGCATACATCACCACTCATAAGGATCCATTTCCTATGAAGTCACAGAAAACAGATGCAGCTGTGAATGAATTCCACTACATAACATTAAGCAGCAGGTTTGTTAGAACGGTTTTGCAAAAGTAAGCTTCTAGAAAGGCTTCTGTTATACTGACAGTGTTTGACTAGTGTGAGAACTATGAGTACTGTATCACTTCAGCAAGTTAACAAGGTGATTCACACTGGAATTATGCACACTGTAAGTAACAAAGTTTCTTCACAAACTGTAACCAGAAAGCCTGTAAATACGATTTTTCCTTTACTGAATCTAGTTCAGCATTTGACAGTAGAATCTGACAGAGTACGTTCATTCAAATTATTAAAAAAAAAAAAGATGCATGATACTGTGTGTGGTCAGAATTTGAGGCAGGGAAGCAGTGGAAGATTATTTATTTCATAAAAAAGAATGGGATGATATCTGCTAAGGAAGGTCTCGTTCAGTTTCCTCTTTAACATTATTGATGTGTTCCAAAACACAAAATTACTGTCAGCACTACATGCCAACAAGCCAGACGAGCACCATACTGGTCACCTGGCTGGTATTCCTTGTAAGCCTCCCAGGCTGTTTGGAGTAGTTCATTTTCACCTGTGGTAACATATATAATTTTAGACAATCTGTTCTCTCTCAACAGTTTAGCAGAGGCCAACTAGAAACTATACTTATTTTCCCGGAGCATTTTAGTTGCAACTTTGAAGAAATGCAACATAATGGCTTATGTAATAAATGAGTAACGTACAAGTAAGATGCCACCATTCATGTTTATTGGTATCTGAGGAATGCACTACTAATTTAAGCTAACACTCAAAGACAAGTCTGAGAATGACAGATTTGATGCATTACAGCTGTTCAGGATTTCCCTCCTAGCTAGGTTTTTTAGCTGTCAGGGCCAGGTATTGTTTTCTTAAGGGCTCTGAACAATTCAAGATCATTTTCCCATGCTTCCTATACTAGAGTTAATATAAATAATATGCCATCAAAACACTTAATTAGGAGAACATATGAAGAAAAAAAGGTTTCCATTTACACCCTCATTACTTTGGGATCACCAAACATCAAAAGAATCACAAACTTGTTTCTTATTTACCAAGTCTTTAAAGACAGTGTTCTAGCACAGATAGATAAAAGAAGACCTTTCCTGAGCAGAAGACTGAACACAGATGAAGAACAAACAGGATGTATGGCTTACAATTAAAAAAAAAAAAAAAAAACACTGAAAAACCAGTTACAGCTCACTCAATAGTTCCTGAGATATAATTACATATAAAGACATCAAAGAACAGAAGTGTAGAGCATCTGAAGGTCAACAACATAATTTCTTCTCTGTTTCCACATAAAATGCCAAAAAATTAACGCATCAGGTAAAATGACAGGACACATACCTAGCAGATAGACAAAAAAGAAACGCAAAACATTGAGAAAGATGTTATTTTACTTGGTTATAACACCCTATTCTGCTTTTGACATACTTAGCAGCTCTCATAACACAGAGGGCACTGAAGCACATAGTCCTTGACACAGTTTTCCCAGTTGATACACAGAAGCCTACACTTAAAGTTTACTTGCTCATACTTCAAGACATGCAAACCCAAGAATACACAGACCAACCTGCACTGTTCTAACTGAAAGTTAAACTTCACTTTCTAACACTGATGGCTAATAACTAGAAATACTGAACGCTCTACCCGATTTTGATCTAGGCACATTCACACACTGATGATGCTCTTCTGCCTATAACAGCAGTATCTGAGAAAACTATGACATCTGAGTTCAGACACAGTTACGGTTTCGGAAGGCCACAAGATCTGAGTTTAGCTTAGGACCTGCTCCCCCCGCCAAGCACCTTTACCCTGACTGCGCCGAAACAGGGAGTGGAAGAACTGGGCCAACAGATTTTTCCTCCACACGGGGCACACCTAATGGGCCTTGGTAAAAAAAATTTAAAAAAAAAATTTAAAAAAATCAGTATCGGCCCTATGACCTCACCTGACAGTTTTTCTCCCCCTTTCACCATAGCGGGCACCGGCCAGACCAGACCCCCTGCTCTCCAGAGAGAAAAACCCGAGGAAACAACCCGAAAGGGGCCGGCCGGTTCCTCTCCGCCCTCACCAGGAGCCTCACCCCCGCAGGCGGGGAGGGCAGAGGGGCAGCACGCCTCAGGTCCCAGCGGGAAGAGGCCGAGCAACGCCTGCGCCGACCCTGCCCGCCACCGCCACCTCACGGTCCCTTCCCGCCGCCTCAGGGCCGCCCGCACTCACCCTTGTCGAGGGGCCGCGTGAGTTCGGCCCCTACGCCTTCCTCGGCCGCGTCGCCGACGGGCTTCAGCGGCACGGGCACGAAGAGAGAAGTGTCGGGGGCCCGGGAGCTGCCGTCCCCGCCGGCTGAGGAAGAGGATGAAGCAGCGGCGACGGGGCGCAGGCGGGGGGCGGCGGCCCCACCATGGCGGGGGACGAGCCCCGCGCGCGCCGGGAGCCGCAGGAGCGGCCACGCACACCGCCTCATCGGCAGCGAAGGGCAGCGGCAGCGGCGCGCGGCTGGCGCGTCACCCACACGCGACAGACCGGCAGCCCCCGCCGCGCATGCGCACCGTCGCCCGCGCCCCAACGCCACGGCAGAGCCAATCAACACAGAGGAGACAAATGTTAGTGAGAATACAGCTGTTTTAATAATTCAAATAGCAGCTCAGTACGCTTTCCCGTTTATTATACATGGTTGGTTAATACAATCAAGTTTTCAAAATCTCTCAGAACCATTTCCAGATTACAACATGCAAGTGACCATGAAAATATTTGGCTTTTTAGTTTATTCTTTTAAATTTCTGAACAGGCACTTACATGAGGGAGTTAAATTTGCTCTCGTTCAAAGGTATCAGCATTAGAAGTATCCTAGCGTAGAGTACACAGAGTCTTTGTCTGCTTTATCAAAGTGCCACAGTAATAAAAGTTCTTACAGAAACGTAATTTGATTACTTTTACTTACTCATAAAGTAAGGTTACCAATGACACTTGCACCGGAGTTGAAAAATCTTGGTTTCAAGGCCAAGTGAACCACAAGCGCAAGTAGCCTTCCACGCAGCAGGCTTCGGTCTGAGCCCAAGCCACAGGTCTGACTCCAGACTGCATGCTCAGTAGTGAACAGATGAAGGCTGACGCTTTTAAAAGCTATTTCTTCAAACACTAAATGCATATGAGATGATCAAGACAAATGAGCTGCTGTGCCAGCCAAGCTTCCAACACTTTAAAGGCTTGCCTGGCTTCAAAATACTTTTCCAGAAGACCACAAAAAACTTGTTTGCCCTCGTAACAGGCCCAGATGGACTAGGAGAAAGAGGAGGGTGTCCTTCAAGGATGCTTTGCCTCTCCTGTCAGGACAGTGAGGAGACAAGACTGTGAAGACAGGGGAAGCATGAAGCCAGGAGGAACCACAGTTTCACAGAGTTGCAAAATAATCAATGTTACCAGCATTTATTTCATCAATAAGAGATAATTACATTCAAATACTTTCCCCACTCACCACCTGCAGGTGAAACCATGACAACATCTCCACAGTCACTAGTGACTGGGCAACGAACACCCAATGGTCAGGAGAGACTCACATGACAGGCTTCAAGAAGTACAGTAGAGAGAGAATTGGGGGAAGGCAAAGATGTTCCTAACATTCTTTGCTGCTGACAGATTCAAAGCTTCTTAGAAACCTTGGTAAGGTGTCCGAAGGCTCCCCAGTTATCACAGTCATAGTGCATATACATGCAGTTTCAGGTAAGCCCTAACATAGTAATTAGAAGTCTTAGGACAAATTCACCATAAACCTCAAGTTTTAGTGTGATTTAGTCAATTCTGTCTTACTGTAGTTTCAAAACAAAAACAAATGCAAATAAGCAACATTGGAAAGAAACATGCAATAAACAACATGAGAGAAGGGAAATGCTTTAGTCTACACTGTATAGGTGATCAGCAAAAATCAAATATACCAGCCCACCATGCATGGAAATAACCAGATTTAAGCTTATGCATATCCAAGTGCATATAACATTATCAAATAAAAGTAAATGTGCAGTATAAAATAGTAGCTTAAGAAAGTTCCAGTGTTTGAGAAAGCACTTTATTTTAAATGTATATACATACTTGAATGTTTAACTGAAGAATGCTTTAGTAGTATGGTAAATGCAGCACTGCAAGATGAAGGAAGACAGTTGTAATGGGAATTTTGGCCTTCTTTTCCCACAGGCTGCTGCCATCTTTAACCTGCTGAAGCATCACCAAGTTTTTCACCTTATACCAGTTCACATTTCAGGTTGCTCAGCAGATGCTTGTGATTCTGGAGATTCAAATCGCTGGTGAAAGTTTGTTCGTTGTTTCCTCAGCTTCTCAGGAGCTTTTCTCCATAAAATTATCTCCTATTTAAGGAAGGAAACACTTTTGGAATGACCATTTGCCATTAAGCCAGCAGTATCAAGTACCATTTTAAGTCCCTAATTAGGCAAAGACTTTTGAAAAAACTGCATCCCCATTACTTTCCATATGTACTGCACTGTTTTGTGAGTAACAGTGGACACAATTAAGTTTACATATGTAGTTACTGCCTGAACACTTACTTTTATCAATCCTGAGCATTCGCCTTTTCCTTAACAATTCCACTTCGACGGTATTAAAGGCTTCAAGAAGTTTTTCTTCCTCTTTTTCTCAAAATCCAAAGCCCATCATAGCCATAGTATGCTCTAATTACCTTTTGTTTTCCTTATTTGATTATATTGCCTCGTCTGTTCTTTAGAAAGGAGATTCTAATGTACATTATGTTGTAATCCACACAGCTTCATTCCAGTGAGCCTTTTCATTATTCCTTTCCTCAGTACGTCCTCAACTGTTACGTTCTCAGTCAAAAGTCTTAGCCCTTATTACAATTTTGAACCTGGGCTAATGCTGAGAGGGGAAATCTATCTGCGGTAGTTTAAGAAAGCAAGCAAGCAAATGCATCTGTAGCTCATTTTAGCCACAAAGTGTTTTGTCTGGATATTCACAGTGCAAGGTTGTTCTATGGCACTGAGCATCCTATCCTTGCTGAAACAGTATCCATCATCCCCCTTGGCTCCTTTTTGCAAGGTAATATTTTCCATACAGCTTCCAATACACTCACCAGCAGAAATGCTTAAGCCATACATGAAGCACAGGTGGCTTCTAATGTGCTGAACATTCAAAGCAGCACATACAACAGTCCCAACAGTTCTGCAACAAGACTGACCATACCTGTTGTTTGAAGTATCGCCTGTCTTCTTCATCCACAAGCACTAGATTTAAGAAGTACCTCACTGAAAATTTTTTGTTCACATCCCTCATTGTAGGAGTTGGGTCATAGCCTGCTAAGAACAGTCTGATAGGAATTGATTCACCTTAAAAAAAGAAATTTTCAATTAGTTCCTTAAAACTGGATGTCATTAATGCAGTTTCAAAAGACATGCAAAGCAGTTTCCCAAACACTCTCTATGCCCCTTCCCTGGTAAAAAAAAAAAAAAAGACAGAAAGCCACCAAAAAACATCAAAAACACAACACTGAGCACAGACAAAAACACAACACTGAACACAGATTCTTCAAGTGTGAAATCAGAAGTGGAAACACTTTCTCAGTGGAAGCATGGTAGCCCGGCAAGACGAAAGGACCAGTACCTTGAACTCTAGAGCTGGTCTACACCACGGGAGTCAGGTTTGAACCGAAGTGATAAAAGTATCAGACATAGAATTTCCAATGGTAAATAAGGGTAAGAATTACTAGGATCCCAAGTGAAATGCCCAAAATCAATAAAAACGTCTGCTTTGAATAGGAAAATCCTGTCATTTCAGCCTAAGAAGTGTGGTTTCTCCAAGAAAAATTTATACAAGTCATCTCCTCCAGGTTTTTTTTGTTGTTGTTTTAAATACGGTTTTAACCCCAAAACGCTTACCCTTTTAAACAAGCACAATTATTTACCTTTAACTGGTGCACCATCCATTATTTCATACTTTGCAATAGTTTCGGTCTCTGTTGTGGTACTGGGTCCTAGTGAAACAAGTTTTCACTGTGAGAACACACGCTTCAGTTTTAAACACTTACAAAGCTTTATCACAGCAATTTCTGCTCTGCAGAATTTAACACCACATTTTTTGCCTTCATTTTGCATTTAAGTTACACACAGCTAAAGCAAGCAAAATCCTCTCCCAGGCAGAGCATTTACTTCTTACTCCCTCCTCCCCATGCTGACACAGAAGAGGCAATAGCCAGTGCTCCAAAGGAGCCTTGGGTATGTGGGCTTTAAATAAGGAACAAGCATGCAGGGTAGGACTTGTGGAACAGTTCTGTTTGGTGGGCAGTGGAAGCAATTTGACAGTGCTAGGCTGTGATCAGACTAGAAAACTGAAGGGTTATCACCCAGCACAAGAGCCACCTCTCTCAAGGGCCTAGGATGAAGAAACCAGAGTACCTAATTTAGTCACAAAAGCCAACAATAAAGTAGAGCTTTCTGCCCTTCCTCTATTGCTATGGAGGATTTCTCATTCTCCACACAAGCAGCTCACTAGGGTTCCAGACACTGGGGAAGGAAGTCATGAGCCACAAGCTCTTACTGCTTTCTTAGTTTGAGGGTGTGCAAGCCTGATCTGCAATAAGCAGGCTGTTCCTGCTTCAAAGCCTCCTGATATTTCCATCCTATCAGCTTTAGGCTGACAGAAAATAACACATTCTAGAACACAAGAGATTCATGCTAATCTTTGCCAAGCCCACTTTACCAGCTAATAGCTGCAGAGTCAAAGGGGTCTTCAAGATGCATTTTACATCTTTTCCCTTATTCATTATCTACCAAGGCTACTTAAGCTGATGCATATTTATGCCTGAGTTTCACTAAAAATGGTTCATGTTTGTGAAACTAGCCCAACTGTCACAATCCCAGAACAATGCTAAGGACCTTAGGTAAAGTTGACTACTAAGTATGATTACCAAAGCACAAAATGCAGATGGTAGTCAAACAGCAGTGAGAAAGAAGCATATGCAGCATCGATTTAGCCAAAGCTGCAACTATTGACTTCATTCTCCACATTTGCCTAACGCTCAACTGGCATACAAGCTGCCATTTCTTTTGGACTTTCTCTCTTACCAATTCCAGTGATCTCCTTTTTGATCAGCTGCAACTCCATGTGCTGAATTTTTATTCTCACTAACAGGAAATAAATTTTTCCAACAATCACATCCTTTAAGTGATACCTTTAAAAGAACAGAACGGGGATTTTCATTAAAGAATAAAGACAACTTTTACAGCTTCTTGAAAACAAGTTATACAGGCAATTACCCTATCTGGCCTGTTAATTACTCAGAGCTTGCTTCTCCACTGAGGTAAGCATCTCAGCCAGACCAGTGCAATTACCACCTTTCGATCACTGTGCTATTAGTAAAGGAAGTAATATAGTTATAATCAAAAAACGTAAATGCAGAAATCAGGTCTTAAATATTTGCTAGTGATCTTCCTATTAGCACTGAAGGCAGAAGAGACAAGAATTCCTCAAAAAAGTCTATTGTGTAATTAGTAACCAAACATTTCAATACAATAATAATTGAAAGTGTTGCTTTATGTTAAGTCCCCAGATACCAGGTTGTTCGCCAAATATTATATACTCTATCTTTTTATCCCCAGATATTTACTTGAATGCATTTCATTTTAAGCCACACTTACTTTGACTTATTGTATTCAAACTCTATATGAAGACAGTCTTCAATGCCTACTTCCATTTTAATGGAGTTGTTTACATCTGGGTACGTAGCAAGCTGGTGAACAATCAGATCATATTCTTTCACCAAGTCTGACAGCCGTCTCACTATTGTCACTTTTAGAAAATACCTAGTAAGAAAGTTAACCAAGTTAACCATCATTATTCAGAATCACATAAATAAAAGCCTTTATGTTCAGAAGTACATGTATTCTTTGAAAGACAAGAGTACATTCTCTTAAGACTAATCAGAAAAGAATAAGACACCAAACTACAAGACAAAACACTTATAGGTGGAAATGTGGAGAAGGGGTTGATTGGTTGTGTTTGGTGTCTTTTTAAAGGAGAGACATGGACTGTTTTCACTTGATTGAACTGAAAGAATTTGATCTACACAAACACCACTGAGCAATTCCAAATAAAGTAGAAAAGGCTACATTATAAGACTATCTCAACAACTCAAATCAAGGCACCCTAGCTGCTGGCTGTTACATGTCTGATTTGAAATCCAAAAGGAGGAAAGGGGATAATATAATGTCTAAATCATGATTTTGCTGTAGGCCAGAAGAGGAGAGAAGGCTTAACAGTTACAAACCTCAGTCTGACGTTGGCACCAATATAGGATTCGTATGGCTTCTCAACCTGCATGAATTCAAAGTCATAGCTTCTGCTTTGGGTCAGTTCTCCGGGTAAGGCCAGTTCTTTCACCAAGTTTACAAATTCATGAGTATTGCTTTTGTCATTGAAGAGCTCTAAAGATAAGGAAGTTAAAGGAAAACATGTTTCAGTGTTTCTTTTTAGCAAACAAAACTGTTTCTAATTTGGCAGGAGCACATGGGACAGGACAACAGAAGAAAGTAATTTAAGTTATACATATCTGACCAAATGTTTTATGCATTTTTCAAAGTTATCTTCAGTTCCGGCAACCTACAGTAAGCATTCCTAAAGAGCTAACTGCAATGAACAGAATACATATCTGAAGTTCCACTAGCGTGGCATTTTTTTTAATGACAGTTTAGCTAACTATAATAAGCGCTTCTTGCCTTGCATTCTCTGTAATTAGCATTGCCTGATTTTGGCTTCTAGCATTTATCACTGAAAGGACAAGATCTAAGCAACATCAAGACTGGCTTATTTAGGACAGGCCAGTGATCCCAACTGGTATCCCACAGATCAACACCACCTATCAAATGGTTTATTATTACTACTGGTCTACAATCATACGGCTTATTATGACCACTGGTCTAATTAAGTCATTTGGAAACAAGCTTTTAACACATAGGCATAGACACACCAGTTTCACAGCAATGGCATCTTCTGTACCCAGGCCAGACCACTATTACTATTAGTCATCCCTACATCTGTGTCATGCAATTCTTACCAAGATAAAACTTAGAAAGGTAGAAAAATTTAATATTGCCATAAAAAAAATCCAAACACTTTAGTATATAAAAAACAAGTTCCTCTACAATCCACAACTGAAAATATCAGCTAAGAACATTAGCAGCACTGGGTTTTTACACAGACTGAAGCTTTCCATAAGAAAACAGATGAACTAAACACAGCACAGTTTATCATTGCCAAGTTAATAGAAACTGACACTAACTGTTAATTGCTTTTCTAATATGACTACAAACCAAGGTGTACTTTGTTTGCTATGATAAGTGTTCATATAATAATACAAGGCTTATTTACTATTGCATATCCAATACTTTTTGTGCCAGTCAGAAAAGTTGCACTCTGAAGAGTTGGTTTCAAATAGGTCTTTGACATCAAGCTGGAGCTAGTCTTCAAGTAGTGCAGAGACAGATCACACTACTGGGATACTTTTTGTATTGCTACATTAAAACTTGAAAACATGGAGAAGTACAAAAAGCAGTAGCTTAAACCACTTCTGCATAACTGACAACTTCTAAACTGTAGCACAACAGGAAGTCCCAAAAACACATGAAATTCAAGAAATACTACATCAAATTAAAGTCATTCAGAGAATAAACTTTATGTATCAGCAGATGAAGAACAGCCTGTATACCTATTAGAAGATAACAAACTAAATGAAGCTGACATATGAATTACTTCCAAGGGTGACAATAATGTAAACAGCCCTCTAACGGAGAAGGAAGGAATTTTAGCATCAGCCTAAGCATGCAAATGTTACCTCAAGTGGTAGGAAAAGGTTAGATGTGATCAAGATTCTTCATAGTTCAAGTGTAACTAATTTGGATAAAGTCGTAGGAAAATTATATTTCTAATGTCAATGCCACATTATCTTGCTAAAAAGCACGAAGATCCTCTGAAGCTTCAATATTATTTTATGTTAACAGTGTAAAACTGTTTTAGAAAACCAACCACCAAAGAATTATTTTAGAAGTGTTTTCCTATAGGCTGCCCCATCATTTCTTTTCTATGCTTCTTTTTCAGAGACAGAATTAAAGACAAGAATTAAGAAATCTGGCACAACAGGTACATCTGGTATTTTGGCTCAGAACCTTAAATACATGCAAAACAAGCCACAGACAGAAAAAAAAAATCAAGCGCTTTAATTTTGGTTTTTACATCAGGGTCATTCATCATTTATAATCAGAGGTGTGACTGTGTTTTAAATTAAAAATGAATAGTCTGAAATGTACGAAGCACAAATGATGTGTACCATGGCCACAAGTTTAGTTTTTAGAAATCTCTAGTGGTTCTTAATCAAACTCTTAACCAGTCTGAGACAGACAGAATACTCACCATCCCAGTTCTCCCTCACATGTAAATATCTTACCGCCCAATGACTTTCTAACTAGCACAAATTAGTACATCACTTGCATTAAAATGACGCAGATATAATCTTCCTTTGGCACTTATAAAAGCCACTAACCCAAACAAGTTGCAATGTTTGAGCCAAACTGCTGACAGTCACAAGTGCCAAGTTTCATAAGCCACATACACCTGACATCCCCTTTATAGCTTAAACTCACCAATTTGTCCTACGAATTCAATTCTAATTCCTTGGTGCTCTTGTCTCTTTCCAGGCTGCCTAAAGGAGACGTTCACCTACCAAGGCAATAAAACACACCCGTTAAAATTTTTTCAACACTTTCACTCTAATACATGACATTAGTAAAAATGAAAACATATTACTACACGCCTATGAAAACTGAGATCTCTTCTCAACAGCACTACTTGAGCTTGAAGGAAACCAATCAAACAGCTGATTATGAAATTAAGCATTACCAAGGCGCCACTAAAGCATTTAAGAAAAATCTAATCATCCACAAGACTGAATTTAATAACTAAGCTCGGAACTTTCAAGTCCCAAAATTAACAATCCAAGCCAGAGCTTAAGCAGAGTTCACATAAGCCTGTCGTGACCCCCTTGCCATCTTTGAAGGCAGAGAGCTTCAAAGCATCTTCTGAGAGTCTCATTTGGAAGTCCAAAAAAGAACTGCCATGAGATGCACACCTTTCACGTCAACTGAACTTAAGTCCCTTCCTCAGCAGATAGCTGAAGTATTGGTGTTAGAGAAGTCAATGAACGATAACAGATAATGAAACCTACTATCAAGACCTTAATTTGTGAATTTGATTCTTACAAACAGACCTACCTCACAAGTATAGAAACATGTAAATATTAAACATATATAATGTTATCTTACAAGGTAGTGATGACCACAGTCATCCAGTACATCATCAATATCTGAGTAGGAAGTAAACCGCTTGAATAACCTATCTTTGTGGTGAAAATGAGGACAGAGGTCAATGGAAGTTGTCCAGCAAATTACCAGTCTTCCAAGACCTCCTCATACCACCGTGCTTCTGTTAGCCAAAACTCATCAGGCACCTCTCTGGCATCACTGATACAAGCAAGAAGTGCTCAGGCCAGTGAACATACAAAAGCCGATTTCCTGACTTTAAGGCACATCTTGTGACAGTTTCACATCCCTGAAAGGATCTTTCTAGAGAACCAAGATTTCGCATGGCAATATATCTTCAGAGCAGGAAGATGCCCAAAGACAATAGGTCAGTCAAGACTGAAGCAGGTATTCAGAAGCGAATCTCAGAACCCAATGCCTGGCTCAAATTTTTTGGAGAAAAAGTGGATCATAATGGAAATATTCAGAGAGTGAGAATGGCTCCAGTAAAACCAGAGTGATAGCAAGGAGTTCTTAGGTGCAATACCGAAAGTAGATAAATCCCTCTGGCAATCTCAACTTCTCCCCCCCCCATCCCCAAGAAAACCTCTTGTTGACTCAGCAGCCAGCTGAACTTAATATGTTGTTCCTCTGATGCAATTCCAGAAAACACTTCAGGGCATGAAACACAAGGCTCAGCTTCAGGGTATGCAAAGTACGTTGGCTGCGCCAGCCAAAAATTACTGCTACACATGTTGAGTTGTGTATTTTGGAGTTCAAAGGGAAGGGGAAGCAGGGGATCCAGTTCGGAATAGTCCTCTTGTCAGAAGCAATGATAGGATTGCACACAGTTGCACAAAAAGCCAATTCATATATACAAGATGACCAGAACCAAAAAAAACCAGCTACTGTTTCCTCTTTGAATAATATCACAAGCTGAAATAGCAGCTCTTGCTTGTATCAGTTTTTCATTTACATTCCTATATGCATTTGCATGCCAGAATCATTAAAGTAATTAACTCATCTTTAAAAAAAAATAATTTACCTTTCCAGAAACAGATTCTCCATCATAGAAGAGAAAATGCTTTTCTACTTTACCATCTTCTGTTTTGATTTCTGCTGTTTTCCGTGTTTCTGCATCATTAAGAATAACATCAATCTCACAAGGAGGAGCAAAAAAGCCTCCAAGAAAACTCTGGAATAACAAGAATTAGACAAGTTACTACACAGTGGACACTCAGTTTTAAATGTGGTATTTACTTGCAGCTGTACACTAGACATTGTGGAAAAACATTTGTGTTCCCGTGAAGTTACAATGCCATTATGTATTAGAGACCCGAGAAACAGCAATGACAGAAGACAGTTCTTCCTCTAGCAAATAACTGAAGTCAGGTCAGTAACAAGCAGTAACAGGTCTTATAAAATATAATGTTTATAAAAGAGTACACAGTATAATTACTATTATTACTACTACACTAAAATACCAACAAATATTTAAAACATTACTGTTGCAAACACAACTTTGGTTTCTGTCACTAAGAAGTTCCCAATCATTCATTTCACTTTAAAAAAATTAATCATTTTTAAACCACACTTGAAAAAAAAACTCTGTAACAAATTTATCCCATCTGGTTTGGGATTTGAGATATTATGCCAAAAAGAACTATGTATTGCTTTATACCCACTACAACGTACTGCATAAACAGCAGTAACGAGGGAGATCAGAAGTAAGAGGAATAACAGAGCAAAGCAAGCTGAAAAAAAAAACAACCAACAACAACAGGGATACAATACAAGGCCTAAAGCACCCCCCTGTCTAGCAAAGGGGAACAGGGACTTTTATTTACTGCCTCTAGACCCCATAGTAGGAAGGAAGTTTCTCTTAGCAAATGAAGAGAGCACTAGCAAGTTAAGAGGCAGGGGTTCTTCATATAATCTATGCTAGCTATACAACTCTGCCATCAGATAGAGCGGATGTTGCAAGTTCACCTGTAACACTGCTCCAGTCACCAATCCATTATGAGCATTAAATGCTTGTCCTCACCTTACAACAGCATTCCCTAGGCATGAACTTTTGACCAGTATCAAACACAAGAAACCAGGAGAGATCATCCTTTGACCTTGCACAAACATCTACTGCAAGAAACTGCAAAACATGCTAGCAGCCCTATGGGAAACTCAACAAGATTAGCTTAAAAGCCCACATTTTCTCCTAGGCACTGATCTGCTTTGATATACTGAAGCAAACACCACTTCACTAATTCAGTGCAACTTTTTTTTCTTTTGAGAAATTACACTATGTTCTTTATGAGAGCATCCACTTCAACTAGACAAAACAGTCATTCTCAGTCTCAAAAACTGAGTAAGAATACATCCAAGACATCCTGGGGACCTGAAGTTTGAAATGTAACATTAATAACAAAGTCTAGAAGAAAGTCTGATCTAAGTGCTGCTGCCTAGCAGTAGGAACATTGAGTGACTTTTTGCTTAGGCATATAAGTGAAGCAAAGATATGGTGCAATTCTGAGCTATAAAACAACGATTCACACAAGGCTAAACCAACTTTGTTCAGATAGCAAGCAGCCCTAGTTCAGTCCAGAGAGATGTACCTAACTAACTGAAACCCAATTATATCTACTTCACATTCTCACAGGAAAGCAGAAGCAGGTGGCCAAACTAAGACCAAATGGTCCTCCAAGTCTCTGCCAAGCACACAGTCACATTAATTGCTGAAATAATAATTTATTTTTTTTAAATGACTGCGCACTAGAACCATTCTTGATTTTTGGCTCCTGGGAAAGGGAGAGAGAGAAAGAAGAAAGTTTCAACAAGAATTCCAAATCTTTAGACTATCTGAAACTGTTACACAGATTACTTTTGGGCATGCCTGTATTTTTTTCCTCAGAAATTCTGCATTTGTTCTCCAGGTTAGCCTTATACTTTTCTCCCTGAAAGCAAACAAGGAAGCACATTACCTGTAGGTAAACATTATACAAGCTGTACTCACAGTGCCTTCCAAATTATGAAGCTGTACCATCATTTAAAGCAATCAGTCAGAACTAACACTGGTAACACATCACTTCTCAAGACACTGTGTATTTCAACTGTAGCCCTTAGAGATTGGCCATGGTCTCATCCAGGGAGGACAAGAACATATGGAATAAAGAAATTAACAGCCGGTATCTCCCCCAGTTGCTATCGAAGATAGGGCTGCAGGGAAACTATGCAAAACAAGAAGTATTTTAAGAAGCCATTGGCGTATTATGTTACAGCTTAAGAAAATGAAGACAGAGAACTAAGGTTTTGAGAAGCTGGCCAAATGCTAGGTTATGTTCTTGATTTCATGCAAAAGATAGACACTAAAGATTTTGCTACATCAGGACTGTAAACAATCCGCATTCAGTCCTTATGTGTTACAGCTGTACTAAAGGACTTGTAGGACTCCCAGCAGCTGATAAATGGTGCAAAAATCCCAGCCTCAGCTTCACACAGAGCCCTAAAACGCTTCTACATGTCCACCAGAGATTGAGACACACGTTAAAGAACCCACACGCTTCAGAAACCCAAAGTGCATTGATCTAGCTGGTTCTTTAAAATATATTTTTTTTTAAATCTATACATCCCAGCACACCAAGCACTTTGCTTAGGCCGAGTCTGCTGGGCACCAAGTGGATGCTATTTCACCAGGCCTGAAGGATTACAACCAACCCTTGTCATTTTAAGTGCTGCCTTACGGGACTGCTGAAAGATTCACTGATGTTTCCAGGACTATCACACGCACTTTCCCCAAAACCTCTCCTACAGCAGCTGCGTAGGAAAAACGTAAGTCGAGTTTCACGACTAAACTCCGTGTTGGCGAGGACGGAGGAGAAACGTGGGGAAGTCCCAAGCCTTAGCCCATAAATTGTATTAAAAACACCCTAAACCGTTGTTTTTCGCCACCTCACCCCAGTGCCGTTTTGCCAGCTCTTCCCCGAGCCCGCCGCCGCCGCCTCTCTCCCTCCCTCCCCCCCGGGGCCAACCTACTGGGCCTCGGCCGCCGCCAGGCCCCGGAGCCGCTCGGGGCGAGGTGAGCGGCTAGAATCAGCAGGCCAAGGAGGGGGCGGCCAGGCCGGCGGCGGCGAAGGGTGAGGGGGGAAGTCACCAGTCGCCCCGCGGCCGGTCCGGGGAGCGACTGGAGAGGGACAACCAGCGGGCCAACTGCGCCCGGCGGGGCGGCTCACCTCACGCATAGCCCGGAGCCACAGGTGGGGAAAAAAGGAGGGAGGCAAGGAGG
>VWZL01002570.1:462-91333 GCA_013396915.1 Stercorarius parasiticus | reverse complement strand
TTAACAGAACAGCAAAGGGAATACAAAAAACAACAACAATAACATGGACAGAGAAACACACAAACACGATTACGGAACCGCTGCTCCCCGACCGGACCCAGGACGCCCCAGCCCGCTCCAAGTGGCGACTTCCTGCCCCCTCCCCGGGCAGTTCAGGGTGAGCATGGCCCACATGGCATGGAATACCTGTGTCCTGGGGAGAATTAACCCTGTCCCCGCCGGAACCAGGACAGATGGTGACAGAACACTGGAACAGGCTGCCCAGAGAGATTGTGGAATCTCCTCTGGAGATATTCAAAACCCGCCTGGATGTGTTCCTGTCCGACCTGCTCTAGGTGACCCTGCTCTGGCAGGGAGGTTGGACTAGATGATCTCCAGAGGTCCCTTCCACCCCCTACCATTCTGTCATTCTGTGATTCCCATGATTTGAATGTCTTTTTGGCATTTCATCTGGGTCAGATACTTTATATTATTAATCTTCTGAAGTGCTTCTGCAACTTTTTCTTCCTGCACGCTATATATCATTCCCCAGTTTAGCTCATAGGTTCTTAGTACCTTTATCAGGTTATCTTCACTTTTTCAAAATACTAATTTTTTAAAAGTTATTTAAATTCAATTAATCATTTATTTACAATATACCATGCTCACTTCTAACATAGGTGAATTTGTTCACTTCCCATAGTAACTGGCAAAATTATATTTCTTCTCTTTCAGGTCTTCCTACTTGGTAATTAAGTTTATCACCGTCTGCATCTTTTTTCTCTTCCTGAGCGTTACTGTGTACTAACATAGCATTCAAGCTAGTTGGCTGGGCTTTCACACATTTCAAATAAAAGTATTTTTAGCATGCCCTTTACTCGCTTAGCCTTGACGTAATTCCAAGCTCCTTCCACTCTGTGTTTCTGCAGTTTTCTGCAGATGACGGCAGATCCCCTGGGAGGAGACAGCCTCACAGGGGAAGTTGCTGGCCAGTTCCCTGGGCAATCCCAAGTCTGCTCCCTTGAAGAGTCTTTATTCTGCTATTTATCTTTCCTGTTTTCCTGAGAATTTAAAATTGCACCATTGCTTGGTCACAGCAACCAAGGCTGTCATCAATCTTCAAATCCGTGATCATTTTCCTTGTGCTTGAACAGTAGATGCAGCAAAGCACCTCCTATAGTTTGGCCATCCAACACCTGCATCAAAAATTGACCCTGACAGACTCCAGAAATCTGCCTCTCCAAGTTCTCCTTTCAGCAAATGTCAGGTAGCGAAAGTCTTCCATGAGACCCAGGACCTGTTATTGTGAGCCTGTTTAAAAGAGGCATTGTCCCCATGTTGTTTTTGTGGCAGTCTGTAGCAAATGCCCACTGCAGTTGCCCCCTTTTAGCTTCCCCTCTGATCATGATGCATAAGCCCACAACTTTCCTGTAGCCCATTCCACAGCAGGGCTCTCTGTGTTTCTGTTGGATTGACTCTGCCCAGCAGGTAAGACCCCACTCAGTCACTCATCCCTAGTAGGAAGAGGGAGAGAATCAGAAGGGCAAAACCAAGAAAAACTTCTGGGTCAATATAAAAGCAGATTAAGAAGTGAGGCAAAGCTTCACATGCATGCAAAGCAAAACAAGGAATTCATTCACTACTTCACATCGTCAGGCAGATGTCCAGTCACTTCCTAGCTGCGAAGACCAGCAACGCAGCCGTGAATGTCCGACCTTTCTTCTCCATTCCCTGAGCTTTTATTCCCGAACATGACATCATATGGTATGGAATACCCTTTTGGTCAGTTCAGCTCACTTGTCCTGGCTGTATACCCTCCCAAATTCTTGTGCACCCACAGCCTACTCCCTGGTGGGGCAGCATGGGAAAAAGAAAAGGCCTTGGTGCTGTGCAAATGCTGTTCAGCAACAGCTAGAACATTGGCGTGTTATCAACACTACTTAAGTCACAAATCCAAAGCATAGCACCAGACAGGCTTTTATGAAGAAAAGTAACACTACCCCAATCAGACACAGAAAAACGTTTGAGACCACATGAGCTGTGCTCCCACATCTCTCTGATTTGTATGACACCACAGCCACACAGCGTGCACCAACACCTATTTTCTCTTTACTTCACGTGCTGTATGTTTTGTGCACGGATATTTGAAATGGGGCTCCAGTCATGACTCTCTGAGAGGAATTGTGAGAATGCCCCCTTCTGCTGTTCTCAGATTTGCCTCTACCCTTAGTCTCCATCTCCTGAGGTACCTACTTCAAAACCGTCCTCAGCTGGTAAGCAAGCTTGTTTTTGAAGGTGTTCTCACCCCACTTTGTCAGAAGGATCCCAACAGTATCCAGTAGTTCTTGTTCCTTGAAGAGGATTAAGTGGTCATAAAATTCAAAGCACAGCCTGCAGCGCCAGACAGATATTGATGTGCAGGATGCATCCCTTCCTACCTGAGCCTTCCCCACCAGGGATAAAGCAGAACACAACATGGACCCCAATGTCTTTCATTGTAGCACACCCCTCCCCAAGCTTTTGCTCCAGTTAAGGTCTTCCTTGGCATCGGTGCCTGCATGAATGAGCAACAAATCATTATTTATCATTATTACATCATATTAACATAATGTCTGTGAATTCCGGTTGGATATTGACCTAGTCAGTGCATATAAAAAGTTCAAAGCTGAAATACTAAGACACTCAAGTCTTTGTCTAAGAGAAGACAATATGAATATAGATAGACGGGGAAATTTAAAGATACAATAGAGAATAATTCTTCATCATAATACATGTTGATCACAGCACATAAAGTAGCCTGAAACATTACAAACTTTTTTGTTTGTATGTATGATAATAAAAGAGTTTAGGGAAAAAATTTGAAAGAAAATAACTGAAAAACTATATAGACAGGGAGGCCTATTCAAAAGCGGAGGGTGGCATGCATGGTAAAAGTCAGGAATTTCCTTGGTTAAAAAGGTAGGCATACTGGAAAAAGGGAGTGAGCGATGAGCAAACAGATGACACTAAGCTAGAAGAATAAAGCTGAAGCTTTATTGACTATAGAAGAAAAATCAGGGAATGGTTCCAGAGAAAGTTTTAACATGCCCAAAGTAACAGCTCAAGAAAAAAATCTTTGCAGCAGCATTCTGAGTGAATGTGCATGGACGACATTTTATTTACTAGGACTGTAGAAAACGTTGTAAAAAAGCAAGGTAGAAGGAACAGTATGAACAGTAAGTTTAGTTATATGGGTGAAGACAAAAGGCTTTAGTGAAATAATATAACCTTTCTCATCCCTGTCCAACTCACTAAAACTGCAAGTCAATGTCTAGGGTGAAACAACTGCAGGCTGGACTGACAAAGCGATTTTTTCTAAGACGTTTTTTGTGTGTAGATGTTATGATATAACTAGGTAAATCTTTGGTTGTAGGATCGAGAGGCTATAACTGCTGCACACAGGAAAATAGTTTTAATCACTGTGTGTACTAATAGTATCTATTTTATTGAGATCTGACAAGCATATAATTTGCAGCTTTTTGAGTATATAGTAAGACTTAAAAAAAACAGTGGACTGAATTCATAAAATAGCCATTTTTTGTGTAATTAATGCAATTGCATAATTTCCAGTTTTAATCACTTGAAATAAATATTTTGTCAAAACTACTATAATCAAGTATCTTTTAAAGTATTTTAAAGCATTTTTAAGTATTAAGTTTTAACATCAAAGGTAATTTTTTTTAGACAAAACATTCTGTAGCAGCCTGCGAACAAACACATTTTTACTGTATTATTGAAAATCAGCCTCACTGCCCTTCAAATGAAGTCGATACATAGACCTGGGTTCTTCCCAGAAAAGCAGAGTTTTACTAGTGTAATTCATGAATAGGCAACATGCTTTTCATCATAGTGAAAGCTGGGACATGCTAGTTTTTTAAAAGCTCTGGCACAAAGATAACTACCTACCTGTCGGAGGTACTTGCAAGAGATTACTCCTTTCTGTACATTACGGCTGAGTTCCACTGGTATGCATGGTAGAGAGTTTATTTTATTCTTGTGGCAATGATCATTGCTGTAACGGGGATAGCAGAATTTCCAGTGTGATTTCTACCTATTTTGTATATAGGCTGCTAAGGAAGCCTGTTCATCAGCAGTCAAGACTTTTGACTCTTCCACCCCAGCAATCAACAAACTCTGAATAAGAGGTAACAAAACCCCACAGACTACTATACAGAATAGAAAGACTTAATAACATCTCTGTGGGCTCTTCAAGCCATGGATGTGTGAGGAGTGATTTACAAGCAACGTTATCTAAAGAAAACAGAAAATATCAGAGGGAAGTCCAAACTATCAGCTTGCAGCTTCCCCGAAGTCAGTGAGCCAGTAAGTATTAGACCTTTGTGGGAAGGGACCTACACTTATGTGCAGATATGCAATTTCAAATACTTGTTTTGGTGTACTTTATCACATTTATGGTGCTTTCAGTAACATTATCTTGTTTATGATCCCTCATGTGACAAGGAGCAGCATACCAGGGAAAGATGAGGCCTCAGCAACCTAATTCAGCATGTTTGGAGAGCAGGAAAACAACATAAAACTTCTATTCTGAAAATGACGATTATTATTTTTGTATTCACCGATGTGGTTTTGGATGTAGGTAGCTGGGTGAATACATTCTATGCAGATTTTGAATTTTGCATTTGTACTTTAAACCGGGCAGCATTTAGGTGTTGTTAAATTTAAAGAAAACCTATAAAATATATTTATTAATACAATAATGTTGCTAGCGTACCGGGTGCGGGTGCCCCGGTGCCGTCGGTGGGTGCTGCCGGGCGGCCCCTGTGGTGCCGGGCCGGGGCTGCCCCGTGCCGGACACAGCCGGTTCCCGCCGGCTCCAACGGCCCCAGCGCAGGGCACAGCTGAGCCCCTCAGCCACGGGCGGGCGCCGCGGGGAAAGCCTGTGTCAGAAAGGGCCAAACGCTGCCCGGCAGCCAGGGCTGAGGGAAACCGGGTGAGAAACAGCCCTGCGAGCCCCGAGGGGAGAGCGGGAGGAGGGGAGGAGGGGCTCCAGGCGCCCCCGCAGAGCTGCCCCTGCGGCCCCGGCAGAGACCCCGCTGGGGCAGGGGTTTCCCTGCAGCCCCTGGGAAGGGCCCGGGCTGGAGCAGGGAAAGGTGTGAGGAGGCAGGAGCGGCAGAGAGGAGCTGCCATGGACTGACCGCAGACCCCCATTCCCCATCCCCTTGTGCCCACTCTCTCAGGGGGAAGAGGTAGAGCAGTCAGGGATGGAGGAGTGAAGTTGAACCTGCAAAAAAAAAGGAGGTATGGAAGGAAGGTGGTTTTTTGTTGTTTTTTTTTCCTTTTTTCTCGCCATCTGACTTTATTTTGCTTGGCAATAGATCAAATTAATTTTCTCCACATTGAGTCTGTTTTGCTTGTGACAGTAATTGGTAAACGAATTTGTCTATTGTGACCCACAAGCTTTTCCGTAATATTTTCTCCCCCTGTCCTAGTTGAGGAGGGGGAGTGAGAGAGCGGCTGGGTGGGCGTCTGGCAGCCAGGCAAAGGCAACTCGCCACAAGGAGTTACTTTATTGGGCCTTGTTGCATTATGCAAGGTGCAGACCGATGGAAAACTCTTCGTCTGTTAAGTTTCTATGTTCATAAACTAGATAAATTTGTTGGTACATTTTTCCACAGCAGGCCCCTTCTCTTCTGTCTTTGCCTTCCTCTCAGATTAGCGTTGTCTGAACTGAGGTATAACAGACACAATTGAAAGGCTCCAAGTTTATCTTTGATGTTACACATGTATCATGGAGTAAGGTACAGTTGCTCAATGAAAAAGAGGTAGCTATAGGGGGCACTGCCCTTATTTTTTTGTGCTGAGTATCAGGCTGGAACGTGGTCTTTTCAATTGCATATAGAGTCTACCTGTATGGATGGCTATTATATAGAGTCTGTTGCTTAAAGATGTTGCAGTCTGCTGGCCGTGGCCTTGCAAAGAAACATCTGGGCTTGCCTTGGCCAAAGAAGATGTAAATTTGAGGACCTTGAATATTTTACCTCTCTACAAGAATGTCAGCCATCTTTCAAAATATACTTTAAAGAGATCAGAATTGGGTTTGTGAATTGGTGTCATTTTAGCCGATCTAAAGGTGAATCTGTAAGCTAAGCCAAATCAAACATTCCTCATCCCCTGTCGATGCTTGGAAGGAGAAGGTCAAAGAGTCGGGAGTGAAGGAATGAAGGTGAGCCTGGGAAGAGGGGTGGGGGGAAGGTTGTTTAAGTTTTCTCTTGTTTTCTCAACATACAACTTTTATTTTTTTTATATTTGACAATAAATTACATAAATTTTCTTCAAGTTGAGTCTGTTTTGCCCATGATGGTAATTGGCAAATGATGTCCTTGTCTTTATCTTGATCCACAAGCTTTTCCATCTTATTTTCTCCTCTGTCCTGTTGAGGAGGGGGAGTGAGAGAGTGGCTGGGTGGGCGTCTGGAAAACAGCCAAGGTCACCCCACAACAATTGATAGTCCCACAACTATTGATAGTCTCTCAATATTTTTAATGTCTGTCAGTGGGGTTTTGTGTTGTTTTTCTTTTATTATTTTTAATTTGAAGCCTTGTTGTAGTATGCTAATGCTGGAACATAATGACAAATGGTGTCTGCAGCACCTGCTTTCCTCAGCAGTTGTTCTGAGCTATGGAGCTTATTCTGACACAGTTCAGCTCTGTGTCCTGATGCCACACCCTGGACTAGCAAAACAGTTAAGTACATGCTTGACAATGAGCATCTGCTCAAGTCCTGGTGATTTAAATTTAAAAGATTACCATATGAAAGCTATAGCAAGGACACAATCTGCTTAAGTAACTGTACTAACAAAAATGTTGGGTCTTCCTGTGTCTCTTGAGTACAGACCGATCGTTTCAAACATTTAATGCAGGAGTCTGTGAGCCACATCTTGGCTGCTCCTGACGCCTAGGCTAGCTAGATTAAAGCTAAAATGGCTTTGCCTCTACAAGCTAAAAGCAGACCTCTCTTTAGCCATGTTCAAAATGAACAGGCTATGAACATGTGCTTTACTGAGTAGGGACTGATGAAAAATGGACTTCAGAATTAAAAAATAGAGAAATGCCACAGGCTCTTCCAGGAGACTGCAAGACAGGTGATTACTTGATTTTTACATGCAAAACCTTATCATCCTATTTCCACAACCACAATTTTACCATCGTAGCTTGGTTTTGCTAGAGAGGTGGTACATGGAAGATACTTATGTCATATGGGTACCACAGTCAAGCTGTAACAGGGCAACTGGTGCTGCTACTGCCTAAAGGGACGCAAGCAGCTGCAACTGTCATCCAACCTTGGCCCTCTCAATTCATTCTCTGTTTTGGCCCTTAAACATCTGTGGGGCTGTATAGTAAACTGGCTGGGTAAGGTTATACTTCTGCAGATATCTCGACAACTCTCAGAAAAGTATGTTCTCAGAATAGCTTAGTAACATAATTTACAATGTTAGTTCTAGGAGTAGTGCAGGCAACATTTAAAAAATCATAATATCCAGCTGCTGAGCCACTGTATGTCTTGCAACAACAGCCTCTTCTGTTAGGCCTATGCTACTTTGTACTAGAGATTGAGCACATGGCAAGGAGTAGCACTTCACTTTTTCCATCACTGACTATGACAGGTTCCTCCACTCCTAACAGTATTTGTAACAGATTTTAGGTCAGGAGTCCCCCCCCTTGAATAACAGTCAAGGCCAGCAAACCTGGCTTCAGCTACCAGCATTGGAATTTAACCAGGGCAGCACTTACCGTGTTGTGAAAGGATCACCGTTTCATTACAGCGCAATGATTTGCAAAGCTACACTGAAGGTTTACATATGGCTTTATGAAACACCTTCAAAAAGCAAAAGCTCTACTCCATGGAATTTAGTCAGAAACTTAACACACCCGCCACCGAAATATTAAATTGCTAGGTTACAAGAGAGAGGGAGAAAGAAGGAAACAGTATGGGACAGAACACTTAAGAAGAAGCCTCCAGCCTTAACATTGCCCTGTAGTATCACAAAACCAAGAAATACTCTTTATGGTATAAGAAAATATGTTTGGCCAGTCTATAAGTGATTTCAAAACTTCTTATATTTTTTAATCTATTCTGTAGTAAGAATGTAGGTGTTACTACTGACTCAGCCCAGTATTGGAGTCTGGTGCACTAGAATAAGATTCTCCAGGGGTGATATAAAAAACCTTGTCATGAATGCACAACGTGCTTATGGCAGAAGCTATATTCTTGTCCTTTCAGTCAAATGTTAATTTACTCCTGCATATAGCACTTGCAATTGAATAACGTCCTCAATTTAGGTAAAATATTCAGCAGTTTATTGTGTAAGGATCTAACATTTTTGCTACCATTATGTACAAATTGATTGTCGTAGTTGTTCTCTTAATATCTATCCAAATGCGACTGTTTGTAATATAAAATTTACACTGAAATGAAGAGAAGGAGCCTAAAGAAATGAAATTACTGACTTACATATTTATCTCCTAGAAATCAAGAAGGTCAAAGTCAGATTAATATTTAATATTCAAATTAAATGTCATGAGCACAAATATGTAAACACTGTTAATAAATCTGTGCATTTCATTTCAAGCTGTGGTCTAAGTATTGCTTAGGTTTAACACGATAATTATTTTTTTTAAATATTGCTGAAAATATTATTACTACTGTAGGGAAAAAAATCTAGAATGGTTTTCTTTCTTTGATTTAACTAGCAGTTTTAAAAATCTCAGCCAGTTTTGAGTATCAAGCCAAATATGAGTATGAGTATGAGCCAAAATAATGAGTATTTTAGTATATGCTGGACTAGTTAAGATCTGCCTAGCACCTTGGAATTATGAAGGTTTTCTAAGAAATACATTCTTAAAAAGAAATGTGTTGAAAAATAACTGTTCAGTGTACCAAGAAGTCTAAGTAGGACAGTAGATATAATATATTTGTGTATAATAGCTGAACTTGTATCAAGAACTGATCCCCTGCACCTGATAACAGTACTGATGCTATATATTTATTTAAACAGACATAAACCAGAGTTCTATCAAGTGAAAATTGTTGATGAATATTTAAAGGTCTGATTTGATCTGTGCACTATGTTGTTACATTGATTTAATCTCTGCACTATGTTGTTAACGTTGAGAAGGCAGAACTCTTTTGTAGCCAGGATAAAATCTTCACACTTGAGATATGATCATTCCCTGCATGGGTGTATGTAGCCAAAGGAATCATGAGCACATACCTATAAGTAGGTATAACTAATATTGTGTAGGAATAAGTAGAACTGAGACAATCTAATACAATTTATCCAAATGTAGGACACTTAAAACACCTTTATATTCTGAATGCAAACCAAATCAAATGCAAATGACTGCTCACTACTAGAATATTTAACTAAAGCCTATTTAGGTCTGTGTAAACAACAAGGGAGCTAATAATTTTTGCTCAACTCAAAATACCTCATTGGTTTTCCTTTTTGTGAAAATACTTCAGGTCTTATCAGAGAAATATCATATAATTTGAAAGTAAAGGATAACAGTAGCAGAGATGTGCAAAGAGTACACAGTGTTTTCAATTAACAATCAAATTAAAATCAAAACAGTGTATGACTGTCTAAAATGTTGCTGGTCCCACTATTGTAAACTACTGTTATTCCAGTTGAGTAATTCTTGGTTTTGACATTAAATTAGTCACTCATAGTGAATGGCAGATGGAGGACATACCTAAAATGCTGTTCTCAGAAATGGGGAAAATAAATTCAGCCATGCCATATTGATATCAAAGCAGTTATTAGAAATTAAATGGTAACTCCTCATCACATGAACAGAATGGCATGAATCCTTTGAAACCTTTGTTCATTCAAAATTGTTTCAATATTCAAAATTATTTTAGCATTTGTGCTACAGAATACATTTAGGAAACAAAAATCTAATATTCCTTAGTCAGATAGGTTCAAGCAGTCAGGAAACATCAGGTGGACGGTTGGAGATTTCTACATCATTTTTGTTAAATCTTGTGACTTGTTTAATATAGCTTAATTAACTGTTTCCTTTTGTTCAAAAAAGATCTCTTTTCAGTGTGGAATAGACAAGCAATGGATAGTAGTGCATGTATTATACTGACATATTTGTGTTGGTATAGTAGACAATCAAAACTCAGTGATAACTACCTAGCCTTTTCTAGCCAAGATAAGGCATCAAGTAAATGTATAGTCCCACCTGATTTTCTCTAGCTATAAGAAGTTGAAATCAATTTTGAAACCTCCCACCCTACTGCATTGTTTTAAATAAAAAAAAAAACCACAAAACTGCAATTTTACTGTGCAACAAATAGCTCAGTTATCATAAGAGGTGAACTGGAACAGGAGTGATTAAAAAAAATAAAAAAGTTATTAGAACAAAGATGAGTGACCCAGGATGGCAGGAATATCTTAAGCCAGATTTTAGTGCCAGAAAAGTGTAAAATGACATTTTCTGTATGGCTCAAGGAAGAAAAATCCTTCTGGGAGTGCTTTTTGGAGGTAGGCAACAGTTCACCTGGTGACTAGTTACACTCCTCCAAGTGATGAATCATAAGATAAAATCCAACAGAAGTTTTACGGTAAACAGAGTGCTTCTGCTAAAGGCTAAGGGGGTACTGGTGCTGAACTATAGGAGGAAGCTGTTTGCAGAGGCATGAGAGAGAGACCTCCCAGCCAAGCAACCCTGTATGGAGACCCGGGGCCCTGGGCTACTGGAGAGATCCACATGAGCCAAGAGGATCCTGCTTAGCAAGAAATCAGTGAAGCAAGAAAATGTACATGGCATTTTTACTGCATATATCTGAGGTACACCAAAGGTGACATTTTGAGTGTACAGGGACTTTAAAAGAGCATGGCTATTTGCTTTCTTTGTTGTATATTCCCAGAGTGACCAGCTTCCTAGTGCAAGGGAAACACGTGGGGGAATAAAACTAAGGCAAGTGCTCAGGCCAGAAGGTCTGATTTTTCTTGACATAGTTAACAGAGACATATTCTCTTTGTAGGATATATCTTTGGCCACAGAGGCCAAAACCAATCCTGAGACATAAGCAGATTCATCCCACAAGTCTGATAGTGTGGGGTTCAGGCGAATCAATCTATCTAATGAACATCCACAGTGGGAGCTTTGTCATAACAAATGGGTCATTGAGGATGCTGTTGTGGATATCTATGCTGACATGAATCTTTGGACACACATGTGATGGCAATCAACTAGAAGTAACATCTTAACATTACATCTGTATCTGACTGAAAGACAAGTCTAGATGAATTTGATATTCAGAACTAAAAGCTATCTTAAAAACGAATAAGGTTCAAGGAGGAGCCAAAATGCATTCAGAGAGGGGAAAGAGTGTGCTACCGTAAGAAGTTGGAGAATTTTAGTTTACATAGTTCTTCAAACAGAAAGTTAAGAAATTTTAGGTTACATCTTGTAGGTACCTGGTTTATGAGAAAACATATCTGCCTCACTTTATTGAGACAGAAGGTAAATTAGACTACCAAGGAAAGAATATGAACATCAGATGTGAAATCAAAATATTTACTGTAATTGCTAGTCTTTTAAAATGCTTCTTGTTTTACCAGATAAGGAATTTGGGTTCTGGCAGTACCAGGAGCAGGTAAGTGAAACTCACATTCAAAGATTACATTACAGTTTTACTTTCAGGTAGAACAAAGTTCTCAGCATCTGGGAAATCAAAACAAGTGCAGTGAAATGACAAAGTGTTACCATGGGTGCAGAAAATTTTTGTGCCTTTTATATTGGAAAACAGTACAGAGAACTGAATTCAAGATAAGTTGAAGAAAATAGTATAACAAATCAGTCGGTTATTTTACATTCTGATCAAGTACAAGAGATGCTGCACATTGGATCATGTGACAAGAGGGATTTGCAGGTCAGACTGCATGATATGGAGATCCGCACAGGTCAGGTCACGTGGTAGGAAACACGAATCAAGACATGGCATGAGCCCAGGTTCTCTGTGGAGACTACATTCTCTCCTAGATGCTACACAGGTGCTCCTCCATATATTAGACTAAATTTATCAGTAGGTCAATCTACTACGTCTGGAGTGGGAGAGAAATTGTAACTGAACTGGAAAAATACTACCTGCAAACCCTGAAGTTGGGCAGTATGAGAGAAACATAGATGTGTGCATTGTGCATAATGCTGAAATTTGACAGATCTAAAAATAGGTTTCTGTAGGCATTGGCAGAAAAAAAAGGAATCTTGTTGTATCCTCTGTTTTCCCAGTATATATTACCAAATAGATTTGGTAATTACATTCTGAATCAAGTCAGCTTTGGTGCAGGGAACTGCCCCTTTATTGCTCATTAACAGTCGTCAGAGAAAATCTACCAAAAAGTAAAAGTATACATTACGGAGGTAAGTAGAGACTTAGGCTAGTTTAACTTAAATTATCTTAAATCTTGCTCCAACCAAATTTGTTATGCTGAGAAAGTTGCGAATGTTTTCGCACACTTAGGCTGTGGTTCTGTTTGGAGCATTACTTCCAAGAAACCTTGGCCATCCTGCTGGATTTCCTGTTACTATAGATGTGACCAAGCAACTCTGTCATTTTGCGGAATGCTGGATCATAAAGTAGTTTTCACAAAGATTTGGAGTATCAGACCTGTGCAGCACTGATTCAAAAACTAAAGAATAATTATCAGTAGTTCAAGCAAAGCTTAAAATATATTTTTAGCCTTTACATACACCTGGAACTTTATAGTTCATAGCTCCTGGACTGTGGTGACCTTTCTATAAGGAAAAAGATTTTTCTTTAGTGGAAAGCTTGCAGTTTAAATGAAAAATGACCATGAGAAATTCTTAACATTTTCTTTTCCCACCCTGTGCTGGGAAAAAGAAAAGGCATCACATTGCATCAGGAATTGAAATAGAAGGTAAAATATTTTTATAACAAGAGTTTTTCTCTACTTGAAAAAAATGGCTTTTAGAGAAAGTGATACAGAATTGTCCTCTTCTGTATTTAGTCAAATATTTAAATTTCTTCTCGAGGGTTTTGAGAAGAAAACCACATAGATCAATGGAGATTTTTTTTTGTAGATATAGCTCGGAAAACTCTCTATTATGATTAGGGAGTACAAGAGATGACTATTGATTGTTGAACGCCTAAACTGATGATTTTGTCTTCAAAAAATGATGAAGAAAATTGGCGGAAGGTGAAGGTACATGAGTGCTATTTTGTTCCCGCTCTATCCACCTAAAAGTGTGTGTCTATTTTGAGGCAGATGTTTTAAGTCAGTGGAAACAAAACCAATGCAGTCAATGGCGTCCAGAAAACAAGGCAGCTGGCCAAACATACATGACCACTTTGAGATGAGCTGAATATCTCCCCAAATTCCTCTTGTGCTATTGACTAGATGTCCAGTGACTGTCATGGGTGCTTAGTTTCCTACATCTAAGTGTGTTATTGAGGAACTACATCCCACCTGGTAAATATACTCAATCTTTGTGTACAGGGACAAGTGCAGATTGACACAACTTCCTCCAGGTTCCTGCCTGGATCAGTCGGTCAAGCTCCAGTATAGAAACATAATTGTGTTTGCAGACACAGCCCCCAGATAACGAGCAGGAAATGGTAGCTCATATGCGGTGGCAATGACATGTGTCCAGCTGCCTTTGAATGTGGACAGAAAAGCAGCATCTGTACCCATTGAAACATACTCCTAATGAACTATTCTAGCCTTGCTATCTAGTAATTCAGCATATGTACAAGATTTTATTGCCAGAGACTACATTACAGATTCAGTGTGCTTACCTCCCTGCTTCTCCTGAAGATATCTTGTGGTACGGGTCACAGTGAGACAAGAATTTCAGCTGCTCATTGAATCCTCTGGCTTATAAAAAAGTTCCTGTTCTCCCTGCTTTTCCTCAGTTCTGGTGTCAGCCTGCTGCTCAGCTGATGCTGAAGCAGAGAAGGTGAAGAGATATCTCTCTTCCAACTCTTGGTCTTGGTATTTGTATCACTATTTCATAACAGCATCTCAGCTGATATAGGAGCCTAGATATGGAAGAGGCCATCAGCTGAAGATCAAAGTTAAAGAATGGAAAATTCAAGGAAAAGGAGTATTTTCACTTCACCTCTCCTACTCTATTTGATAATGCCAATACAAACTGAGCAGAAATTGCAAATGTCTGAAAACTGGTTGTAAAATATTCTCTGTTACTCATCTCTCATTTAAATTGCACAGTAAACGTACACACACACGTACACCCATACTCCTTAGACCTGTCCTGTCCTGGACTTCTGGGTACACTGAGTTGATAGGATTGGTCATTGTATGAGACAACATATGCGGTTCCTGTGTACATGCTCAGCATGCTTAGTCATTAATAGCTTGGGTGACTGACAGAACTTCCAGCTGCCTTCAGCAAGAATGCTGCAGAAAAGTATTTGACAAATTTTTAGGAAGACCTCCCCAGGTGAAATTTTCAGATGGTCACAGAGATTCCTCCAGGAAGCTCATACTCTGTCTAAACCAAATGTTATGCATAAGTTACGTGTTTCAACATATGCTTCAACTACTAGCCTGGGTGGAGAATCAGCCCATCCCCCAGACCCCACTAGAGAGCTCTTTGAGCAGCGTTTACCAAACTGTGCATAAGTAAGGTACGTGTAAACAGTCCAAAGAAACTGTACCTACAGGTGCAGAAATTATCAGATGACAGTGAGTCTTTTGTATATAGATAATCAATAGCAAACAAATCATACCTATGCTGAAGTGCACATGTAAGACTATAGATAAGCTGAATTATGAAAAATTACTGGAACGGCAGTTCAGGGTGTCTCACCAGATCCAGCTGAAGATATTCCAAGGACTCTTCAAGGGAGACTTGTGATATCATCTGGACAGTGACAGACCATTCTGCTCAGGAGATCTGATCTCCAATGCAAATGGCAAAGTTCCTAATAAATTAATCTTTTTCAGCAACAGCAATAACAAAATATCGTGGTTATCTGCCCGAAAAAAACCTTTGGCCAACACCAAGAAAAAAAAGCTTTCTGTACTACAAGATGTATATAAGATATGTGAAACCAAAACTAAGCATTCTCCGTGTAGACAAGGCTTTACTGAAAGCTGACTGCTGCTTTCCCTTATGAAGGTTTTAAATCATTCAGGTGCTTTGTACTGGCTTACTGTGGAAACCTTAATTTCCTCCTGAAACAAGTGTTTGGTTTAGAATTAATTTATTTTTACTGAAGCTAACAAAGTCCATTTGTAAGCTTATACATCTTGAAGAGCTTAATTTTTGTTATGTCTTCTCAAGAACCTTCTGCTATAAAACAATTAGGAAGAACAGGGAAAAAACATGACACAACTAGTTGCATTTATAGTTAAAAGGTGCTGTTTCTCATTCCGAGTTTTGTCATTTATATGTTTTAAGAGTCAATAGTTATGTGGAAAAACAGTAGTTTCTGTGCCAATTTTTACTTGAATGAATTGAGATACATGCCAGAAGATAGGACACTTTATGAATGTGTCTTTTTACATGCTACAGTATGTGTCTTGGAAATTTTACGAAAATGATACCATCTGGTTATCTATTTGCTCATTATCTGCCATACAGTGAGGGGGAAAAAAAAGTAGTTTATTCAGTCTCACTAGATTCAAACTAAATCAAAAGTGCAATTTCTTTGATCTATTATAGTAAGATATGTCTGCTGGGATTGATTAAAGTAAAAATACCAAGTGCCACAATCCTAGAGTATATTTCATCATCAAAGATGTTTCATTTAGTTCTTTTAATATAATATGAAGATAACAGATAAAGCCATTGTGTCATGCTAAATCCTTCAGACCAGTATTTATTAAAACTGATATCAGTGAAACCAATGAAAATACCTGTAAATTAATTGACACACATCATAAATCCAGTACACTGGAGTGCCTAACATGATCTGACAGATTTAGGAATTTTCATTTTAAGTCATTACTAAAAGAGTGTTCAGGATGCAAAAGATATAGAAAGTTTTCAACATCTTTTCTATTAATATCATAGAGCAATTACACCACCTATTATCCACAACTGAAAGAAAGTATTTGTTGGAAAAATGATAGATTAATTACTCAGCAGATATAGATTTCTATAATGACACTGAAAATGAAGTAGCTACAGCATAACCACTGAAGACCTGACCCATGTCCATCTTTGACATATCATAATGTTTTGTTTTGTTTCAAATGTCAGAGTCTTAAAATTTAAATCCTTTCTTCATATGAGCAGCTTTTCAGAACAAAGAGTTTCTGAAATAGGCTTTTAAAAAACTAATGAAGTAGTTCTCAAATTTACCTTTGGCAAATATATGTTAGTTAGGATGGTATTCACCTCACAAATGTTTCGCTACCCAAAAGCTTGTGTTGCAACTCAGCTAGTTAAAGTTAAATTTTAAAAAAACCCCAAACAAACAAGCAACAAAAAAATCCCACATATTAAAAATGAGAATGATTATTTTGGGTCACTTGAAAATTTTGACCTAAAATTAATTATTTGGGGTCTCTTGGTTAGAATCAAATGTATGAACTATGGTTGTGGCAATTTTATTTACCTGCTTCTACTTTTAGCACTGCAGGGGGGTACATCCATCTGAAATATTGAAGGCTAAGGGTCAAATTTCTCTTCTGCTTAGTTTACAGAGAAGATAATAAATTCCTGGAAGAGCTTCTTTCATCTAGCTATAAAATGAGTTTCTATAGGTTGGACTTCAGGTTATAACTCAAGAGTACCTTTGCACTATTTTTTTTTTTTTTCTTATTTGGCTAGTTTTCATCTTTCTATTTATCAGTCACCAATTTTGAAATATTGTGAAGTCTGTTGGAACCCCCTTTTTTTACAGAAAATGAGAAAAAAAGAGAATGTGCATCAGGCCCTAAAAAGCAGAACTGCATCACAAACTTTGTGGCAAACTGACAAGTGTGTGAACCTAAATATTTGCTTACCACTTAGTGCCTAATTCTTCCACCTATTTTAGTCCAGGCTTTACCTTGTGACTATCACCATGTCTGTACAACAAAGGAAATGATGAGTAATTAGTTTTGCACTCAATAAATCAAATCATTTTCAAGATTACACGAATTACTACATGTGGATGTTGTTGTATGCCACTGCTTATGAAAGTGCACTTGAGGAGAGAAATGTTTAAAATTTTGGACAGGAAGTACTTACTGATTTTGTCAGTGATCTAGCACAAGGAAGTTCAGAAACAGATGCTCCTTGATTGTATTACTTTCTCATTTTCTATGCAAAAGCATAAGATTTTATTTTCATATCATGCCATGAATGTTAGCCACTAGCAGTTTTCACTATTATTTTGAAATACGAAAACACTGAAAAATAATTTTAGGGAGGTGCCCTTAAAAGGATATGAGAAATATGTTAATTACGCCTGGCATTGATTGCATTTGAAATTAGTGAAACCCTGACCTGGTACAAACCTCTTCTCTCGCAGTATAAAGATTGACTTTGTTTCTTGCCAATGTCTGTTTAACAGTGAGCTAACATAGATGGAGTGTTTGTACCAACCATACTTATGATTTGATTTACATGAAGTTTTTGTCAAATCCGGTTCTCAGATTAGTCTTTGCTCTTCGTGGTGTTCTGCTACTTCAGTAAAACAATATTATCTTTGAATTCATTGGTCTTCAGAGATCAAGGGTTTCTCTCCCCCTGCCTTCTCCAAATAAAAACAAATTCAAGTGATACTGATTTGTTTCTTTGTCAGTGGCTGAGGAAGGGAACGAAAAATCAACTTGCTGCCTCTTTAATTTATTTAAGACACAGAAGAAATATCCTTATGTGCTCTTAGCAATATATCTCCATAAGAAGAATTCAGCTGAACAGTTTCCCATGGAGAAGTATGTTTTTACATTTTAAAGAGGAGGTAATAAAATGATACGTCTTTTGTTTTTTGCAGTGTCTCTCAAAACTTGTAAAAATATATTAATCTAAAATGAACCAACCAACTCCAGACAAACAAGAAAATGAAATTGCCCACAAGAGAAGAAACTGTTCAAAGTTATTATAAAATATCTGTTTTGCTTTTGCTATTCTTTATTTAACTTGCCATTCATATGAGCAGAGCATTGATCCTGTTTTTGTGAGGCTGACTTGCCATAATATCTGTTAGATATTATGGCAGTGCCTTACATTTGCTGTTCAAGTACTGCCTGCTGTATCTTAGGCTAGTTAGTTCTGTCGTCTGACATAAAATGGTTTGCATTTTGGTTTTCATTATGTAGTTGTGATGTTTTGTGAGAGACAGTCTAGAAAGGGACAAAATAAACACACACTGTTCTGTTGAAACTGCTTGCTAATGCTGTGCAAGGGTAGGTACTATCATGTTCCAAAGGGAAACAGAACTGAAGACTATCACCTGAAAGACAAAACAGTTCCAGATGTTGAAGACAGCTGATAAAGGCATCTTTGTTAATACAGACCTGACCTCGAAAACTCTTCAGTTGCCTATACTATCATATGTTGGTATTTAATAACCTGAAGATGTCATCCAGAAGCAAATCTCCATCCATTAGTTGGGCAGCAGCAGTCTTATACATACAGATGCTGGCAGTGCAGTTGCAGGCCCTACTTACATCTGTCACCTGGTACTTCTTACTCTGCCAGCAGCAGCAACTACTATAATGCTTGCTCCCATACTTTGTGCTGAACTGCCCTTTTAAAGGGGCTCTCCCCCTTCCTCCTAACTTGAGATGGCTGTATAGCTCCCAGTTAAATGATTGTCCTTGACGTACTGCAGAAAAATTGTGTGTGAGTGGGGCTGCTCGGTTTTCTGCTTACCTCTGTCAGCTCAATAGTGAGGCTTTTCTGGGTTCTTCCTGCATCGGAGGGGTCTCATTGACTTAAGTATCAATACAGAGGTTCTCCTTTGCCTCTGAATTACACAGGAGAAAGAAAGCATTCAGCCCAATGAGAAATACCATGAGTAAGTTACCCCACTGTAGCTTCAAAATTTCCTGTAATTGTAGAAAAAATACAATTTCACATAATTCTCTGCAGACTGAATAAAATTTTCTTTCCATCAAAGGATATTTTACTGATAAAAGAGTCACTAAGTTTATTTAAAATTTATCTTAAGATACTTTTATGTAACTTTTTAGCAAAAAAAAAAAATCTTTGAATGTGATAAACATAAAAATATTACATATTTGAATACTGTTTCTGTTTTGCTATGTACACATCAACTCCCTTTAACCAAATGGTTCTGCAGCAGCACCATGACAGTTAGGATCGGAGGATGTGGTGGTAAAGCACAAATAAGTAAATAACAGAGGCTAAACTGTTTTGTTCTAAACTCTGGGACATATTAAAATTGAAAACAGAAACAATAAGGTGCGTATCTGGCTATGCAATTCCTCTTCTTGATTCCCAGACTGAATCATATTAGGTATGTTGTATAACAAGGCAGATGTTTTGTCATCCCTTAATGCCTACCATGTACCTAGGTAGATTTTTGGGATGAAGATTTTGTACATCATTAATGTAATGTACTTGGAGGCAAGTAAAAGATAATCAGAAATGAAAAGGAAATAATTTTATAAACAGCTCTTCAAGAAACACTTTTTTCCCCTTCTTTCAGCACTCATTTAGTTTCAAATATTCCTCTGTATTGCCTTGTGCTATCTGTAGCAAAATAATATAAACTACATTGGGTTATTTTTAAAATCCACATTTTAAATTTCATTTGCACAGTTCTGTCATTGCCCCTCACATGGTCATGTTTTTATCAAGAAATCAGTCTGTTCGAAGTTGAATCCTGAAATAACAGGAGATGTTTCACCTGACTTCTGTGGGATTATAAACTCAATAGAACAAAGCCTCACTGGAACTCCATTAACTAAGCTAACATCTGTACCTAAGTTGGAATGGGAAGAAAGCTGGCTGCTAACGAATGAAAAAAATGCAGGGAAAGCAGTGAAGTGGACCTTTCTCTCAAATCCCAGTCCAGTCTTCTCAGGACTAGCATATGTTCAGATCTTAATGGCATGGTTCCTTGTTTCGGGAGCCATTAAAAACTTGTTCTATATAGCAGAGGATGACCTAGATGCAAATGCTCTGTTAATATAACTGGACACAACACTATTGACTGTGTCGTATTTGGACCAGAATTCCCAGTAAGATCTATTGCTAAATAGCTACATAATAGCTAAATGGCTTCCATATATATAATATGTAAGTTTCTTGAAGATCAATGTCCAGAAAAGATGGTAGCTTGTCCAAAGGTTAAACAAAACAAGGGGAAAAAAAACCACAGAAGTCATTTTATTAAATGAAAAGCAAACAAGAACAATGTTTTAAACACGCTACAGCGGAAGACTGGGACTGCTAAAATTTGGACATTATGTCTGTGTAACAGCATAAATTCTGAGCAGATATTATGCAGTTTAAAGTGAGAAAATTGTCAGTGGCAGTAAAAAGCAGACTTCCACGCATATGTAATAGGAAGCTGCCTTTCATTAAGAGTTATAATAAACAGGCATGGCAATGATCCGCATCATAGTTGTCATATAAATGTTTGTCTCACAACACGCCTCATTAACAAAGCCTCTTCATCCACAATTAAAAAGTGCAAGAAAACTTACTAGTACTGAGTATACCACCATTCTGCTGTTTCAGTATCAGAGTTGATAAAGCAGTCTAATATAGAAAAGAAAATGAAAGCTGTCAAAGGAATATTTCTGCCTTTTACCAGATGGTGCACACCTTGCATGTTTAGTGAATTGAATTTAAATAAAGACTTAGAAAATAGTATTTTTCTAATTACCTGTAGGCTGCAGAATTCTTAGACATACTTGATTTAATATTAATACAGTGTGTTTTACCAGATGATTTATTTGATCTAGTAAGTAATTTATTTGATCCAGTATCTCCCACATAATATATGATGTACCTGCTGCGACAGACAATATATCTAATTTGGTAAAGGCAAAAGTTTAATTCTACAGCTTGTTTGCTCTTCTAAATCTCTGGAATAAAGATATATTTTATTAGATTACTGCATATTAGTTTCAGTTTAAACTATTTCAAGTCCGGTATTACGCGCATTAAGAAAAAGTAAACCTAGCTCAAGAGTGAAGAGGAAAAAGTAGAACATAACAGCTTTGCAAATGTGCTTGCATACAAACCACTTGACTTCAATATGCTACTCTTGATAAGTGATATTTGTAATTAGGAATATTTCAACAGCTGCTAGTATTCATGAAAATATAAGTAATTTTTAAGTGTCGTGAATTCATGTTAGCATTCTATTATTACTCATTAGTTAAAAAAAAAGTCGTGTAGCTGAGGAACAGAAACATTATCATGTATCCACATGAACTGAGTTGTCAAAGATATTTGCAATTTACCTGTAATCTGAAAATTGTCATCCGAACTGTTTAATGCATAATTAAGAAATAACTGATACATTTGTAGACATCAGGAATGATGTTAAAAGACAGACATAAATTGTTCTGGCTGATAATGCTGTTCACTGAGATTTTGTCAATATATGCTAGTTCTTTGGTGCATTACTTGAAGTGGTACACACATTGAAAGCAAAGTTGAATGGAATGGCAAATTTTGAAAGAATTCCTAATCATTAACTTATTTTTCTTTATGAATTACAAAGAAATAAAAAGGTTTGCGGAACAGAATTTTTGAAAAATTTGAAGTAGAAAAGTGGTTTTCAAACAGCATGAATTTAGAGCATCAAAAGCATTCAAGGCAATGGGAAAAAGTCTGAAGAAAATCTAAGTGGAATCGGAAAGTTCAGTTTTGATAAATCACATTTTTCTTTAATAGGGTAGCAAAAATAAAGCCTTCACTGACATTCTTTTTAATAAGTTGTACTTCAGACTTTGTGTATTGGCCTGAAATATGTTAATAACTCCTGCATGTGTCATTGAGAAAGTTGCGGCTCAGATTTTTCCCAATCACAATTTCTCCATCAGTAACAACAGTACAGTAGTTCAAATGTGTAGCATCAAATCCTCCGTATAACTCTGAAAAGCATTGCCCTATAAATTTGGAATTAAGTGGAATGCAGGCTGTCAGATCAATAAACTCATTCCGCATCCACAATTGGATACATGACATTTGCTGTTATTTTACTTGTGGAACCAGAACATTCAAACTCTCCAGTGTGAATTTATTCCTTCAACTGATACCATTAAAAGAGAGGTACGTGGAAGGCCTAAGCTTCAGCCTCCATTGATCAGGACTTATAGCTGAACCACACTAAGAAGAGTGGGTTTATTGGGAAGCAGTTGTTATTCTATCATAGTTATAGTTAGATCTGTTGCACCTAGTTATTACACCTGGGGTCAGCATTGAATGATATACACGCAGAAGCAAAAGACTCAAATCCCCCACATAGATTCTCTCAAATGAAAACAGAAAGCAATTTTATTCACAATAAAATAGGTGTAATTTATAAGTCAGATAAATTTTATTAATTTTATAATAAGTAAGAAATGCTAGCAATCTACTCAGAAGTCAGGATCTCTCCTGCTGTTTAATTGTGACAAATTAAAATTAAATAAATAAATAAAATCTAATGCCAAAAGGGGCTCTGAATCGCTGTCATGCTAGTTAGGAAACTTTCCTGGAAGTGGTGACTCTTGGGTGTCAGTCACTCTCCTCACTCCAGTTTGCATATTGCACATATTCTGCAATTACTAGACCAAATCCTCTCAGGGGAGAAAGAGAGTTGAGTCAGATTTTCCTAATGGTTAGGAGAGTGATTAAACCACTAAATAGAAGAGGGTAAGGGAAATCACAAATGTATCATTGTCTTTCTGCACTTGTTTGCAGGAATATTTAAACACTGACATACTTTAGGCATGAGGCAATACTTCAACTACTCAATACAAGAATATTTCTGGAAGGTAACAGCAGTCTAAAAAACCATAGAATCCTGAGAAACTTTGGTGATAAAAATTAAATAAAATGTAGATCTTTCTCAATGGTTGTTGTGCAAGGCCTTTTAATCACAATTTTGGACACAAGTAACTGAGTTCTTCTAAAAATCCTCTTTTGGCTTCTTTATTCTTTTTGGGGGCCTGACCATTAGATCTTGTGAAAGAAAGTCATGCAACCAGACAACAGCATATTCTGGTTAATTTAAATATAGCTGTAGGAGTGATTCTTTTAAACCACTTAGAAGGCTAGAAAGCCTCACGTATAAATTCTTTTGGAAAATGGTGCTTTCTACAGGTCAGTGGATTGACCCGTCAACTTGCAGTTTCCATCTCATTTAATAATATATATTCTTCATGCAATTCTTGATCGCAGTCAAATCCACCCAGGCACAGAATGCAGCCAATACTGAAAAAGCACACCAGCAGCTCCAACACATCATATTGAATAGGCATATGACTACTTCCCTTTTTTACGATGATTATTTGTTCACTAAAAATTAATAAAAAACATCTCCAAATATACTTTTCATTTAGCTATAGGAATCAAGTAGAAAGGTCCGCATTTATCATGAAAAGTGGCTTCAATAGTCTCTCAAGGCTCCTGTTGTCAGTAAGTCTGTTGTAAAAAAGCTACTTTTTCCTTGCAAAGGGGAATGATCAACTATTAATTGTTCCCAGATTCGGGAAAACGTTGCATAAGATTTATGGGAGTTCAAGAGAAATTGATATCTTTATTCTGCCTGTTTGCAGATTAATGATGAAACTAGATATGTGAGGAACTGAGAGAGAGTGAGCAACAGTGTTATACTACTAGAAGAAAATACTTTTGGGAATCCTAGACCATGTATTTTTTTCTCAACTTCAACAAAATCAAAGAGACAATTAAAAAGTATCTTCCTATTGTGGTCACAATATTAACCTCACTCACAAGTATACAAATGTACCTGGCATATTCATTGTGTACTAAAACTTGGCACAAGCTGATAGCTAATAATCTGAGACTGTATTCAAGGCCAGATTGCTAGCACTCCTGGTTAAGGTAAGAGAAAAGCTGAAATGCTCCAGCTCTCATACAAGATCTCCAGATGATACTCTTAAAACATCAGGCTTTTTAATAATTTTCAAGATTTGGGAAGACTAATGAATGCTTTAAATGTTTGAGCAATGCCTGGCTGAGAATTCATGTTACTGAACTTCCCATTGAGTAAGTGAATGTTATTTATATTTGCTTATATTGCTTACAATAAAATAACTAAAATCCCTTGATTATTTGGAACAGTAAGAAAACAAATGCACACATCTTCTCCCTGTGCTTTGTTCCAAAAAACTGACAATCCATTTTTCCTCCTTTCAACTAAAAAGGACTTTCTGCATTCAAAAATCTCTTCACTAACTATTTGCAAATTGGATGTTTCTATGGACTAGTATCAATGAAATAATCCATTTTACTGTGTAATTGTATTTGATAAGTTATACTTCTCACAGATTTCTGTCCCTCAAGCAGCAACTTGCACTGTAGAATTGCTTTGCTGAAATCAATGACTGTATTTGTAGCACAAAATAATACTTAGCACCAGTAAAGCTTGCAAAAGCTAGCAAGTGACAGCTAATATATTTATTTCTGTCAATGCCTGTCTAGAATTCATACATTAAAAATTAACCTTTTTAATAATAGATATTCCAATTTGAAAATGAGTGTGCTCTGCATGCTTACTGCTCTTGAAAAAAGGCACCCCTCGTTTCTTTATCTTTTTTATTTTAAGTGCTGCAGTCTTCTGGTGTGTTCTAAGAATTATTTTTTCTCTACTGAGAGACAGAGCCTGCAGCCTCTAGCTATATAAACTTTTACATTAGTGATGTTAATATTCTGCTACCAATGCAACTAAGAGAGGATATGCTTTCATTGACATTTCCCTTTGAAGTGAAATCCTAAAGCTTTAATTTTTATTAATGCAAATCCCTGCTAAAAAATGCCTTATCCCTCGTCACATATGAGGCAATATAAGATCTAAAGACATCTTTGCTTTCAAACTTCAGTATAAAACAGCTGCTGCCTGCAGTCATACAACCTTAGGCTGTGATATGTCAGCTTCCGTAACGCAGAGTAGGCAGGGACAAATTGCTACTTGAAAAGGAGACTTCCAAATAAAATCCTAAACTCCTGGAAGATGGTGAAAGAATGATGGAGTGCTTTACAGAATCTGAACCTGCAAAACACTTAAAAGACAGGAAAACCTCACCAAAAAATGTATGATAGTTGTGATACTGCAAGGTTCGCAGAAGAAAATAAGGAAATGGTGGTTTCCTAATGAATGCATTCCTTACAAATTCACAACTGCATGTCAGAGTGTGATTGTGATGTCTCCTGCCTATTCTGTGGTGCTATAAAATAAATGAGGTCTTCATGGTTTTCATATGGTTACTACAAGAACAAAGGTCAAAGACCAGCAGCTAAATTATCATTACCTGAAGTAGTACAGTTGACAAAAGCAGCGTTTTGGAGAATGGGGTACAGAATCCACTTAGTAGCAGATTCTGTCTGTGATTCTATTTGAGCTGGTCATGCTATAATACAAGTATGTAGTTGTTCAGTGCATCTTATCGCATTTTGCAAAGGCCACTGTTCTGCTACCAATTGACATGTGCATAGGTGTAAGAATCAATGTTATTACATTGTTTCTCCACATATGTCAGTCTAACAATGCTTTCTACTTGTATGGGACTTTACAAATATTTGAAAATATGAAACATAACATACATACAAAATAATAATGGCACATTCAGTTTCGGCCTCTAGAAGTTAAGTTTTCTTACAACTTTATTATATCGGCTGAATTCTGCAATGACTTCTTAGCTGATACAGGCCAGACCAACCCACAAATGTCTGATCAACCTAAAAGGTGATTGCACAGGGCTGGTGTCAGCTCAGTAGCACTTACAAGCGTTGTTAGTCACAACCATGTACCTTATCTGTCAGCTTGGAATATGGGCAGCACAAACTCTTTACTGATTACAAAGGACAAAACAGATACACCAGTATTTATCCTTCCAAATGAGGAGCTTTTCCTCTAACATCACTCGTATCAACAGTGTACTGTTGCAGGAAGCAGCAAATACTTGTTTGTGCACATTATGCCTGCAAAGAATCAGCTACATTCACGCCCTCCAAGAGGGTTGAATTTGTCTCTGACAGAATAACTGCACAGTATTGTCAACCATTGCACATGTACGTATGTTTAGTGTTTAACTGAGGTACACAGTTATTCCACGTGAAGAAGAGAGCAATGTGACTTTTTTTCTTTCACATGTGCTTAGGAGGATATTTTCCAGTAACTTACAGCTTTCCCACAGATACTGAAGCATTTAATTCCTCTGTGGTATACTTGCATACAATACTTCACAAATGGGAACTCGACTCTTACAGTCTCTGACAGAAGCAAGCTATTTTTGAGGTACTTGATCATGATCTAGTGGGTGGAAACACACCATTTCAATATTTCTTTTGTAGGACGTACAATGCATGCTAAAATTATCTTTGAAGGAATTGTAATAAATTCAGAAAGTTGGCAGTAACAAAAAACCTCAAATGACATAGTACATACTATTTTGTATGTTACTGATGTCTTCTTTTCCTTTTTTTACGTATGAATGAAAGATGACTTTGTAACAGTATGAGCCTGATTTGTTTCTTCTTAAAAGATGAGGAGCTTTTACGTTGATCTTAGATAATGTTGGATCAGGAAGGATCGATCAAATCCTGATGTTTTCTTCAAGAAAAAAAAAAAGAGAACTTCATTTACCTTATTGGCAGACACACGTGAAATTTAACAAAAGAAAACAGAGATGTAGCGAAGGGTGGTCAGTAAGCATTTCCTGGGTGAGACACACATTATACGTAAGAAAAAGAAAACACCACCAGGCACAAGTGCCCCACCATTTCTGTAAGTGAAGAGATTCAGACACTTTTGATGACCACTAACTTGGATATTTCTGCCTTTGCATATTGTCCCAGACCTTTATGAGACTACCTTTCTGCACTGCCAGCTGCAGAAATATGCCATAATGGTCCTATTTACAAATTGATCTGTCTCCAGCAAAATCAGGTTGATTAACAATAGTACTCCCTGTTTCTTCATAAATTAAAAAAAAAATAAAAAATCACACACACTGAAATGTTAACAGATATAGTCAAACTTGTTCAAAGCACAAATGTGAATGTCACAGCAGATTTATACTAAACACAGTGAACAGAAAAGACTTTCCATTCTTGCTTTAACAGTTATTTTATGCTGTAGCACTTGTCTTGCCACTTCAGTTCCTGTTTTGCTAACACGATGCCTAGCTCTAAGTGCACAGATGTATAGCTATGCCTTAAAGACCTGTATCATAGCAAACGTTTTTAAGTATGGTTTTAAGAAAGGCATTTGACCTTAACACACTTTGCCAATATCATCTGTAGTGCATAGGCTGAAGTCGAAGACTAGCTAACCTTCTAGTAACACATGCTGTTCTCACTGCTGGCAATTTGTTACAGCGCTGGTTGGATGAACAGTAAATTTCAGAAGTCCTATTGAAGAGCTGGGTATATTTAGCATGCTACTGGGAGCTCTGTCCAAATGATACATTGAGTCATTGGAACAAGCATTACAGAAGCTGATTTAGTGGTAAATACAAGTTAACAGTGCAAATATTCCCTAGCAAGATAATTACTTTCTACATTTTTTTCTAAAATGACTTTGCAACCCCTGCCTGTAGTCCAGAGCCCTAAGCATCTTTGCATGACATACATGTTATGCATGTCAAAAGCTTTAGCCAGGAAAATACTTGTCGAAATGGCTGCAGTATCTGCAGTGGCTAGCAATCTATTCCCTGGTAAAGTAAGTGTCACTCACATATATGCAGAAAAGCTTTAAGAGAGCAGGGACTTTGTTAAAGTCAACTCAATTTAAACATACACTGTGCTGACATCTGAACTTTGAAATTCTGAAAGATACCAACTGTTGTTTTATCAGTAATTCATATATTTTATTCACTTAAATGAAAATAACTTCTGTGGGAACAGCCACCGCCAGAGAAATACATTAGTTTTCATTTAAATTCCATGCTGAGAATATAGATTTGTAAAGGAACTGGGACAAACTTTCAAAGAGATTTAGGTAACTACTGATGCAAGTTAGATATCAGGTAGGATATTAATATACCTAACCAGTACAAAAACTTTCAGAAATCCATTTGCGTGCCAGTCTGCTTCATTGGGCAATGTAAATATATTTTAAAATATTACTAATGGGGTTATAAGTGTTGCAAAGCTGTGTATTTTCCACACAAAAGGGAATTTCAGCATTCACCCCTTTATGATTTAGTGCTTGATGGTATTATGGAATTCTGAGCAGAAGTTTAAGCCTGAAATGATAGTGAATTGGTAAGCCTACATTACTTCTGTGGTGTATATTAGATTAGGCCCCCATATTTTGTCTGTTCCTTAAGAATAACTAAGAAAAGGTTTGGGGAGTTTTTGTTTAATTTTAAAAGAATTAACTTATTTTCCTTTTCACAATGTTATTTCCGTATTATGTGTCAGATATTATTTGTGAACAGAAAATCAGTTCAAATTACATATTTCACCTTCCCGCTGTATTCAAATTCTTACAAAATATTTTGTCTGTTCAGACTCAACTTTCTGAAAACCTGCTTGAATTTGAATAATTATAAATTAATTTACTTTTTTGTTCAGAGAAGATTTTAGTAGTGAAAAGAGCACCATAACCAACCAGCCAGCGTTGTGACAGATTGAGTTTATACGGTTAAGTACTACTTTTCCATCACTATCTCAGTCTGTATGTATTTGTTTTTCATTTGAATATGTGTCCCAGGAATTTTCTGCTAGTTTTCTAAACTCATCTTTTAGTATAGAAAATACTCCTTCAGCTAGGAAATCCACAGTTTTAAAAGCAAGTTTAAATGAAAAATTAAAGTTTATTTAGAGACATTACTGAAAATTACCAGGCCAACTTTGTCCTTTAATCACCATTAGTGCATATCAAAAAAAGAACTGAAGAAATTCTCAAAGCAATAAGGTTTATTGTTAAGATTATTGGCGAAGTGTTTGACAGAAACAAAAACCACAAACAATTAAACAATTACATCTGACTTAAGTCAAACTTTTGGATGAAATTAATAATTTCCTAGAACTTTCAATAAAAGGAAAGAATTAAAATGCTTTGACGGCATGTTTTCCTGCATTACTGAGGATTTTTTTTTTTTTGGTTGATTTGCATCTGGTATTTTTTTTCTGTTTGTTCCATGTTCACATTAACTCTCCAGATCTTGCATTTTGCAATGCTACACAATCACAGAACACTTCCCATGTTGCTCTGCAAAAAATTGATTTATGTCTATTTATGAAGTGTGATATGAAGTTTTATTTTGTTCTGGTTTGGTCTCAGTCTCTAACTTTTTTAGTATCATGAAAGACTAATGACAGTTATAACAAATGTATGCTTGAACTTTTGTAAAATGTCAATTGCTTAGTCAACTGAATGTTTTGTGGTTTTATTGATTTGCCATCAATAACACCATGCCAGAATCCAGTCCAAAGTCTTCATGATAGCTCATGAGACCTTATAGAATTCAGTGTTGTATAAAATGCAGTAAAGAACATTCCCATCATATATTCTTTTTCATGGCAGCACCAAAAATGTTCCTTCAAAATTAAAGTTTTCTGAGGTTAAAAGATACAGTGTTTCAATGTTATTAGAAATGAAAGAATTTTTAATATTTTAGCCATGACTAATATTACATAGAAGTAAGCATTACATCCAAGCAGATACTTCTCCTTTCTTAGATCAGTCAACAGTTCTGTTTGCATTATATTCTAATAAGCCTCGGCACACAAATGAAGATTGGTCACACCTCTTAGCACCTAACAAAGACTGGGTATCATCGAAAGCAGTGAGAGGCTGAACAAGATGAGAATATTTTGGTTAGCAAATCTTCAATTGCAATTTTAATTCCTGGTCAGGTGAGAATTTAGATGTGCGTATCTTTAAAGAGGCCAAGGAGATCCCTAGTTTCTGTAACTGTGTCATAGTTTCACTGACACTAATGGAGCTTACAGACCTCCCTTCCTGTTTGGTCATATTGATTTCAGAGCTGTGCTCAAATCTTTGCATAGCTAGAAACCTGCACTTTGTTGGTAGGATGTTACAGATAAATGGTCTTTAATTGGTCTAGATTAATCATACAGAAGCTCTATAGATTTTTCTATCTTTTGTAATTGTACGTAACGCTTTGAGATGACCTTAAAACTGATAGAATCCTCCTGTAATCACCTACTTACCGCTGGCATTTAAACAAACACAAAACTCTTCAAAAAGCTTACAGTGTTCTGTTGATTTCCTTTCAGAAGTGCAATGGGAATAGCGAAATACTTTTGTGATTTACATTGTCTTTAAACTACTTCTTCACCCTAAATGCAAATCCGCTTTATAACACATATTTTGATTGGTTATTTAAGGGGTTTTGAAAATTCAGTCCCTTGAGGATGAAACTTACGGCCAGAACTAGATCTCGGTGAAAATATTTAATAAATGCAGGCAAACCCACCATGTATAGTGTTTTCAAACAATTATTGATTTTATAAATTTGTTTACCTACAATGATTTGTTCATTTTGATAACTCAGTCAAATAAAAATGAACCTCAAAACCAAAATGACTCAATTCAATATACTAGAATTAATCTTTCTTTTTTTTGTTTAGTCAGTGAGTCACTGTCTTGATGTATCTTTTAATTAAAATAGTTTAATTAAAACTATTTCATATTTCATCAAACTATTTTAACTTTAAAAGACAAACAATGTAAATATTTAATATATTTTGTTTGCCTACGAACTGAAAGAATTTTAAAATAATCCCTTCCTTAAGATATGCTTAATGCTAGCAAATCAGAAAGCCTATTTCTTGCCCGGTGTTCATTTTGCAGATATGACTTCTGCCAAATCTGACTGAAGGCAGTAGAACAGGCAATATCTTCAGGTAGTCAACATCTATAGGCTATAATATGGCTGTAATATTAGTTAAAATAAAATAAAACTTGTCCCTTCCTTTTTTTTTGGTTTGGGTTTGGGTGCTTGGTTTTTTTTGACTCATCACGTCGTATGACGGGTTATACTCCCTCACATAAAGTAAGGAATGCTACAGAAATACTTTTTCAAAAAATCAGATTCAGATTTTTTATTCTGGATACTTTTTGACTACTTACAGGTTCATTTTTATGTTGTCATTTCAAAAGAGCTGCATAGAGATGAAATGAGTAAAACAGATACTAGCAAATTAAGAGCCGTTGCTTGAAATCCAGTGAAAATAATGATGCTAATGTATGGGGGAAAGATAATTTAAAACTGTTGGGCAAATATTTGAAATAAAAATGACCAGGCATTCCTGTCCATATTTTTGCACCCACTGCCTTATTTTCATATGTTAATTTCTCATTTTATGATGGCCACTTACAGTATCTGACTTGGCTACCATAGACCAGAATATATACAGAAATGTTTATTGGTAGAGTTTCATCCATTAAAATGAAAGAAAAATATCTTGATCAGAAACTTTCTGGGGGAACAATCTGAGAATTCTTCACTGACTGATTCTACATGATAGTAATTTCCATATAAAAGCAAGGAGATTGCTATTGTCTACATTACCATTTTGTGTATATTCAGTTCCTTCTACAGCCTTGAAAAGTACTCAGTTTTAACACCTTTTAAAAATTAAATTCATCAGCTGTGATAAGAGCATGACTGGAGATTCGTCACAGACCACTGAAGCATTTAACCAATATTCCAGTAACCTTTCTGCTCCATCTGAACCTGAACAGCCTTCTCACAGAGCAATCAATGAAATGAACCTTCCCATTCCTAATGACTACTGCAAGAATACAAAGTTCTGAGTCCTGGAAAATTACAAACACTAAAATGTGACAAGTTTTACTAAATACCTTTGAAGACATTTGTAATATGCTATCATCTGAGATTTCACATTTCTAGCTGGCAAATTGTCTGCTGCAAAGAAATATGGAAGAATGATTGCTAATTAATTCAATGATAATTAATATCATGCAGCAAATAGATTGACTGTGAACTTCAGCATTTTAATTTTTCTGGTTAAAAAAGATGAACTAAGAGAACTGTAGAAGGAATGTTGTCAGCTTTTGGGTAGGAATTAATTAGAACTTTTTATTGATAGCATGCTCAAAACATTTATAATGAAAATCCCAACTTTTTTATTCTATAAATTTTAAAAGTCATTTATATGGCTTCAGTTATGTTTACTTCTCTTCAATTATGTGATATTTTTTCATCCACGTGGTTAGTCAGGCCTCCTTGAGGTCAATGACAAAATTTTGAAGGGTTCAAAGGAAAGAGAACTTGGTCCTTCTATGAAACATAACATAAATAAAATAGAAAAATGAAAAATATGTTTTCGTATCATTTGATAAAGTACTAGATGTGAAACTGTAAATACCACAGGATGAATATAATCTTATGTACTCCATCAACTACAGGTTTTACAATCAATAGGATCATCTGACACTAAGACTGATATTTTGTGCTGACTCTTCCATATCAGCTTGGGTGAGAGGTATAACGCTATCATAAGATATGCAGTAACAGCAGTAGAAAAGAGTTTACATAAAATTTATTTCTTGGAAAGAAAAGAGGATAATTTAGTTCAGAAAAAGTGAGTTACATCTTTCTAGTGTTTTTTTTCATACTTCATCAAAAGCCAGACCTCCTAAAATTCAGCATGTTCAGGTTTACATCTTTAATAAATATGCTCACAAGCATGAAAGAATCAAGAAAAACAATAAAGCATAAAGAAAAACAATACTGAATATGTGATGTTAAATCATTAAATAACTTTTGTAAATTTTTCAAGAATACCTAAAATATTTTCTAAGTGTAATTCAAAGTCAGTATGACTTTGTTTCTCAATGATTAATTACTTTTAAAATTGGAGTTCACATCAGTGAAGAATAATTGAATATGTTCTAGAAACGAATCACAAGATCTTAAGATGGGAGAGAATCAGCAGATCACTTAGCCCAGTTGTTTCCACACACCTTGATATCCAAATTACTGTGGTAATTTTTTGTGCATGTATATTTTAGAGTTTTAAAGAGTTTTTCACTCTTGCATCTTTCCACACCTATTTTTCACTGTCTACTACATATATTTTCTGACCAGTGTTATCTTACAGAGCGGTCCCACAGGATCCGTGACCTAGTTCCGAGCTTGAAAGAACCCCGACAGACACCAGCAATTCATCAAAACTGGGACGGTTCTTACCTACAGCGTGACACAAAACATGTGAATCACTGGACTTGTGGTGCATGCACAGAGAACAGCGATTCATAAGCTGTGAGACCTAACTCATCATCCATGAGTGTAAGTTGTGCTCAGGGCCTCCAGCATAAAGTAGCCTGTGGCATTTATTTGCATTTCTCAGCTCTGCTCCACTTCTGTTTGCAGAAGCAGCAGCCACAGCTGAGGTCTGTGACCTAAAACAAAGAAAACTAATGCGTCTGAAAGTTTGGCACATGTAAGCCAACACTTCCAAAAGGAAAAAAAATTCATTCTGTTCATCCCCCTCCTTGCAAACATCTAACATAACATTTAAGTATCAGAAAGACAAATATTGAAACAGTCATATTATGAATGTTGTGGGTTTTTATGGTACTTATTGCACAAGTCACAAAATTCATAAATATCACCCTGATGTGTTCTGGTATATATATACTTTTGCAGTATTTTCTGTGATGTGAATACTTAGCTTATCTACCTTTGCAAAGCCACATCTAGATAGTTGCTAAATAGTGTTCACTCTTGTCCTCTTTACTTGAAAATCGAAACAAAAGAAACAGAATTTTTATAATATTTTTAAAAGAGAATGTTTGGGGAGGGGAAGAAAAGGAGATGAGAAGGTTTTTGTATGCCTAAAAAGTGAGCCATTGGTCATGTGCAAGTGTACCGGCTTTGAGAAGGTATGTATCTTTGTAATGTGGATTCGAGGGAGAGGTAGGAAGGGGAGGGAATAGGCTTTATGTTTTCCAAGTGAGAGCAGCTCTGGCAGTGAAGGTAGCATTGTATGAACCTCCCCCCATGACCAAAGCCAGCACAAGCTGAAATGTCGCAGTGCAGAGCTAACAGCAAGTCCAGCATGCATTTACCCCGACACCACACACTCCCCCAGTAAATTAAACTTCTAATATACTGTGCATCATCTCTTTCGTCAGTATAGCTGAAAGCTGACATGACAGTTTATTTTGTTTTCTATGCATTTTCTGCTATATGCCACCTTTTTGAACACATATAAGTTTGCAGACGAACATTGCCTGGCATTCCTCTTTTATTCCTGGTTTTCATTTTGCTTTAGGTTTCCTAAAGCAGTTTTTAGTTCAAAAACTCTAGAAAAACAGTAATCTCAGCCTAGCCCAGCCCCCTGCAACAGGAGAGAGTTCCCTACGATTTAACTTCCAATCTTTCCTCTAATTTCAAACTCAAAGAACAAGTTTCATTACGTCCTTTAGAGCACCATGCTTTATAGATTTTCTTGGAATGTTTAGCCTAATTTTATTTCTGTTCTATCACTTGGGTCTTCTACTATCACATCACTTCTGTTCTAGGACTTAATTATACTCTTTTTTGTGATTCTTAAATCCATGCTTTCATTTGACATTTACACCCTCCTAATACATAAACCATTATGATATTTTGGTCTAAATCACCATTTTGCAAAGATCTAAATGTATTTTGTCTTAGCATTTCTTCATTTGTCTGCCCTTACAGCACCTTAATTGTCTGTCCTTACAGCACCTTAATTGTTTTTTTGGTGTTCTTTAATTTCCCTGTAATTTGCATTAATAGTATTGAATTACACATATTTCTCTCAATGTACTTTGCTGGTCATTCACCTTCACTCCATTAATTTTAGGATAATAGCTATAATTCTGAAGCATAAAGGGAACTTTAAAAGGCAAAGAAAGTTTTTACGTGCACTTCTGTAAATATTTTCTCTACACATCCTATCAGACTACTCACTTTTTCCTGCTAAGCAGCATCTTTGTACTCTGAAATATCAAGCAACAAAGCTTGCTTGTACCTTGGGGACAGTGGGCTTCATCTCCACCATTTACATTTTGAAAAATCTTTCTTTTTGTTACGTCTTAATAATGACATAAACCTACATTAGCAACAGGGCGTAGCACAACAGCTTTAAACTCATTGAAAATTTTTATAGCAAGTAGCAAGTTTCTGTGTATGTATTTTTTTTTCAAACACTTAAACAAACTGTTAGTTTGTGGTGTATTTGTGGCCTGCAGAATAGCCTGCAGTGGGTTTTTCACTGGATAATCTCAGTCTTGCAGAAAAAAGCTATGCTGTAATTTAGGATGAGGGTGGAAGGGGGAAGAGAGCAGATAATTATAACGTTCTCCATGAGGTAGTGGCCATTTTATCTGTTTTTCAGAAATCAACACCTAAAGAGTCCTCTGTTCATGGATTTGAATAATATCAGATTTGGAGACAAAAAAGCCCAGGGCAAAACCTGGAGTAGAGCTGGAAACAGAATGTCAAGGGAAATCAAGGAGCATAAAAACTCTCTGCACTGCGGATTTTTAGTGGTGAAGGGCTGGGGTGCCTTGCCTCTGAGTCCACCAAGTGTTTGACTTAAGGCTCAGAGAAATAAAATTTTCACAGCTGTCATCATAGGGAGTCTGGGAAGCATCTTCCCAGGCCAGCCAAGACTGATCTTCAGGTTCTTCTCTGAGTAATACTTAGTCTCTGGAGAGTGCGTGGTCCTTGGCTTGTGACTCAGCCAAGCTTTGTGGCCAGGGCTGCAATGGAGTTATGGTGGGAATGGGCTGGGAAGAGTCTTCCAGAGTAACCTAAATCTTGATGCTCACGTCTTGGCTGATGGGTATTGATTCCAGGTTTGGCTCCAGTCCTTGATCAAAGGATTAGTCCCCACCAGAAATTTTATAACCTCATTCACATCTTCCCTTGTGACTCTCTCTCTACAGTGACATGCAGCAGCCACACAATGAAATGGCAGTAACTGATAATGAGGTACATGTTACATCTTGGTACACCATGTAATAACTTTCCACTTACATATTTTTTACTCACACCTAAGCACATTGCGGACATCTTGTGTGTTCACACACCTAGATAGTAGCTCTTTGCCCAGATTTTGCTTGATGAGGTCAAGCTCTCAGATTCAGTCATGTGGTTGACCATGAAAAGGGGCCACGAGATGCCAGTGACAAGGCCCTTTAAAGGGTAATAGGTTGGGGTTTTTTTCTGTTTTTCAGCATATATTCATCTTGTTAGTAGTATCCTGATAACGAACAATTTCTATTCATCTTGGTCTTTATATTCTTTTATATTTCCTTTATATTATAAGTGCATATATGCACATGAATGCACACACATCTACTGCCAAAATTTCTGTCAAGATATGCAACAGATAAGATGCATTAAAATGACAGCTGCCTAGTAGGTATTTAATTTTTTCTATACTTAAGATCAGATGCTTTCACTGAGCTGCAACTAAGAAGCACTTTTTTCTTTTGATGGCAGTAAATATAACAGGAATTTTAAGAGAATTGAGTGGTCCTCTGTCGTGCTAGCAGGATAGGGTGAAACATCGGAAATAACACTCGAGAACTACAAGAAGCGTTGTAGATTAATTCTCTGTGTACTATAACTAGAATTGTAAAAGGCCATAAAACATTTTAACATTTGCACTGACCGGAATTATGCCACTCTGCTACTGTAAAGAATGCTATATTATATAGCTTTTGGGGTGGTTTTTTTTTGTTTGCTTGTTTGTTTTTAACAAGCTTAGATCTGCTGCACTAAAATTGTCAAAATGAAAAGTTTACCTCTAAAGCAAGCAGAATTTATTCACTCTTTGCTCCTAATCAATACTCAAAGGTTAAAGGGCTTTTTAACACAATGGGAGAAAATTAAAAGCAAACATAAATCTATCATTCCTGCTAAATCTTGCAATTTATAGAGGCTAATGGATTTATTCTTTTTCTCACTGCATAAAATGCTTCTTTTCAGATCACGGTTACCATTCCTTAATTAAGAATTCACAAAAGTGCCATGTAAATGTACATAATTTATTCCCATCATATTGAAGGTCTGGGAATTTTGCCAGTGAATGAAACATTTTATTCCATAGGAAAAACGAAACGAATACTTTTGTGTTTGATATGAGCGATTCATTCCTTAAACTGACATAGTCATAAATCTAAATTAGAGCAAACAGCACAGTCAGAGTAATATCTAATCGGTCTTTCAGCTCGATATTTCAGGGACTTGAAATAGTGATTACTTAATAAGGCAAAGAATATTCAACCTTTAAAGGCAGACATGAATGAGCTTTGTTGTCAACCTACTTTCCTCCTTGGAAAAGCGAAGCTGGTGCTGCCACTAATCTCTGGGTTTTTTATGTGTACCAGAAGGCAAGTTTGGGGCTTTGATGACTTAAGAGGGTTTTTGTCATGTTAGAGTTGCCAACAGCTGACTTGGTGCACAGCCAGGGAATGAGGCAGACATACGACCAGATGGAAGAGTAATTTCAGGAGGATTGACCTTACAGGAAAAAGTGGGGGGAAAAAAAAAAGCGCCTCAATATCTCTAGCTTCTGGCAGTATGACCAGAGCGTCATATGCCTCTGTCCTTCCAAAAAATCCCATCAAAGTTTCACATGCACTTCAATACCAGCAAGTCCACGTCACAGGGTATATTCATTTCTACCTGGAGAATGACAGTATGTCCCTTTTCTTTATTTAACGGTGACAGAAAAAGGAGTCAGAGCATAATCTGGACTGCTGGGTTCTTATCCTTTCTTCTGTTTCACAGACGCTGTAATAAATTGGCTTTCTGTGCTATACCTTTCCTCCCGTGCTGATCTTCCCAGTTTGGGAGAATTTGCCTTTAAAGCTTTCACTGTCATCCCTTTGCATTGTGTCCATGGGTGTACACTATCAACATTGTGGGTTTTGTAGTATAAATTAATGCACATCTCGTGTCATTGAAATATTCAATGAACTTCAGAGACAAAGATGCATTCTTATTTATGCCTTCTGAAGTAAAAAATACCTCTTTTTTTAAAAAAAAAGAATAGAGGTGGTATTCCCAAGATCTTTAAAATACATCTTAAAGAAAAGATATCAAAAATGTGGAGAAGGAAAGGCATTTTCCCCCTCATATTTTGAAAGTTAAAGGTAGATCGTTCAACTTTTTCTCTCTAATCAACATATTCTAATTTAAAGTTAATTCTAAAAAATACTCCCTCTTGTAAATATTTTTTAGGAGTTGTAAAATTCATAAAAAAGATGAAAATGGGCTAATCCTTGAGATAAAATTATAAGAATCAGTCGTGACAGAGTAAATCAGGTATCTTTGCTCCGAAAACCTGAAGTGTAGGTTATTGCAACCAGAGTTTGTGTGTTTCTTGTAAAATGAAATGTGCTTTTAAGAAGTTGACTCTCTTAGCAGAGTCTGAGCAGAGCAGTGCAGCAATACCTCTTAGTTATGAGCAGTCAGTGAGAAACTGACACCAAATAAAGCAATGCTTTCCCAAGAACCTCAGGTACACTGAGGTAACTCAGCAGCGTACATCTGAAACCAGCTGGGAGCCTACAAGGAAGTTAATCACCTTGAAACTCTTCTAGTTTTACAGCAGAGTTTTTCTTGTGCTGTGGAGTCAATTCTCCTTAAAAGCGAATGGCCAGTCGGGTTATTCTCATCAGCAGAGTGGTAATTGCAGCAGAGGCTGCACAGAGAATGCTGTGAATCAATGGAAACATGCACAACTGGTCAATTCTTGCTGTACAGCTGTTTGGCAGGGCTGCCAGCATGGGCCGAGAAATCAGAGAAGTCTTCTGGTTTTAAATTTCAAGGGTGTGTTTTTAAGGCAAAGCAAAATTTATCACGTCCCACATTTTACTAGGTTACCTGAAATTTTTTTGCCCATCATAGAGGTACCAATGGCATAGCTTACACTTTTTTCCTTGATTTGCTGTTATGGTTCTGGGCTTGATTAAACTCTATGCATTTTTCACCATAAAAAGTAATAATGCCAACATTCAGTCAATGGATAAGACACCAGGGTCTCTTCCATCTACCATGGTTGTATTTAAAGTTTATTTTGATAGTTCCAAAATATTCCAACCACTCGAAATGTCATCCTCTCTTAGACACTGCACAGTATTTAACAAGTCATTTTCCCATGAACTTAAATCTAAAGAGAATGACAGAATAAATAGAAATAGAAAAAAAAAAAAAAAACAAGTAGGAAGTAAGTGAGAAAGAAGTTAAAAAAAAAAAACAAAAACAAACCCAAAAAACCTCATATGTAGATACTTGGTCTTTTTTAATGTTTTTTCTTTCTTTTTATCTGTTTCAAATCACTAATCAAACCCACTTCCCTCTTAGTAAGCTGGAGGAGTTGTTTAGTTCTTGCACTGTATCTTGGACACCTACTGATGTATGATGGATGAGAACTCAATGTGAAATATGTTCAGTTTGCCATCTGACTTGCATAACATAAAGGAGCTGCTAAACAGCTACAACATACCCTTACACGAAGACTGAGATTGCTGCTGAAGGAGTCAAGATCCTGCACCAGGTCAACATTGAAATCTCATTCACAAAACACTGCCTACAAGGAACTGTGGTTTTAACAAGCCATCAGATACAACTTGCTTGTGTTTAAAAATGCAGTCCAGTGTAATGCAACAACACAACCTTGATTCGACAAAGTCAGGGATGTAGGAAACTTCTAAAAATGTAATAAACTTCCTGCTAACTGAAAATGAAAAAACAACATTGGCAGCAGGTGTCACCAAAATAGCAGCAACTTGATGAGGGTCTAATAAAACACACAAATCTAGTAGTCTAATAGTTCAGGAGAATGATTTTGTACTCTGTACTCACTGGACCTAATACAAACTTTCTTCTCAGTCAAAGAGAGGAGACTAAGCTGTGAGAGCACTCAAATGGCACTCCCTAAATGAGCAGAAATGTTTTTTAATATCTAGCTTTTCCTCAGTGGCTGGCAATTTTGGTCCCAATTGGACATATTTTAAAATCACTTGATTTTTTGAATAGCCTGAACTTCTACCATTTAAAAATACATTATGAAAAGAACTGTTTAATCACCTAATCTAAAATCAACAGCAGCTTCTGAAAATTTACAATTAAAATAATTACAAAAGATTACATCTGATTATTTGATATAAAGACAAAAATGTCTATGAAATAAAAATAGAAGAAATCACTTACACATAATTTGTTTCAATAGCAGTGAACCACACATTCAAATATCTTTCATCTCTATTTCAGATTCATTTCAGATTTCATTTTTAATTCAACAAATAAAACATTTAGAAAGTTATAATAGAAAGCTACACCCATTGTCAAGCAGCTATAACTATTTATGTGCCCTCTTCTGACTCCAGCAGATGAACTGAAGTCACTGCACAGAATACATGTAAACTATTGTAATCTCAGAAGATTTATAAATAAGAAATCCCAAAGTTGTAAAGATGCCATGATATCTGTGTCATCTTTTTGTGCACAAAGATTCTGGATGCTGCAATATTAATATGTCTCAGAGACCCTTTCTGTCAAAAATTCAAATATGTGGTACTGCCTGGTGAAAAGCCAGTAGAAAGATTGTTTATGTTTTCCTATTTAATTGCTTGTAAAACTGAATCAGTATTAATCATACTAGCTGGCAAATAGGTAAGTGAAATCAAGGAAGTCTACTGTAGAAACAGCAATATAGCATTAAATTCATACAGCTGCAAGCTTGACAGCAGTCACTGCATATCTGAAAATCTATTTTACTTCCTCTCATATGCATATGGTTACAGCTTGCTTTTCAAATAAATCTGATCAACATTTTGTGGTATTTGAACATTTTCCCATCTGGTGGATTGTTCATAAAACTCATTTTCCCTGATTTAGTGAGGCTAGGAACACACCAGCCTGAATGGTTTTAGATTTGTATTTGGAACTTCTGGGTTTTTGCAATCCCTCATATGTCTCATAATATGTTCCTAATTTTACAACAGATTAATTTATGTTTTAAAGCTAATAAGCCAGGTGTCACAGTGTTTGGCTATTCTTCGCTGCATTACAGTATTTTATAGTAAAGGGTCATGCCCACTGAGTCTCTGTGTGTTTCATATCAAAAGATGAAATGGATTTAATTTTTGAAGCATTTCACTTTACTATAATGCTCAATCCTCTAAAATGAGTCTGACTATCCCAAAAAGTATTAAGTAGTACAGATCCAGCTCTTGCATTGCACAAAATACTGCTTGCAACCAATTACTCTAATGGTCCAAACTAAGTAATATTTTTTGTATTGAATTAAGGTATTAGTATTTCCTGTACTAATTTTTACTTCGGCAGACTTACTGCTTGATGACCCCCAAATGCTGGCACAGTGCAGCTAGTAATGCGACATGGGAATATCTTTGTAAATATCTTAGCACCACACCTGTGGTAAGTCATGAACATCACTCTTTCTGATCACTAGAAAGTATGGGAATACAAAGTGTAGAAACCAGATATATTCAGCGTTTAGTTCAAACCCTAAATCTGTCAACTAGTTTATAGAAAACAGAAAAAAATTAAATTTATCATCCTGTAATGGGCATATTTGTTTGTTACATGTTTCTGCTTCTGATACTTGAATACAGACCATTTTTGGTTAGCCTGTGACTGGTTAGCCTGAACCACCAGAAAGTATCCCGTAATTTTTATTGTCCTCAGCCATTTTCCTCCCAGGAATTTGGTATATTTCTGAATTTCTTCTTGTCTTGACATTACACAAAGCTGACAATACTGCCCATGCTGCCATCCTCCCGCATGGCAGCCAGTGATTAGAGCAGATTCAAACAGATATTGAAGTCCCTCACTAGATGGCCTACACTAGGTGCCACCTTCACATTATTAAAACATCAATCACCGTAGAGCCCTCGTGGTGTGCAGGGAGCTGCTGAACTAAATGAAGCAAAATGAACCTCTCTGTCAAGCCAGCAGAAAACACGCTAAGCTTATTTCAGGAATTTCCCTTTGCTTCTCAGATATTACTCAGTTCTTCGATACCATTTAAAATGTTTTCCTTATTACATTATGAAGTGTTTAAACCCATCCTCCATAGTAATCTTGGTAATATTTGCTTTAAAAAAACCACCACCATCACATGTCTTCACCTACTGTACATCAGTTCTGTTTAAAAGATTTTAACATTTTAATAGGAAGCATCTCCCTCATCTTTTTGGCAAATGTTCTCTTACTGGTTTCCCTCTCTTCAGATCTATGAATACTGCTCGTTCTCCATATTTCCACCAAGTATGAATACTAGTTTGCTCATGTGGCAGGCGCCAGCAGGTTGGATGTAGCAAGCAGAAGCTACATAAGATGAGAAAGGCTTTTGAATGTAAGTCTCTTGCTCAATGGAAAACTGCTGTGATTGTTTAGCAGCTGGTAATAACAGCATGACTGATCCCACCCCATATTTTTAAATGAAAGCAGTAATGGCAACTGTGTCCTATGTTAATCTGAATGTTGCTGAGTTGTATAAAATATGGTGTGAACATACGACAGATTGAGCTTCACAGAAAATGCAGCTGGGAGAGAGGCATAACAAGTGGATCACACACAAGCTGCTGTGTCAGACACTGTTTCTCAGATCAAGCAACCTGGGCATGTGCTCCATAAGAATTATAAATACCTAGAGAATTAAAAGGATTAAAGTATTGGTGTGTATGGATGCTCTGAAGACTAAGCTGTGAGGCAGATTTTGAGCTACCCTTATGTGTCACTTGGACACATACACGTAAGTAATACTTTAGACATCAGTAGCCTTTGTGTCTGTCCCCAAAACTGATTTTTGAGGGTATTTGAGCTTCTAGGCAATGTTATTTTGAAAATCCTACTCTATGGTGTCATTCATTTTATTTCATGGCAATTATGTATTCTGTTTAAGCACCATTTTATTTTGCCAAACTTTAAAAGGGTGGTGATAGTAGTGAGCGTTTAGCTGGAGAACAGTTGAAGGACAGCTACATTTAGATCTTAAATCTTGCTTATGAGGCAAGATAAAGCTTTAAAGAAGAGAAATAAATCCCCAAAAAAGGCAATAAAAGGTAATTTAATTAGAGACCTGGCAACAAAAGTATGGTTTTTATAGCATCATCCATTGATAAGTACTCTTTCACCTTTCTCAGCATGGGAGGTTGCCAGTTTTGCATCCAAGAATTTCTTGGCATCACTGAGCAAAAAAGTCACACATTTAATGGAGACCAAGGCTGAAGGCAGTTTAGCAGGATTAAGCATTAGCACGTCAAAACCTCTTGGAGTATATTTCTTCCTTTCATGAAGTAAATTAATGCAGGTAGTCATTAAAGAAACAGGTATATTAAAACAGAATCAAAGCCATGCATCAAACCTCATTGCAAATCTTGGGGAACATGCCTTTACAATAATATATGACTTGACCTTCAGCTCCAAATATCCATTAGACATTTCTAGCTGCCATTGGTTCCAAATTAGTAAAGTATACAAAGTCATTTACTCCTGTGACTTCACATGGTCTGGATCAGCACCAAAAACATATACCTATCTTATTAAAGTACTTAATCCACTTTCCCTTGATAATGATTCTTTGCACTTACATTGCACTTCATCTTTTCAAAGAGGTCTACAAAGTACTATGCGGTGCTTCCTCTCTAAATAGAGGAAAAAGTTAATTTTCACTTGGAACGTACTGTACATACAAATTTGACAGGACAGGCAACTAGGTTCTAGTAGCGGCGGCTAGTTGTTTCTTAAGATATTTTTCAGAAGTTCTTATAGTATGTGACCTAGGGAGTTTTTGTGGATATTATGAACTATGTAAACCGTTCAAAGCAATTGGTGATAGGTAGATGGCTGGAGGGAACGACTGCATCCCCTTCACTTCACCACTGTTTGCCTCACTGGGTTGTTTAGAAGGAAACAAGTGTTGATCTCTCACATTCTTATTTTGGGGAGGGACGTTCTCAAATCCCCAAGTAAATGGTAATATCCAACTTAATTTCTAAGACAGAATGGAGACATGAGAAAAAATACTTCCTTTCTTAAAATTGCAACCATTATTTGATTTGTTTAATACAGTTTCCTGGAAAGACAGCAGGTAAACAGTATTAGCAATTTATTATTATTAGTTGTGATTTCAGGGACTTAACTTCTCACTAGAACTTTTTTTTATGGCGAAAATGTTACCTACCTCCCATTTTCCTAATAGCTAAAAAAAAAAAGATTATATCAAATAAGGTTATATAATTGACTAATCCACCCTTAGCTGATACTCCTTTTCTGAAGATGCACTACAAATCTTTCCCTGGTTCTAAACCATAGATTCCTATGGATTTCTATGATTAGAGCTTGTATTTTGCTAGTCTAAGACCCTGGGCTTCTAGGCCCAGATCTAAGGAAGGACAGCCTGTCGAGCATCTGGCCTTGGTATTTGGTTTCCTGCCTTGAGTCTCAAATTACCCATTCATTGCCTCCTAACTTTCACAAACCCATTGGGAATTTAGCTGAATTTGTGGATACAGTGAATTTATTTGGCACACGGGGGATTTTGACAGCTAAAAAGGTAGTATTCAGTTCTTCTAAAGGAATTTTGGTTTCACACACATGTTACTTAGAGACGTAGCATATGTTGTGTGCAATAGCTCTGCAGGATAAAACCAAATACTTAGAGTACCCAGCGACGTCTCTGCTTTCCCCCATGATGCAGAAACCCTTTTGTTTTAATCAGTACTGCTAGGGATCCTAGGCTCTTCCCCTTTTCAGCTGTCCTTGTGACCACGCACTCGAACACCTCTCTCTATAATGACCTTTCATTTGGCATTTTTTCCACTTGTCACTTACCTGAAAAATGTCATTAGCAAATCAATGGTGTTCGAAGTGGTTTTAAACACTTTGGACTTGGACAATAGCTGAGTATGCTGTTTACCTCATCCATTGTCAACATCCCATAAATACGAAAAACAGCTTCAAAGTTCTTGTGCCCTTTGAAAAGGAATCATAACAAGTATTTTATCAGATCCATATTACATGTCACTCTTATTCTCAATCTAATGATACTTCGAGGCTTCCAATTTCTGGCAAAGTCAGAGTTATGTAACCCCTATTTTGGTACAACACAGGAGATACCTGTCTTTCTGGTTAGGGCTCAACCCATGGGAATATAAATCTCAATCTTAGTAGAGAAGTAACCATAAAATGTTCAGTGGAGTTTCAAGAAGCAGAAGCAAACTGATATTCTTCTCTCGCCCCAACGCCTAAAAGATACATGAATGCAGATTTGGGCATTAGCTTCTTGTGTACTTTACTAAGGAAATATCAATTCTTGGTGAAAGAACATAGTAACTGTGGAGCAGTTGTGCTGGATGAGACCAGGACACTCTCTCCCAATATTTTCTTTCCTGATATGGCTGTGAATGGGTGCCTAGTCAAGAAGACAAGAACACGATGAGTTTATGTGATACTTCCTCCTAGCATGCTCCCATGCTCCAACCTTGTCTCAGGAACTTCCAAAGCCATCTTTGTTATTCTGCAGCTCTTACTGGATTTCTTCTCTGTCAGTTCCTCCAGTCTCCCTTTGATTCAACAAAAACTTCTAGTATCTACAGTATCTTTTGACTAGGAGTTCTCAAGTACTACTTGTGAAATTCATCAGCAGGGAATGAGATGAAGGTATCTAATAACTTTGTGAGCAATGTCACCACCACACAGAGTACATCTGCACCACAGTTAGATTTTTCTAGGTATCCCTTAAACTTGCTTTAATCTAGGTACTTGGTTTACCAAGAGATGAAGCAATTCTGTTAAGAAATTCATTCATTAAGTAGTGAGTGTCCTAAATGGGTGTGTACATAGAATACTGAATTTGAGACTGTTGTGACTTCACTATTGTTAATATACAGACTAACTGGATTAAATTCAGTCACGCCTCCTGAAAGCTTGCACAATAACAACATTCCCAAAAGGAAAACCAAGCCACTACTGGATGGGAATAGGATCTGGGAAATCATACAGGGTAGTAGCTGTCCAGAACTATGCAAAGCACAAACTGTCATTTGTCCATCCCAGCTTTACAGAATATTATCAAAATATGATTCAAAATTCAGCTTTTATGGCAGATGAGAAAAAAAAACAGTTTTCTTACAAAATCAATCAATAAGGAAAGCTAATTCTCCTGGGAGAGAAGCAAAATCATGAACGAATACAAATAATTTCACTCCCAAGAATGTGAAGCTAAATTTTTCTCCCTCTTTAATGTCTAATTCATATGTAGAAACTACTGTGACTTACCAAGAAACATTGGAGTTTAGCCTTAGGACTTTTTTGTTTAGGATAGTCAGCATTTAATTATATTTTTCTTAAAGCATACATAAACATTGCCTATACTTTCTATCATTGCTAGCTTTGACTTTTATGTTCTATATGAGTGATTATATCTGTTTCAAACCATTTATGTACAGTCTGTTTCTGTAGTAGATTTCTGAAATGGCACCTATGTATTTTTGCATCTACATAGTAAATTTGCACTGAAAAGAGTTGTTGTTTTCACACATTTAGCATAGCATAAAAAAGAGTATATTTTGCTAAACCATAAACTGTTGCTGTGTAATCTTTTAATTATACAGCAAAAGTATAAAGCAGTAATAAAAGACAGACAACTCATTTTCAAAGAATCAAATAAGTTCTAATGTTCAGTGAAAACAATTATCTTCTGATAAATATCAGTATATTATATGGTAAAATATTTAAAATATAAGGAGCAAACCAATTCCCAGTGTTTAGAATAAGGCAGCAGCAGATCAAGCTAAATTCCAGTTGCAGATAATCACTACAAAATAGATTTGCTTGAGATGGTTCAGAACACAAGTGTTTCAATGACTATAGCAAAAGTGTTATTGCTCTGTTTATTTGATGAAGGTGTCGGTCTTGATCAATAAGGACTGTAAGGCTTAGGTAAATACTTGTCAATGAAAATGTCCTTCTGGATGATTATCTCTGTAGAACAAGTACTTCATGTCTCCATAGCACAAGAGCAAAAATGTACATCTGTGAGAAGTGCAGGGTGAAAGTAGAAGACATTATCATTAATTACTTCTGAACAGCAGTGGAAGTGCTTCAAGGTTGTTTGCTGCCTGCAGACTTGTTAGTTTCCTCATGCAGTGTGTCACAAGGGAAAGATTTTTGAAGCAATACCAGCACTCCAAAAAAAAAAAAAAAAGATATCAATATGATGTATGACTCTAATCTCTGCTTTGCAGATGTTAATGCCCTGTTTTCGACAGTAAGGGAAAAAATAAAAAGATATCAAAACATCTAAAGAAGGCAAAGCCGGTCAGTTCATAGTGCAAACTATTACATAACTTGGGCAGATGGAGTGCTTTGCGCCAAAAAAAAAAATAATGTTGCAAATCTGAAAATTTCCATACAAAGTCAAACCTTCTGAGGCTCATTCATGCTCTCTGGACATGAAGTTTCCATGAAGAAAAAAAAAAAACAAAACAAAACTGCACACAGTCCAAGGGTTGTGTCATATGTGATACTTCCAAAACAATGAATACAATAAAAGTGCCTTTCATAAACTGCTAGATGCAGTGCTACATTCTGAGGTTATCATCTCAGGTTATGCTCGTTAGAAGAAAGCTTGCACTAATAATGTCATGCTTCTGAACTCTGCTTTCATTCTACAGTGTGTTTCTACATGATGGAGAAGCCTTCCGTTAAGCCTTCGAACAAGCTGTAGACTACTACCTTCTGGCACATATTCTGCCCAGAAATCTCTTTTCTGTGTAACCTTTGCTTTAATAAAAAATAAAGCAGTGGTGTTTCAGGGAACAAAGCATGGACTCCAAGACCTAAACTCTTGAACTCTGGCCAAACAGCCTTGAGTATATAATCTTGCAGCTCCCTCTCCCTACATGAAGTGAGACTGACTGCATTCTTGAGTAGTTTCACTGTGTTTTCCCTACTGCACCCTCTGTGTGAAAATCACATTTCAATTAATAGATACATATTTGTCAATGAAAACCAAGTAGGCTTTTTTTCATTTTGTTTTAGAATAAAAATATTTAGCCCCTTTACTTTTGTTAGCCTTTTTAAACAAAACATGAAAATGTGCATATGGCAACAAGGAAATGTGCTGCATTGTAGAGAGCCCATTCATTTTTTTTTAAATGCTATGAAATGGCAGGACAAAGATCAGTCCTCTGTGTTTAACAGGGTCAAGGACTTTACTGTTAAAAAGAAAATAAAATGCAAAGGGTATAACAAACACATGAAAAATGACAAATTACTATGATATTTATCTGAAATGGAAAATGACAGACTACTAGCATTCTTACTGAAGGAAAAGGTTAAAGGGGCAGTATAACACATGCATCGTGTAAGCGGTCAGAATGATGGAAAGTCTCTGTCCCTCATTAGATGAATATAAAATTAGAGGTGTGTGGAGTAAGGAGAAACAAATAAAATGCTGTCTTCACTCACTACCTCAGATTTTTAGTTTTTTTCGTTTGTTTTTGTTTTTTTTTTTTTTTTTAAATATTGCCAGAGATTCAGCTTTTATAGACTCTGAAACATAGTTGTAGAAGTATCAAGTCTGGGCAGTTGTTTGACTGATTTTTCATGTTGAATGAATCTTTACCATGGGACAATCTTTTCAGCTACTCAACACAAAGTCAAATATGTTACATCATCAAGACAAACATCCGCTGGATGGTCACATCCCCAGGCATGCAAAATGCTGGAAGCTGAGTCGGCTTCCTTTGCTTTGTACATTTTGGAAGTCTTGTACACACCTTAGGTTTAGCGTCATCCTAGAGTTGATTTACAAAACCACTTTACTGCCGAGACTGTCATTAAAAGATAAAACTGCAGGTTAATGCCTGTATAAATTGGGCTTTGATAATTTCCTACTGATAAAAAGTGAGCGCTCGCCAATCTATACTTCGAATTACGTAGCTTTTCTATCAAATTATACTTTCATGTTCTTCAAAATACTGGAGTACTCTCCACCTGTGTGGCAGACATGTAATCCTTCCTCTGTTAGAGTGCATACTTGCTAGAGTTGGTTTTAATCTTTTACTTGACAAAGGATATATAAATCTTGGTAATGTGAAATAGACCACATCGTGTCACCAGAATGTAGACAATTACTAGACAGTATTTAGCATAGTGCTTCTTTCATACTAACTCCTTTTCTTTGTCTAGCTGATTTTCTTTATTTCTTCATTTAGCAACATAAAATACAGGGGAAAATAGGATTTTGACATATTGAATAACATTGTAAGAAGCCTGTGTACTATCAACAGAGCTAGAATAAGGCTGAAAGGGAAGAGGGGAAGACATCTATAAAGTATTTACACATTAAATAAACCTTGCTACAACAACATGTGCCTCCTGCAATGAAACACAGTACAGTGCCAAAAAATCACAGATGCATGCTGCAGGTACACATAAAACCTGACACTCAATAGCATGAGGGCATTTCTGAATCCTTGACTGCAATGCTGTTACCCTGTAACATATTTCCATATTTTGATGTACGGTCCTGCTCTTCTTCAGGAGCTGTGAAAAGTTTGTACACGGAATCAGTTGGCAGAAAACAGAAAACTGTTGGGACACCGGAGGCTGCGTCCCAGTTGAGCTACAAACTTGAGAGAGCTTGTACAGCAGTGAAGGTCCATGTTCAACCTCATTAATTTTGGGTTGCTATCTGAGGGGTTCTGTAGGTGAGGGCTGCTGTTAACATCAGCAAAGAGAAACAGGAGCTCCCAGAGCACGGCTCAAACCATCGGCTAAAGACAGATTTTACAGCGGTTGTACTTTTAATCGAGCTGCCTTGGCGAAGATGTATCTATGCCTTAAAACTCAGGCACCACACTGGTTAAGTTTTTGGGCATCTGGGCACCACATGGTTCTCAAGAATTTTCAGCAAAATGCAGAGGTTCTGTCAGAGTTCTGTCACAAAGGAATTAGTGGCTTCAGAGTGGGGATTCACAGCATCCCAAATTCTGAAAAAAGAGGTGGGTAAAGCAGGGGATAGGAAACACTTCAGACAGGGTCTGAAAGAAATGAATCCTATGCCTTCTTTAACTCAAGCACACTTACGAGAGCTGCAGAAGAGTGCTTCCTTCTACTAGCACTGGAAACATCCTGAAATCCTCAGTCCTCCTGGAAAATCAGGCAGTTATGTCTTCCCTTATAAAAGTAAGGAAGACTCTTATTTTTTTTTTCTTTTCAAAATATATCTGAAACAGAATACAATAAGAGTAGCTGAATTTAACGGTTCCGTGATTACAATGCTCCACCAAGACATGAAGTGCTAGAAGTTACAGTTTCGATTTCCTGGAATCGGGGGTTAAATCCTCATTTCCTGCTTTTCAAGAAAGTTCCTGAATCAACAGTATAGACTGTGCTGTTTGGGAGAAAGGGCGGCAAGAAGAAATTTAACTTTTATTTAAATGGTCCACATTCTGTGGAATAATTAGATGTTTGGAGGGAAAGAAGGAGACTAAGCTAGAACAAGAAATAACACGACTCTTTAGCCTAATGAACACACATGTCTCTTGGGACAGTAGAACTGTAGATCATGGTCTCTGCTCTTACATAAACAGCTACTGCAGCATGTCGCATTTCAGCCAGCAAAATCACCGAGACAGCAGGACATTTTATTAGGAAGGAGAAAAAAAAAAAGTTTAATCTGTCAAAGTGGAACATCTGGTCACTCTTGCTTATATTTTCTGATACTGGATTAATAACATCACACATTTAATGCATGTGCATTTAAACTGTAATCTAATTAGATTTTGAAAGTATTCTGGTGCCACTTAGCCAAGATGCCAAAATATTGTTTTTGTTTGCAGTCAGAAGCTGCTGCGTTTACTGATACTGTGTTGTACCAAGCTTTCCTTCACCAAGGTCCCATCATCCTACAGTAAGCAGCAGGGGCATACTAATCTTCTGCACTAGCACTTCGGTTTTCTCATTACAAAAATTGGCTTCATCTTCCTGGCTCAGCAAACCCTGATCAGTGTCGCTCAGACCTTGGGGGACACAGATTGGGAGCAGCGACAGCAGAAGAAGCGCCAACTGCAACAGCAGATATTTTAGCAACAGCTGTCTGGTTTTGTATGCTCCTCCTGGATATCAGTTTGAATGCTCAAACTTATCTGGCTTGAGGTGTTTGTCCCCACTACATACTGTAGAGGCAAGTAAGAGTAGGATGCTCTTTAGAATGAAGGAACAAGCACTGTCACAACAGATCAGCAGATTGTTAGCATCTTCATATATTCTCAAAAGCAATGAAAGAGTAATCAGAGCAATGTTAAAAAACTAATGATATAGGTTCACAGTTATAAACCCAGATCATCTTAAAATCATGCTTTGCATTTGTACTGAGGCTTGTGCACAGTGCATTTCACTATTTTTAAGTTTCATAGCATATCTGAGAGAACAGCAAATTTCGTTAGCCACATTGTGACAATGAGAAAACTGAAACAGAGCAGTCCATCTTTCATGCAGTGTCAACAAGTAAGTAAATGGTACAATGGGAAACAGCAGCCAAGTCTCTTAACTTTCAGCTTCATGCTTTAACCACTGGTCTATTCAAGGGAGTGAATGGGTCATTTATTCCTGAAGTATACTTTCCGCTTCAGTGTTCACATGCAGCTGCTGTGTAGTGAAGGAAATTAAAACCAGGAATTCCTATTAAATTCCTCCGTTTGTGTATGTTTAGGAAGGTATAGGGCTCCCTACACCCTGAACTATGAGCTTTTGTGCATAATAGTGACACTCCAGGTAATCGGCCAACAGGTGAGGTAATTATTTGATTTCCCTTGGTATGTCCTAGGTCTGCAAAATAGAATTTTAATTGTCATGAAAAATTAGTATTTCTGCTTCGGAATAAAAACTGAATAACAGAAGATACATGAAAATAGCAATATATATGTGCCTCATTAACAAAAGAAAGAATCACAATAACACTAGTAATGTAGTAACTACTCCTGTAATGGCTGTTGGTTTTACCTATGCTTTATTGCTCTTTAGGCTCTGGTTTTGGTAGAGCAGTGAAAATTCTCACAGGTTTCACATGACATCAACCCCAAATTTTGGCAAGGCATAATCGTGAGGTTTCAACTTTGTCCACTAACTTTTTTCAAGCGGATCATAAGTATTCATAATAGCTAATTTCATCTCTTCCCTGAACAAAATCCTTTGTTTTTCAAAGCTGTACAAATAACTGCCATTATGTTCTGCAGGAACACAACGTAACAGCTGAGTTCTAGAAATTGGAATAATGTATCTAATAAAATTTCCTACAATTTCTTGAGAGGTAAAATGTAATTACCTGACTTGGAAATTATCCAAAGTCTAATATTAACACCTTCCTTTCACAAAGGCACCAAGAGTAGTGTTTCAGGACTTCAGTTTTTTGTCCCCTTTCAAGCTCGTCATCCCAGTAAATTACAATTAACTTAATGTCGCTGATTCTTGAAGATCATCTGTGCAGCAGAGATTCTTTCAAATGGTCACCTGAAGATCTCTTCATGCCTCCCTGCGTTCATTTTCTTAGGAACATCCTCTAGAGACAATGTCTTAGAGACAAGGAGTCACATGTAGGATGCATTGTTGAAGGTGCCAAATGTTATTCCTTCATGCTACTAGTAAAGTACTTGTCATAATGTCAATACTTTCATCATGAACTTAGAAGTATTCTAGCTACAGTTCTTGGCTGGGATTGCTCCTGACACTTTAAAAAGAATAATTACAAATAAAAAATGTTGAAGCTACAAGAAGCCATGGCAAAAAGTGTACAGCATTATGAATTGGTGGAAAACAGGGAACTGAGGTAGTTGTAGGACTGTTGTCCTTTATACTCTCTCGGGCAAGTAATGTTTAATGACTGTATGCAATGTCGACAGGCTTTTTTAAAAAATGTGCAAGTTTAGTTTCCAACCACTAATCACACACACACACACAGAAAAAATAAGGAATGCTTTGAAGACAGCAACAACCTTCTTCCCCCCTTTTCCATGTTATCTGTATTATATTTCCAACAGAGAAAAACAAAGACAAAACTGAATCATCTTTTGATCTTCTGAAAGAGTATCTACTGACACTCTCCTGATCAAAATGGGTAGTGATAAAGACACAACCTCTGAAGAACACAAAGGGAGAAGGAAATTTATTACATATCTTCTCATTTGGTTTAATGTTAATTGTAAATTTTCAGAAATGCTGTGAATCTAGAGGCCATTAGAAGAGGATTTAATGAGAAGCATGAATAGTGTATTTAACCACTTGTTCAAATCAAATAAAAAACCCTGAAATGCATTTTATTTTCAAAAGTATCTTTAAATTCTGTTTCTAATAAAAACAAATTATTTATAGGAATTCTGCTGTCCTGGTAGTGTTTTCAGAACACAAACCAAAGCCCTTGGGGAAAATCACAGCACTGCATAAAGACACACAGCATATTTTCTGACTGACTCTCTTGAATATTTTATTTTACTCTTTCCTGTTTAAGTCATATAGGCAAGGAAAGACATAGTACTATATTGTCTTGACCAATCCCAGATGATTAATTAGAACTTTGAAATCACTCTGAAATCACAATATCATTAATAAACAGCTCACAAACAACACCTTTGCTGAAATAGTCATATTAAAAGCTTCTAAAAGTACACTGAGTAACAATTACGGTCTTCTAAAAAGTCTGTCTGATGATAATTCTTTAGCTAAAAACATGGCCCAGTGCTGCTTCTGAATGGTTTTTAATTATAGGATTTCTTCACAAACCAAAAGCTAGCGTACAGCTCTCTGGAATCACCCAGGAGCACTGGCATCAAATTATTTTATCTTTTGTATCACTAATGGGATTATCTTATGCTGCCTCGAGTTCATCCGAGGGGCTCTTCAAATTCTAAGCCAGCCCCCTCTTATTAACGTGTGTGAAGTCATACCACTGCAGAGATGCTGAGTAGAAACGGAAAATCTTCCTGCATAAAACTCTTAGAGATATGATCTCTCTTTACTGCCTAGCCACCATGGTAGAATTCTTTGGAGGTCGTGGTGATACCATGTCTCAGTAAAGGTATTGACCTCTTCTGGAGCTTTGGCAAATAAAATTAGCCCTGCACATAGGTATCCAGAGCCATAAATGTGTGTGTCTTGGCAACAGTGTTATCACCCACTTAGTATCCAAAATACAGCTTCCAAGCGGTCATATTCTAAGCAGACACTTTCCAAACCCAACAATATTTTCCTTATGCTGCACCAGAAAGGGTTTCCTGTACACACAGGTAAACCCACCTTTGACATGATGTACAAGATAAACAATGACAATAATTAGATTGCCGACATCTCAGAATACAGATTTACTGATGTGGGGAAAAAAAATGATCCTTTCCCTTATCCTGTTTTTTACCTGCATTAAAATCTACCTGAGGCAATAGGTCTGTAAGAAAGGGAGGGTGGTATTCAAATATGCAAAAGGTGTATGACGTGGCATTGATACCCTATGATCAGGAGTCACAGCTGCTGTTACAATATAACTGATCAGTAACAATGCTTGAGAATTCCCTAGTCTTCTCAGTGTACTTGTAGCCACAAGCCTACAAAACATTATGTCTCCACATATCCTCACCGCATCAAAAAGTGACCTCATATCTCCTCCCTGAAATGGCAATATTAATGGCACAAGCAAAAAATGGCTAATTTTGTGAAATTGTAGAACTTGCTCTCATGTGCCAGGACTCAGAGCTATTTCTCTCCTGCCCGCCCCTGTTCGGTGTGATGCTGCTGTGTGGTGGCCGTTGAGGTGTCGCTCACCGTCAGGATCAGTTCAGCCAGAGGCACTCAGCCTCTTCTATGCATCCAACATGTTGTCACGGGAGAGGTAATGCACTGTGCAGGAGACCTAAAACAGCAATGCAATGTTGGCTGGCAAAGAAACCTTGCCCAGGAAAGGGAAAGCATTTGGAAATAAATCCTGGGACGGCCGGCAGATGGGAGGCAGGGGGTTAGGCAGGACATGTCTTACAAGTCCATCACCGCAAGTCTGTCAATTTGACATGTATGCACTTAATGGCAAGCAAAACTTAAACAGCCAAACTCAGAAGATTTAGTTAGGATCAGAATTTGGGCTGCTAGTAGGAGATGACATGGTTTTCAGCTATGGACAAATGATAGCTGTGTGTTTCAGGACTGAATAATATCCTAGAATTATTGATGTCAAATGAATTAATTTCTGTAAATCAACTGAGCAGGCAGCGAAAGAAAATTTTACTGGAAAACTCTTCTTATTATTCTCCAGTCCAAATTAGAATGAGGAGATCATCTCACTGTTTTGGCTTCTGTGTGATTATGTTTATTTAAAGAAACAGAACACTATTTAATTATGTATGTGAATACTTGGAACATATAATTACTACCCAACAGGCAAACTCTGTTTGGGTTTCTTGGAATGCCAATGGGCTTTTATTAGTTCAGCCCATCATTCTGTTCTGAAATGGAAATGAAAAGTGGAAAATATGTTTTCCTTCTCTAGGGATCACTTCAGCTCCTTTTTCTCTTTATTTTATCAGACTTCTTGTTGCTATGGGGGTCTTGAAGGCCTATTATTAAAACACCCTGCAGTCCTAAGGGAAGAAAAGCAAGCTGGTGCTGCAGATGGGAACAGTGTGAATGGAATAAACTATAAGCACCAAAGAATTTCAATAAATGCAGGAAAATCTGTACTTCATTCTCTTTTCTTTCCAAAGTTCTGTTGGAGTTTCTATCTTTTACCTTTCGTTCCGTGTGAATACAAGTTAACTCAGCACCATCCAAATATAAAAACACAAAAGAAAAGCACAGATTAGTTATGCTGGCTCTTCTTGGGTCTCCTTTTCACTCGAAACAAGTTAAATCCAAGTTAATCTATTCTTTACAGACATCCAACCTGCAGCAGGACTGTAATTAAAATAAAATACTGATCATAGAAATAGCATCTTAATATCTCTCTCAGAAAAAGAAACCCAAAGATACAAGAAACACCTATTTGACAGTTAAGCACTGGTTTGATCTACAGGTTAAGCCTATTAAAAATTCACCTAAAAGTAGTTTTTATAATAATTTCATCATCACATTCAAATAAATTCTGGAAAATAGGTAAGATAGCCATCGGGACATTTTTTATAATAGGTCATGCAAGAATGAAAACTTTGATGCAGGTAACATATGATTTCTGAAACTCAATCGCATATTTTTATTCTTTTACTTATTTTTATTATTTTAATTTACCATGTTTTTATTCTTTTTCTTTTCTTTAGATGTATGCAGTAAATTTTTACCATGGCCAATGAATATCCACACACACTGATTAAGATGATGATATTGAACAACAGGTGAGCCACAGAATGTTCTAAAAATTGTAAACAAAAAAGGCAAGTCAACTTATAGAAAAGGAATGCATCAGAAGGAACAAAGACATTTCCTGTAATTCAAAGACAACATCTACATTAACAGTGTCAAAGATTATTTTGTAATGACCAAATAATTCCTGATCAACTGTAGACCTGTTAGTGAGACATTTCTGAAGACTAGGAAAGAAATCTGCAGCATAAATTGAATTTTCTCTGGAACGGGAGCATATTTCCTCCTAGAAAGTCATATGAACTTCCGTATGAACTTCCAGCATTTCCTTGAATTTCATAAGACATGCTGGTTTGAGAAATGCTAGCTTTATCTTGGAAATATTTCATTCCTCATTCACATCATTGTTCTTAACCTCAGCTTTGGTACTGTATTCATTTTAACCTTGATCTCTTGCCAAGAGGCTCTACCTGAAACGCATTCAATTCCATCAGCTGAAGTGTGTTGGGTCCCTGTAACGGAGTTAGAAAAATTTTGTAGAAGTTTCTAGAATAATTATACAAGTGGATGCACATGCATATAACTAAGCACAGGATTTTTAGGTACTACATTGTGCATCAACAGAGGCAGTGCTGCTCGTAAAGCTGTTCCTTTCAAAAACTATTGCCTGCCTACACAAACCAATGCCTGTTGCTACCATTTCTATATGATACCATTTATATAAACATGCTGGCAAAAGGAATACCCGCTAAATGTGAAAACAGTGGCTACTAGGAAATAAAAGAGAGACGACTATAAAGGAACCTGGACTTATCAAAGTATATACTTAGATACTCCTATAGAAGACAAAATATGCTTTTTACACTTATTTTTCTGCATGCCTCCATTGACTCCATTGTTAAGAGCGTTCAACTTGAAAGACACAACAAATACAGCTTTGCAGCTCCTCTTCTAAAAATGCTTTTAATATGGATGGCTATCAGAACTATGTGAATAATAGAAGTTATGTTTCTGCAGCTGAACAAGAAGACTGGAAGAAGAAAAAAAAAAAAAGTATTTTGTGTCTGGCCAGAATCAATAGTCTGTCAGGACTTCTTTGTGATTTTGTGTTTTGAGAGAAACATAGGCGCCGTTAAAGTGATACCACAGTGGCTACACAACTACTTACTTAAAGCTCCATTCAAATGGAGCCCGGAAATACTGCTACTGCATTAGATACAATACTTTTCATCCTACCCACCGCATGTCCATATACACTTTATTCGTCATCTCCTGATATGGAAATATATTACAGATTTTATTACAAAGTATCTTATGTACGCTCATAAGTAAGTTTTCTTCACTCTTCCCTGACCCACAGAGGCCTAAATCTTTACATGATAATTTTTTGGGTTTGATTTAATTTAATTAAAGTACATAAATAGCTGCAAAACACTGTGATCAACATATTGCTCAGCTCCTTCCCACAGGTAGTGTCCCGCTCTGAGGCCTTCTGTAGAAGAAAACTCTTTCCTGCCTGACTGACAAGTACTCAACATGAAATTGTTTCGTGAGAGTCATAAATGCAGGAATCTTACCCCAGAGTCACATACATTATGTTCATAGTACATACCTGTCATTATATGGCACTAAATGCATCGGAATGAACTGATTTCATTAACCTTCCTGGATCTAGATTGAAATGGTGTCCTGGTTTGAGGTAAAACAGAACCAATTTTCTGATTTGTAATTTTACTTTTTAGCTGGGCCTCTTTCTAACTGACTAAAGTCTGAAATTAACAGCATGTTGTTCAGAAACTGTTCGCTCTCAGAGTGATAAGACCTGATTATACCAAGGAATGGTATGCACAGAGGCTCTTGCTTATACTTATTGCTATAACAACCAAGGTCAGCTAACTTCGCTTTTTGCCCGTCAGAGGGTCGGAAGCAGAGAAGCGTAGAGGAGTCCCATCTGCAGGGAGGAGCGGACGGGACAGGTGACCCAAAACTGACCAACAGGGTATTCCATCCCATCTGCATCACGCTCAGTATAAAAGCTAAGGGATCAAAGGGGCAGCGCGGCTCTGGCTCGGGTTCTTCTTCAATGGCCGACGTCTGAGGAGGACCTTGTCTGTTCGTCTGCCTTTGATCCCGATCTGAGCGTTCCTGACTCTAGTTCTGGAATTCAGCTCCTGTCCATCGCTGACTCCAGTCTGGGACTTTTCCTGTGTCTGCTGGTGACGCGATCGTCATCCTGGGAGCTGGATACGGTTTTGTATATATTGTATACTTCTTTATTTTATTTTATTTTATTCTATTATTATTATTTACTATTTTCTTATTTATTATTATTTTCATTAAAGTAGTTTAGTTCTTTTTCTAAACTCGTAAATCTCCTTATCTCTTCCTCTCCTCTCTGAGGAGAGAGGGGGGGAGGACCATCTGTCGTTACGATTGGCCAATACAGCCAAAACCACGACAAATGGATAAAATACTCTGAAACATTTATCATCAAAGAAATATTCTTAAAAGTTAATATTTGCATTATACCTTCATAGTACCGATGTGTATGCAAGGCTCAGGGGCTCCTTCACTTTATCATTAATTTGCGCCAGAACTAGATGAACACTTGTTCTAATCTAATTCTACAATAGTGGAAAGGAAAACTGGAATGTAAAGCTGATATTTTGTGTTTTAAAAAAAATGTTATTTAAGAAAGGAGCGGGGAGCAGGGGGAGGTGAGGGGAGGGTGTTAAGGTGTTGTTAGCACTAAAAATTTTACATAACTGTCATAAAGCTGGAGAAAATCCAACAATTTCTGCAAGTATGCTGAAAGGAAAGTATTCCAGATATAACCATAAAAAAGTAGGAATTCTGGACAAGGTATTACACCCTTTATTAGTTTACCATTGTGGACACTTTGACAGTAAGGCAGAATTAAAAAGGTCAATAGAAATAAAGTGTAGAATATTCAAATCTGAATGAATATTTGAATAATAAAAGTAAACTCTCCCTGGTTAACACGAATCAGTGATTCCACTAAAATTGTTTCAACTCCTGCCATTAAAATATCTCCTTTTTCAAAACACATGTGGATATTATGATGAGCGTGGATTGCAAGTTGTGCTAAAATAGTTGAGTCTTTCAGGAATGTGGCTACCAATGTAAAACAAGAAGAATAACACTTTTTGTTAATGCTCCAGGACCTCTTCGAGTGCAGTTGGCAACCCTGTCAGGGGAACTCTCCAACCTCCACAAACTTATGGGGAAAAACATAATATTCAGATGGATGAAGCACTATTTCATGTCTATATACTGAGCCATTAATACTTTTTCTTAGCATTAATGAATTAAAATAAAAAAAAAGTTAAATAATAAGCCTCATGACCTCTCAGAATTTGTGATCAAAACTAACACAAAAAGAATGATACAAGTTTAAGGAGCCCCTTAATGATACGCGGTTATTTATAGAGGTAATAACAGATCACAGGTACTTACTTTAGAACTGGAGTTGGGTAAAAAGTGTCTTTTAATAGACACTGGGAGAAGCGTCTGTGATTTCAAAAGCTACTCTGCTTGTCTCTTAATGATGTAACCAACATCTTACCAAGTTTTTTCCAGCGGAAAAGAGAAATACATACCAACAGCTTACACACTGGTGCTTATGGCACAAGTTTTAAGTGACAGGTGGCTGAGTTCAAGTTTCTACAAATTGAACCTACATTTCAAATGAATACACAATCCAGTATGCTAGTGTCTCACAATTCAAAAGCATGTATGGCACTTTACATGGGAGCAATATCCCAAGTCAGAGAATATACAGTCAGTATTTAACATAAGATGCAATGAGAGGAAAGTACAAAGGAGACTGGCTAGACATCTGTACATTGTAATTAAAGACCTACAATTTTTGATTTTTCCCCAATGCTTTAAAACAGTCTTTTTATATCTGTCTATTTATATTCCATCCTTTCACTTTTCCCAGAAATATAGGTAAGATAATGATGAGTGTTCTTGGGAGGCAGTAATTGCTCTTTGCTGGGTAGATTTGGTGACATCACAAGAAATATGTGCGCAAGAAGTCAAAAGGACTAGCATAATGTGAAGATCAGAGATTTTGAAGTAGAAAGTCAGATAGGAAGGCAAAGGACGCATAAAGCAGAGGATCAGAAAACAAAGAGAAGAAATTCATTGTCACGTGATCAAACAAAGCAAACAAGATGAAATGATAAAATTATCAAAGATCTCTACTTCTGCATTTATTTAAAAAAAACAAATAAAACTATTTTAAACAGTTTTTATTATCCTGTAGGATGTATGGACTTAATTTCATTTGAATTTAATGCTACGGGGTTTTTTTGTTTGTTTGGGTTTTTTTTCTAGTAGGTAACACACAGTGGAGGCTCTTTAGTGTGCCCTCATGCCAATACAGAAGCCTTTCATCATTCCACTTTTCTCCTGCCTAGCACAATAAAACAATTTTATCTTTAGGATGTTTATTTCTCTGGATAATGAGGGGAATAAAGGCTTTAGCCGCGTAATAAGCAGCTCAACTACTATTTAAATTCTGCTTCTATGCTTTGGAAGTGCTGTTGTTTCTTTGCCTCATTGTCTGAATCTTACAGGTAAATACATAAAACCTCTAAGAACTACGTGAAGGTCCCTGTGGGGAAATAAAGTTCTTTGTGCCAAAACTTTTGAAACGAACACTTAAAATGTTTCAGGCTGTTGGCCTTCTTTATCAATGCCCTAAGTATCAATGTGAATGGATTTATGTCTATCAGTTGAATCATTACCAGTCTCAGTAGCACTGTATTTATGAATTAGTTGCACTGCATTATAACCACTGCCTAAAAAAAATGGCAGTCATTAATACAGATCTGAAAAAAAAAAACCCAACATTTTTCATCTTTCTCTTTTTTTCTTTTGCCACTTTTTGTTAACAAAAGGAGAGATGTAACCTGTGTTTTCTTTCTTTTTTTTTCTTTTTTTTTTTTACATTTCAGTACCTTACTGCAACAGCTGTTGGTTTCATATAACCATTAAAATCTGTGTATCTATTCTTTGTTTCTTCCAATTTTACTATAACTAAATTTCATTAACACTTTAGGAAATGTGAACATTTTCCTTCCATCTGCTAGATGGCTTTTAAAACCCATTTACTTTGATTTAGCAAATATGGAAACAGCTGGCAAAAATGTATTTTTATTAAGTTCCTCAGATTCATATTTACAAGATATGTGACTTTCATACTCTTTCTTAAGGTCCATAATTGGTTTCTATTTCTCAACTGTACAATTTCTTTCTAAATGCTAATCAACCAGGTGGTCAGATGTTTAGTTATCATTCTGCACATTAACCAGTTTAATGTGTCTCAGCTTAAATGTCTAGAGCTGATGATTCAAATTATGTGCTTAAAAAGTATAGGAATGGTTATTTAGTTTTTATCCATTACATACTTTTAAATTATGAAGTTGATTGTGACAATTAAGTAATCTAAAAAAGAACATGAAAAATAGGTTCCCTGCGCTGGGTGCCTGTATACAAAAGTGTTGATATTTTGCAGGCTCTGATCTGTCAGGGTGAAAGACTGGGGGATAGAGACTGCTTTATGCCCTTCTCATTAGCTCTTTCTGCTTAGTTTTGGATGTGAGAGCCTATATATGCTCTTATTCACCCTTAAGTCGCTCCAATTCTACAAGAGGCGGCATTCTGCAGCCAGTAAAAAACACCAATTTGTTTCTACAGTGACAAGTCTGGGAATCTGGTCTTTCAGAGCTGCGGAAGATATGTCCATGTGTGTGAATCTACTGACATAGAAAAAAGGTGCTTTTGAGCCATATTCTCTGATCTGCTACATCTGCTTAGGGCTGTCCCCTGCCAGCAGACTTTAACTATTAAAGCAGGGCTAACCCAGCCAATGCAAAATGTGGTGATGTGAAAGCAGATTCCCAACAGAATAATGCTTAAAAAAAACCCCAAAACCCAACATAAACTTTCACATCACATGCTCACCGAGCTGCATGCTGCTGTAGTAAAAACAGCATTACTGTAAAACAGCATGGGATTTTTCAGCTCCATGAAGGTATTTCAAGCTGTCATTTTGAGAACATGCAATGAGGAGCAGATATCCACAGAGCAGTGCCAGGATCTGAGACACCAAAGATAAGGCCTAAGTCACCATTACTAAACAAATTTCATCTGTGCTTTGTTTGGATCACTCATATTCGTAATTAAGGCCTCTATGTTTTATTTTTATTTTTCCATGACCTGACCCATAAAATACTTTTCTGTCACCTTCTTAACAACCTTAATTTGTGATCAGAGTTTCAAGAGATAATTGACTTCCAGGAAAAAAAAAATAATACTATAAACATTATCATTTGAACAACCATACATAGATCAAAAATTTGTCATAATATTGTGGTGGTGTTGTATGCATCATCTTCATGCTCAATCTATTCCCATAGATTCTTTCATTATCTCCAGTAGATGCCATTGGCATGAGCAGAGTCAAAGACTTCCAACACATTTGGGAGTCCAGACAGTACAAATAAATCTTCACTGACTTTCTGCTGATGATGTTAGCTTCTTTGAAATGAGGGACATATCTGTGTTCCAAAATAGCCTCTGAAAAATGTCACTAGACACTTTAATACAGAAGGTTGACTAATTTGAGTGATGTTTCCGAATAAAAGATTGACAGACTGAGTAATATCAGTCTTATATAACATTTTGCAATATTTCTAAAGAGTATACTGATAAACAAGTTTAGCCATTGGAAAGGTTCCACATAGACACTAAAAACCTCCTTTGCTCCACTGAGCTTGGACCCTCGGATTCTAATGGAGTTTTCCTATAAAAATAAATTCTGTTGAGACGGTATTTGGGGTTTATGTAACCTATACAGTGGTGTTCTACCGTACCTGTGTTCAAATTATGCACACATGATGTGCCCAGCTGAGGATAGCAGAAGAGCATATGAAACAAACATTCTCATATTTCTTAAACCAGAAAAACTTCCCTGTTCAGGTTTCCGAATACAGGCACTGAGGAGAGCAGAGAGAGGGAAATAATCAGAGGCAGTCACACACCTCACAGCTTCTCATTCAGGATACTCTCACCTCCACAAGCTTTTCTTACTCCCCTGAAAAAAAAACAGGAGCAGCAGGCAGAAGTGATTAGACACTGTTCACCTCCGCACAGTGCAATGGCGCTCCCTTCCACCCCCGGCTCCAGCATAAGGGGAGGCACACTGCTGAGGGCAAAGGGGCCTCACCAATCTGAGATGTACCTGACGACATCTGTTAGAGCCTGAAGGTGCTCTTGAAACACCATGTACCTTGAAACACATGTACCATGTACCTCTTGAAACACCATGTACCATGGTGAAACACCATGTGATTGTCCAGGAAAGTGAACCAAAAGTGGTTATCTGAGTAAGCAGTTCTTAAAGAACATCACACCTTCCATTTCCCCCCCCTTTAACAACACAGAAGTCATTTATATTCATTGCAAGGATTCAAACCATGGTCCTGAGCATCGAAGCTTCTCAATATCTAGGGTGTTATAGCTGGGCAAGCAATACCAAATATACTACCCAGAGCTAAGTCTGTTGCTCAGAAACTGGGTGCATCCCTCACTCTTCCTGCCACAAATCTTAGACAAAATTCTTTGCTATTTTACAGGCATAGCAACTCTTGTCTCTTCCTGCATGTTTTTATTAAGCATCCTAATTTATTCCAAGTTCTTCTCCTTGGCTCCATTTTTGTACCATTTTAGTTGAAAGCTGGACCCAAGGACGGACCAAAATGACAGGGCAAGGTAGAAGCAGAGAAAACAGTACTGGGTTTGTGATTGTTCAGGTATCACTGGTATCTTATACTAGATACTCAAGGACGTTTCTTAATTTTTGACAGGCCTCTCTCAGACAGAAATACAAAGCAACAGAAGACATCAGAAAGTAAAGAACAAGACTGATGTGGTGAACTAACATTTGCCCAAATTTCACAGATCAAAGAAAAAGTTCCTTGGAAAGTAACTGGCACCATCATTTATTGCTCTTGTCACAAGTTGAAGCCCACACAAAAGCACTGCTCAGATAAGTGAAACCTAAACTACATCTGTCCAGTTCTAAATTAAACTTGTATGCAATGGAAAACAAGGAAGCAAACAAAAGAACTTTGCTATATAAGTGTTGTTAGCTTCAAACCATTGTAACAAGGTTGGGAAAAGAGACCAAAGGGTGCTAAAAATTCCACTGACAGCCCTCGGTATGGAGAAATATGGGCAGTCTCCCTATCTCCTTAGATATTAAAAAAAGACAATTATTTTGGTGGCTTGTGCCAAAAGTCTGATACAGAAAGCAATAAATAGTGAAAACAGAAGCCCTCAGACATGCAGGAGGAACTCACTCCCTTCAGTGACCTCCAGCAACAAGTCAGGGCTGAGCCTAAGACAGAAGCACATGTGTAGGACTTAGACCACCAGCCAGGATTTGGGCACACGGAGCCATCGGAGTGAGTGTCCAGTTGCGCTGCATCCCTGGTGTTCATCCAGAAAGGGCTGGGGGACTGAGCCTTCAGAGGTAGGACTAGGAGGTCTGCAGGTGTAGCAGAACAGAAATCACTCTCACACACTAGTCCTATCCTAACTACGTCTTATGTGTTACGTCAGTGAGTGGTGCAGTGCTGGTTTTTCAGCTATCCCACTCTAAATTCCCTAATAAACAGATATCTTTGTTATCCTTTTAACTTTTTTTACTCCCTGTGACCAGAAATGACAGTTTCTTATGGGCTGCATGATGCCTTTTACCTACAGATTTTGCAATAGGGCACTGAAGACTTCTAGAATATGAACAGCTTGATGGAAGAGAAAGGGGTGAAAGAATATTTCTGGCAAAATGTTCACAGGAGTTACAGGGAATAAAATAAGGAGAAAACTTTAGCAGGAGAATATAGTTCTCTCTCAGGAATGGTTATGGCAATGTTAAATATAATCACATTTTCGAGATTTCTAGAAACAAATTGTCAGCAACTTTGAATCAAAATAATTCTAAGCATTGTCATTTAGAATTGTTCAACATTGTACCTTTACTAAAGCACACTAGGAGCTCAATTCAAAATCTGGTAATGGGAGCTGTCTACTTTACCACCAGTTGTCATAAATCATACTTCCCAAGTGTTAGAAGAAAGCCTAACCAAACACAGAAAATCCTGTGATCCCAAAATATTATTCTACCCTTAAATAAAACCAAACCAACAACCCCCACCCACCCAAACTCAAAGGAATTAAATTTGCCATTTAAAAAATCCTTAAAAATCACAATTAATGAAAAAAAGGAAATATACCCGTAATATGCAGCTCTTGTGATAACTCAGACCCACTGGGCACATACAGTCATTCTGTCTTTGAAGGGAGCTACTGGCTCCAATTCACAGCCTACTCTGCCAAAACAAGAACAAAACCAAAACCAAGCAAACACCAAAACACCACATTTAGGAAGTTATCAATACAATTGTCTTTTTCTCTGAGGTAATTCTGCATCCCAGGACAAAAGAGAACATATATCAGTGTTGTTAAATGCAGTCGTCATTTTACTGGTGGATCAAGCAAAGTCACAACTATAGGTATTGGGTTGAGCTGGGGTATACGAGTGTTCGTGTGTGTTTCTTCTGTTTTACTGCAAACAACCGGCATGCTCGTCCCTGGGCAAGCCTGGTAAAGGGACACACTGACTTTCTCATTCACCACCCAACACAAGCTACACAGCTACACAATCAAAGGAGGTTTCTGGCATCTCTGAAGGTATCAGACACACTCATCAGACAGAATAGCTCATCCCATTCTCCAAGCTGAACTGTGATTGTCCTGTCAGGCTTGTGAAGCATCTCCAGTTAATCCCTCAGTGCTACTGAGCACAACCTCATGCAGTGAATGCATTTGCGAATATGTCATTTTTGGAGGTTTGAGTTTCTAAAATAAAACCTAGGTTTAGGCACTAGATGTAGGTCTTGGTCTTATTGCCGTGGAAAAATGGTAGAAGATTTTCAGGCCTGACAATCAAATTGTAAAAAACAAAAAATCCAACAAACCCCAAACTAACTAACTAAATAAATAAAAGTTAAACTGCATTGTTTTAAAGTCTGTACCATGATCTTTGTGTACTTTGTGAGTTAGTCTCTCACAGTAGAGAGTTATCTTTACAGAGCAATGAGACAAAACCAGCAGTCTCTGAGGTAACAAAGGATATAGCAATGTTCATATTCTCTCTGAATACTGGGAACTCCAGGAGCCAGAAGGCAGAAGCTTTCTATAAAGCTGTCCAAGAGAACAAATGTAGGGCCTTGGAGCACAATTAAGCAAATAACTACTTCTGTTTGACATTTTTCACTAAAGAACATGTTATGTCCTATGAATTCAAAACATGCAATTAAACAAAACACATTCCCCCTTCTCCTGTTCCCCAAATAAAGTAATCTGAAGACCATGACTTTGAATTGCTGGCTGTATTAGTTGGCACGGCCATCAAATATTCAGCTGGGAGCCCGTCTGAGCGCAAATGCTTTAAGCTGCACTCCAAAAGTCAGCAAACATAAGAAAAAAAAAACCAAACCATTTCATAACTACTATATGCATGATTATGAATAATTTCCTGGCAGTTATTTAAAGAAGATTATACATCCAATCACCTTCTACTCCATATTTTTATGCTTCCAAAGAAAAATAAAGGACAAACACAGCATTAAGTTGAGTAGTTGCTGCATTGTAGAGATCTAATATGCATTGTTTGTGGAATATGCATAAAATAGGTCCAAATCAAATGCCTTCACCTTGTTAACTTAAAATCTAATGGGACAGATGTTTACAAATTGGTATTTATCCTACTCTGTTTAAATCATACTTTGAGTATAAGGGCTGCATATTATCAAATATTCAACATCAGTCTCAAATTAGTTTCCTTATTATTGTTGCTCAAAGTCACAGAATACTACATGAACTGAAGATGTATATTAGTTGCACTCCTAATACAGAAAATAGGGACAGTGTTTAAAATATCATTGATGAGTCTGTTTTGCACAAGAAAAAGAAACAAAAAAACTTATACCATAAGATGATTCCTACTTCTGCCACCTCTAGTCTTATTCACTGACTATGCAGGACAGTAGTAAGAGGGAGTGCAATCTTGGTGAAACACACATCCATAAGGGCCTCCTTGACACTCCTTAATGTCCTAATGGCAAGATCTAGGGCACCAAGTAGGTGTCTAAGATGCCAAACCTCAGGATCAGGAAGAATGAGGGATGCTCCTTGACGGGGTATTTATGAAAATGTGCCATTTCAAATTCAGATATTTTATGGATGCCCTCTGGGTCCTCTGCTTCTAATGAAGGGATTTCTGTTCTTTATCTTGTAATCTGTAATGTGCCAAGGTTTTTACCTCCCAGGTAGGCACCAATAACTATCATATTTATATATTGTCATAACTTCATTTGCCAAAAAGTGCATATAACCTTTTTAAATTAATATTTTTAAGACAGCACTAAGTATGAAAACTTTCAGAGTCACAACTCCAAATATACCTAATGTATCTGTATTAAAATGTAAATTTCATTAAAAATAGATAAATAGTTATTTATACAGTAGTCGTGCTCTAAAAGGTCCCCTGATGTAGAAAATTGGAAGACCAGTCATTCAGAGGTGAGAGGAGGAGAGCAGCCTGGGAAGCATATCTATTGTGAGTTTCTAGGTAAAAGCTAAGCGAAACCCTTCTTAACACTGTGCTCATGCAGTTTCACAGACATAATGGATGTGTTCACTGAAAAAAGAGAATTCAATCCATACTGTGCATTTGTTGAAGCAAGCTTATAAATGGAAATTGGAGTTTCAGAACAGAAAAGGCACTTTTGGTAGGTTCAAACTGAAGGGAGAACATCCTGGTGATTAAAAGGACTGTATGTCATTGGTTCTTTGCTGTCTTCTACATACTGCACTTAATGGGTACGTAGAAACAGGCAATATTTTAGACAAAATTGAATAAACAGCTTTTTTCCTAAACTAGGAAACGCATGTGTTAGCAGTGGATGTAAATGAAAGTACTGACTATTTTATTTCCTGACAATTTTTAGACTTCCTCAAGCATTTTGCGAGATAGGACGTGTATTCCATATACAACTGTTAATGAACAACTTACAACTCTGTTGTTTTATTTTTGCTTTTCCTCCTTTGCTCAGTGGCATAAAATAGCACCGGAAATTTATAGCTGGAGTATCTTCTTAAAATTAACTGCAGTATTCACTTCCTCTGAATGCTACAATGCAAACGCTGTTTAACTTACCAAATCATGTGTAATGTTAATTACCATGATCAAGCAGAAGAATTTTGTGCCAGCCTTCTAAAATTATACCCAGTCATTAAAATAATACTCCAGGTAAAATATATTTTTCCTCTCACTTCAGTGTGAGGCAGACAACTGTGTGCTTGGTATTGGGTTGGTGAATTCTTAGGACATCTTTGCAAAGCAGATTAACATTTTAATGCTCTGTCAATCACTATATGCTCTTTACAGCAGTGTACAAGAAGCCGTATAAAGATCAAGATCCTATTACCTTAGGAACTGTAAAAACAAGCATTAAGATAAAAGTCAATAGTATAATAAGGCAAATGAAGAGGAGTGACACAGCAAGACTAAGTGATCTCTAGCGGATCAACATAGCAGGTTGTTGGCATGGAACTCCAGTAATTCCAGTTTACGGCCAGACCTGCTGGGGTCACTTTAGCTAAAATCCTAGATAACAAAAGCTTTGCAACTATACGGCACCTCACTGAAAAATCTTAACTAAATGTCAACCTCACTGACCTTTTGTACAGCTTCCAATGGCCCTGCACCTCTGTACTTACCAGATGATGGTGGTGCATCAGGCAGTTTTCTATATTTGGGACCTTCTTGCAGGCAGCTTCAGCATACAAACCAAAATGTGAACCATGTGATACTTTGGTGTAATTGGTTTTTTGGACTTTCTATAGGCTATCAGAAGTCTGAGTGATCCTTTTCTGTGAAATGATAGCAGTCCTTGATAGAACTGAGATAAAGTGGATTGAATTTCCAAACTAATAATTCTTCTTTCTGCCTGACAGGAGGCAAAACCTGTATTTTCTCATCTAGGGCATATGCACACCAATGAATAAAATGTTCTTATCAAAAGCAAGACAGGAAAGATTATGTTAAATACACCCCTATGGCAAATTATCGACCTCAGCAAACATAAACTGCATTTGCTATAATCAGTGCTGCTGCATCTAAAGAACACTGGTAAAAACCAGAAACTGATCACAAGCATCTTTTTTTACCTACTGCAGATTCAAAGTCAAATGAATTTGCTCAAAATGTCTATTTTTGGTGGCATTTGCAATACAACCTAGTTGGTTGTGATGTTTCACTCGAGATTAATCCCGTAAAGTAGAAAGGTTGACATTTTAAGTTAAATGCTGCTCACAGCACAATGTATTTCTCACTATCTCATGACCAAATCAAAGTAATGTATTGAGACCGCCTCATCAGTCATTATTATATCATATAACAGAAAAAAGAGACTTTGTATTCGCTAAGCTAGGTAGCATACAATACTTTTCAAATGAGAAATACGTAATGCAAACACTCAAAATCAAATGTCTGTAAGAAACAATTTGGTGGTAGTTGTTCACCATATTCTTGCTACTTCAGTTGATAGAGAATTTAGTTAAAATATATTCTCCTTATTAAAAAAAAAAAGAATGAAAGCATTATTTAAATTCTTTCAGTGAATAGTTTGGCCATATCTACTTCAATGTAACAAGCAATAAAGAAGAATCTTTGTTTATATTTGAAATCTTTATTCAATTACATATCCAAATACAATCCAGATGTCTCTGCACAATACTTTGTGCATATGTTGAATAGTTTGTTTGTTCCTTTTGTTTGCTTACTAAATAATGAGAAACACTGCTGTCCTTACTTAAGTTTTTCTTTTGGCAATGAGCACTGAATATGCTAACCAACATCTGATATACAGCTTACTAACTTCTGTAGTAATTCTTGGAGAAGGTCCATTTTTCCTGTCTGGCATTAGTGTCAGGAGATTTACCTCAGACTCTCTATTTTTGTAGTTTTATCTGAAGCAGATAATACATTGTGCTCTACTTCTATTCTGCTGGAAAAAAAAAAATAGCATTGGCATAGTCAGTCAAATCGGTGAAATTTAATGGATTGTTCTATGATTTCATTATTTTTCTAAAGCATACCATTCAATTGCTGTCTTTAATCAAATACCCAAGGCAATTATAACATGCATTTGAAATTACTCTGAAAACAAAGATTAGCCTTTACATGAATAATTTACATCAAGTATTACACATACACACAAATGTGCTTTTCCAATAGCTCTGTTACCTTACCTCTTTGTGAGTTTTTTCTGCCTCTACAAGACCATTGTAAATTGTGACTACATAAAACTGTATTGCAGAATATGTGACGGAGGAAAAAAATGCACACAGCTACTGCTGTTTTAACTGATGTTTTAATAGTATTTAAAAAATTCAGTAAAAATTCACTTCCTTGAACAGATGTGAGTGGTCATATAATTTTGTGTCACTGAAAGTTCATATTAAATTTGTCTTAAAATGTTAGGTGCATTAGTTTGTTTAATGTAAGAATTCAGAAACACTAAACATTATCATATATGTGCTACCTTATGGGAAAAGTTGTTAACTTTTTCGCTACTTAAGTATTCAGAAAACCAAGCACAGTAAGGCCTCAATGTAATGTCATATCTCAGCAAAGAAGGTTGGTACAAAATACACATTTTTGTTCATGTTAAAAAAACCACAACACCCTTTTGAAAAGTTGCTCTTTTCAACAAAGAGGGCCTTACATTCCAGAACTTTAAACATGGCACAGAAAATTCAGATTTTGACTCCCAGGAAAATTTGGCTAAACCGTTGAAAATAAAAGGTTCTGAGAAATAGAAAAATAAAAGTAAATCTGCACATATTCCCTGCAGTCTTGTTTTTGGTTATTTGTCTCTGAGACTTCCACCTGGATTGAGCTGGCTTTATATCAGGGCTTGAACCACAACTTCTGCCAGTTCATGCTGATGGTAGAGTAACATTGGTACAGCACTGTGGAAAAGCAGGACATGGCTGACACAACAGAAAAAACTCAGTATAGCGGGTGATGTAGGAATCGCAGTCTAAGTCTGGTAAGAACAGAGTAAAGAAGCAGTTTATACAGTTCCCCAACTCCAAAGCATGTCTTAAACTATCTTAAAAGCCAAACAAATTAAAGGACTTTGTTCTTTGTACAGTTGAATCCCTAGCCTTTGGTTTTTAAGAATCTTAGTAGTCCGTATAACGCTGCTGGGATGCAAAGTAGCCCTGACCTGGTTATCAAGCATGAACATTTCTTTACCATCATCAAGTAAAACAGAAGTTGATTAGCTAAAGAATTGCTGGCGTTCTGTTTCTCTTTTTAAGTAATTCTCTTTTTAACTATTGAATGCTTTCATCTTCTCCTTAGTATTTTTTAAAACTGGTTTTATCCCTAAAAATTCTGGCATGTTAGAAGACACTACTTCAAAGTGTCATCAAAGTCTTTCAGACTGACATTTTAACACATAAATATTTTTGCAGCTTTCCCATTCCTATGTATTTTTTTTTTTAGTGTTACTGCTGAAAAACTGAATTTTCAAGTTGTATTAATCATCACAAATACATTTTTGGACAACTGCACTGATAGCTGAAAAAATCTCTCCATCTCTGCAGGGTGGTGAATGTACAAACTGTCATATTTTTATGTGGATGTTTCTCCTCATTTTTTTCCTTCACAAAAGATTCCATTTGAACTTAGCAGAGATATGAAGCTGCACTTCTGAAGTAGCCGTTTGGTATCTGGTTGCTACTTGCTGCATCTCTTCCTTACTGTCTTATGACTACCCCTGTTATCCCTTCCCCTTATTATGGAATGGATGATGCGGGGTTATTGTTGCAACATTTAAATGGAAATAGATCATCATGAGAGACAACCACTGCAAGAGGCATACTCTAACTTAACTACCTACATTTTAGAACGAACTAGAAACATTTAGCTTGGTGAAGGCAGCCTCAAGCTCTCACAAACTCAAGCCGTAGAATTATAGAAACAACTTCAAGAAAAAAGTCCATGTATTCTTCCCTACTCTTTTGTGGTAAACTGCTTCAAAAATAATACTTACCAAGGTATCTCAAGCTTTTCCATTCATTTTCAAAAGGCAATAGAGTCTCAAACTTCCAAACTATTTTTCTCAGCATTAATAGCAACCTTAGCAATGTCAAAGTACAATAAATTCCCAACTGCCCAGAATATGTGACAGTCAGATGTGCCAATCTGTTGATGTAAGCATATGAGGTCAGTATTAATACTTTGTATTAGTGTTGAATCTCTACTTGAAAAAAATCAATTTCAGTACTGTTCTCTGCTAAGTTATTTATGGCTGCAAGCAAAAGATGATTTGAAAATAAAAATCTCCATAGAAACTGATGATGGACAAGACCTAAGACAGGCCAAAAAGATATTCTCAACTCAATCTCTAACATGAAGATAAATTTAAAAATTCCCATTTGGCAGAATTAAAGAAAAAAAGCCTTAAGCTGTAACTGTGTTCATTGTATTACTAGTAGTTCTAGTAGTTTTACATCTAAAAATAAAGGAGGATTTTTCTAAAAGACTTCTAAAAGAGAAACAATAAAACATATTAATCTGAAGTCAAGGTTGACAAATTTATTTCCTAGATGAATATAGTGAAACACACAGGAAATTCTAGGTTAGGTTTCTGGTACAAAAACACTTCCTATTTTTCAGATACAATTTAATTTTTCATGTCCATGTATAAGTATAAATAGAGTAAATTATTACTTATGAAGATTATTTCTGACTATTCTTTACATGATTTTGTCATACATTGCTGGTACGTCAGAAATTTACACAGTATCTTCTCTTTCACAATTTCTGTAGAAACCTTTATCCACCAAAAAAAAAAATCTGCTTATTCTTTTTACAGCTATATAATCATAGAATCATAGAAGGGTTTGGGTTGGAAGGGACCTTAAAGATCATCTAGTTCCAACCCCCCTGCCATGGGCAGGGACACCTCCCACTAGACCAGGTTACTCAAAGCCCCATCCAGCCTGGCCTTGAACACTTCCAGGGACGGGGCATCCACAGCTTCTCTGGGCAGCCTGTTCCAGTGCCTCATCACCCTCGCAGCAAAGAATTTCTTCCTAATATCTAACCTAAATCTCCCCTCTTTCAGTTTAAAGCCATTCCTCCTCGTCCTGTTGCTTCACTCCCTGATAAAGAGTCCCTCCCCATCTGTCTTGTAGCCCCCCTTTAGGTACTGGAAGGCTGCTGCTATAAGGTGTCCCCAGAGCCTTCTCTTCTCCAGGATGAACAGCCACAACTCTCTCAGCCTGTCTTCATAGGAGAGGTGCTCCAGCCTTCTGAGTGTCTTCATGGCTCCATAATCAGATCATGGTGCCATAATTACCTCTGCTAGGTCTTCAATACAAAATTGCTACTGATGGTTTGCCAGTGTTTGTGCCATTTAAGTTGGAACAACATGAAGATGAAATAAGGAGTTTATGTGATGCTATTCTGGAAATGCAAGAAGGCTGACAGTACTAGAAAGAGCCTGTCAGTGAAAAAGTAACCCATAAATATTTCTAAACAGATTTAAAACAGATGGACCATTTTATATGGAATCAGCATTCAGAGCATGTGGCCTTAGTTTTTTTTAACTCGGAAATCTGAGGCTTAGAGGTAGATTTAATGTAGGTTTGAATACTAGTTTCAGATACCTGACCTCTGCAGATAGCAGCTAAGAAGTTGTGTTTTTTCTCTCATAAATGTTCTCTGTTCTCAAATCCTCTACTATCTTCAGTAAACAACAAAATTAGTAGCAGAAAGCAAGAAAATAAGCACTAAAATATCCTAATTTCACAGGTGGTAAAGCCAAAGGCATATAAGCAAAGAGAGCCAGATGAGGAATCAGTCTCACAGTCTAGGAAAAGGAAATAGTGCTAATGCAAAGACTGCTTAAAACCTTGTGTCTATATATAGCCATCAACTCACACCTCTCCTCTTTCAACAGGCCATTCAGCTGATGTTGTATAACTGCGATATAATGCATTATAATTCCAGGATAATTCAAGTTGGAAGGTACCTCAGGAGGCCTCTAGACCAAACTCCTACTCAAAGCACTTTAGCTGTGAGATCAGATCAGATTAATTTTTCAGGACTTTAACAAGTTTGGTCTTGAGCATGTTAAGGAATGGAGATTGCATAACCTCTTTGTGAAATCTTCTTCAGTGCTGATTGTCCTCAGGGGGAAAAAGTTTTTCCTTATATCCAACTGGAACATCCTTCTCCAGGTCACAGAATCACTGAGGTTGGAAGACACCTCTGGAGATCATCTAATCCAACCCCCCTGCTCAAAGCATGGGCAGCTAGAGCAGTTTCCCCAGGGCCATGTCCAGTTGGGCTTTGAACATCTCCAAGGATGGATATTAAAATTCCACAACTTCTCTGGGTAACCTGTTGGAATGTTTGACCACCCCCATAAAGAAGTTCTTTCTTAAGTTTAAATATAATTTCCTGAGTTTCAATTTGTGGCTACTGATTCTTGTCCTGTCACTGGGCACCACTGCAAAGAATGTGGTTCTGTTTTCTTTACTCTCCCCATCAGGTGTCTATACACATTGATAAGATTTCCCTCATCTTCTTTTCCTCAGGCTGAACAGTCCCAGCTCCCTTAGCCTCTCCCCACATGTCAGATGTTGCAATCCCTTGGTCATCCTCCAGTAACTGAGTAATATTTCTTTCCCAGTGAATGGTAGATCCATTTGCGTAGGCTCAACCTCTGGTTGGGCTGTATCAAGAAGTTATCCTTCAGAAATCTCCCTGACTGCTCATCTCCCATCTTGTTGCCCCTCTAGCAGATATCAGGGAGGCTTGAGTCTTCCATGAGCACCAACATCTGTAATCCCAAGACTTCCTTGAATCATTTAAAGAAGGTTTATCACACTTCTTCATCCTGACCCCGTAGTCTGTAACAATCTCCACCGTCCCATGCTGTTGCCCTCACTGGCCTCTTCTTATATCCTGACCAGTAAGTGCTTACCAGACCATCATCCTTCCCATAAAAGGGCTCTATGTATCTGAGCTGCTCCTTCACACAGAGGGCAGCTCCCTCCTTTTCTTCCCTGCCTGTTTTCCCTACTGAGCTGCTACCCATCCATTGCAGCCTGCTGTGTCAGGCAGACTCCATTGGCCCCGTAACCGACCACAGTCTGTAGCTGACCCTCCTCTTGGAGTTGGAGTTTCACTCTCTGCATGGTGTCTGAGAAGACTCCATCAATTTCCTTTTCATGTTCCCTGGAGCTCAATGAGTTCACCTCCTCCTGCAGATCCTTAACCTAGTGACAGCCTTTCAGCTGGCACACACCTCCTACAGACAAGGACACCCTCTCCATCTGCATGGGCGCTTCCTTCACCTGTCCAGGCCCTGGGAGCTGTATCCTCTCTCCAGATCCACTCTGGGCCCAGACCTCCCACGTGCTGCTCCAGCAAGTGCTGAGGATGGCACTCTGCTGTGGTCCATCACCATTTGTATGCCAAATGCAGCAGTTTCTGACCCCTTTCCATGAACACTCCTACCTAAAGCTGAGGCATCCATTAGCTGCTCCTGGGAACTGGCCTCTGGGCTGGGAGGCAGTACAGGCTTCTCCCTAGCACCAGGTGAATGGGGCTTATTACTGCCTCTTCAGAAGTCATCTGAAGACAGAAAGTTGAAGTACCCTTTGATCAGCAACAGCTGATGGACAGTATTAGAAACCGCAACTTTGCTAATAGAAGCAAAGCCCTCTAGGAGCCATGCACCAGCAGCTGCACCAGTACACACCAGCAGCACCACCAGCATGCACCCTGAGGCTCCCAGAAGTTCCCAGAAGATCTGGAAGCAGAGCCCACAAACCGCTGCACAAACAACCAAGTCTGCTAGTGACAACTGTTTGCATCACTTGTTTACTGAATAAGCCTACAACTAGCAATGACTAAAAGATGATCAAAATGTTCAAGTTTTCATCAAAACAGACAGTACTAAAAAAAATAAAATCTTTCATGGAGACACTACAATTTTTCAGTGTTTCAAGATCTACAGGAAATATGTCTTTTATCTTTTTAACTCCACTGGATTTTGACTTCACTTTCAGGTCAAATGTTTGTGTGAATAAAATAGTGAATGTTAATGATTTTATTAAATAGGATTACTAGGTATTTTCTCATCAATAAAATGTGCAGAAACCTTGTAAAAGATGAACTTTATAGTGCTGACTTTTTGACATATCTTAATTGAATCTTTTCTTACTGTTTCTATTTTGTGAATATTTTAACTTTGTGGCTTGATTCTGGACAAAAGGAAATCTTCAAACACTGAACTTTCCTTGTGATCTCTGTATTACAGAACATAGATCATCTTCCCAAAAGTATATAGCTTGGAGTAAAGGAAGGAAAATACAAAGGGTATTATCAGAGCCCAGAAAGTCTCCAGAAAAAAAGTATCACAAAACAACAAGTTTGTCCATGTACCCAAGTTGATAACTGCATTGCAAAATGATAAATAAGCACATAAAACGTATGGAGACAGTTAGTGACCCGTTCAGCGGGGGAGTAACATTTTTTTTAATTACAAGATAATATTTTTCAGAAATATGATAAACTATTTTAGTTAACCATTTTGGAATGGATGGTAACAATGCAGGGTTTTTTCATGCTGCAAAAAATGTGTTCAGAGCATGGATAGACAGGGAAGTACATAAAGGCAAATCTGGCACTGCTGAAAAAAAAAAGATTTTGAAACAAGCTGCATTTGTGCAACTTTGTCATTTTAGAAAGATACATTGAACGTTCCACCAATGGTATTTTCAATGGCAATGGACTCTCAGACTTATCTCAAAAATTTCAGCCTTACATTCTCTTGTATGTCCCCAATCAGGTTACCTACCGCAAACTAAAAACCTAAACTATATCAGGAAATTTGTTCTTCTCAGATAGTCTGTGCTGAAATAACATTTCTATACCTTAAAAAAAATCCCAAATGACAAAAAGTGCATTCACATCAGGTAATTTACATCATAAAGGCTATTTCATTTAAGCATTGTTATCCTCTCCAAAGGCTTTCAATTCTACCTCCTTAAAATTCTGCTGAAACTACTTCTTTTCCCCCTAATGTATATTGCTATTTCTTTTCAGATGTTTCACACTGATAGTGAAGGTTTCAGCATGATTTTGCTATAAGTGTTTCTCACACTATTTTCAGATTTTTGCACAAGGAGTTAGAAGCAGATTTGTAAAAATGCCAGCTGTATTTTTCTAAAACAAGATTTGTTTCTTTCCTGCATACACTGCCACGAGTCTACATGTAGCTTTTAACTTTGGGCTCTTATATTCATGTTTTCTTCCCAATGTTCCTTTTATCCTTTGCCAGAAGTGGTAGATGTCAGGTGTTATAATAAAGCAGTCTGCAAAAATTATTCTCTTTCTTTCTGATTGAACTTATAAATTGATACGCTGTTCATTTCATACTGCTATACTTAGCTCTTAAGTAATGCTATTCTTTACAAGACTCAGATGAGGTATCTCGGCTCTTTAGCTTGTATAGTAATGACACACATATGGCCAGATTTTAGCAAATGTAACATATAAGATTGTTAACAACAGGACTGAAGTATTTAATGCCAATTGTTTCACTGGATGGCTTTGCATACAACTAAACAGGTAACTTCAGTTTCTTAACCGGAACAGCATAAGCAGTATTTTTTCTTCTGTTAGTGGAAATGTTTACTACACATGGAAGACCCATGCTAAATTCATGCAATAAAGGCTGCAGGAACTAGGCCACTAACACTCTCTAAAGTATTATGGTATTTTACTGTTATAAATCATAATTCAAGTCCACCAAATTCAGTTGCACTATAGGTATAAACAAGAGTTGAAACAGGCTTTTTAATATACAAGACCCTCTGTGCTCATCATTAAGTAAAAACTTGACAATTGATTTAACATCGATTGTCTTTGCGCACAAGAATTACACCTTGTTTTTTTTTTTGTCCCCATGAAGCATGGCATGTATTTGTACGTTTACAGAGATCACTTTATGCACTCTAGCTCTCACCCATATGTCCATATATTTTGTGAACTTTTGAGACTGAAGCGGAAGCAAGTCTTAACATACCATTTTTCTTATGCTTCCATAAAAATACAAAAAGTTAAGTTCTGTGATTTTCATATATATTATGTTCAAGCTCTGAGCTAGGATTGAATCAATTAGAGTGGTTTTCCAAGTCAGAGGCACATATGTGACAACTTTAATCTCTGTTTAATGACATAAATAGCTTATCTTTAGTTCTTCTGAAATACTCGAGAAGGTTATCCTATACATAAATGCTCTATTTCGACTCTTCTTTCCATATACCTACAAGATACATTTCCATTAGTGCTAACACATTTCAGTCACAGACTCCATTGTATCAGACACTGTATGTACTGAGGCCAAAAGGAAGGTCCATGTCCCACACAATTTAGCATTTAAACATAAGGCAAGAGACAATGTGAGCATATGAAGTGACAGCAACTTATACAGAAACAGTAGATAATTAAGGACCAGCAAGACAAGTTTTGGCCACTTTTTCTAGCAGAGTAAGTCATTTCACAGGTTTTTGTAAACATCAGATACATTTTTGATGAGATGGGCCTAGTCTATTATGACAGACTAGGAATGAGGGACATTTTAAAAAGCACTAAAAGGAGCCTTATACTAATGTTCTAGTTAGCTGGGATCTGATCTTCTTCCATCACTTTGGCAGCTAAATTGAATTTGTCAAAAACTTTACAATTTTCAACTTGCAGACCTAAGCTTGGGGTAGCAAATGCTGGTCACTGTAGAAACAAATAAATGTGTACACATTTGTGTTGGGGAGGATCACTGACACTAGCTGCTCCTGATCAACAATTTAAGACTGGTTGCCTACCCCAGGGGGGCAGGTAACTGCCTCTTGAGATTAAGTCGTAGTCACTGTAGTTTAGCACTTTGAAGGTCCACTCCATTCTTGTGCAGATCAAGCCAAGACCTAAAGATAGCAACTAATAAGAGCAGCTCCTGGTGATCTTCATTTAGCAAAATTAGTTGTAGATTTAACTTGTAATGATATCCATTCTCAGGTCTTGAATTTTGCCCAACTGATTTTACATACACTGGTATACAGTCAGTCATACTGATAATGTGATCATGTTTTATCAAACTTAATATAAATCTTTTTTTTTCCAGAAGGATAATATGACCATTAAGATATACAGAATAATCCTGTGTTTATAATCACTGTTTAGCTACAGCTAAATGATTCTTTCATTTAGAGTACTTTATTCATATCCTTATTTTTTTTTTTTTAAAGATCTGTGTCAGGAGCACCCTCGCGCTCCCTCCTGAGGATCTAATGTCTCTGTATAGGGGTGTAGCGGCTCATTTGGTGGGAAGCTCATGAGCTGCCGGTCATATATGCAAACAACCCGCAGCCACATATCCCAGATACCCGAGCCCTAGAGATCACCTCAGCCAATAAACCTACCTAGGAGACCCCTTAACCAATGAAAGCTCCATAACCACGACCAACAGATGACCACAGTTCAGGCTATAACACATGACCATGACCAGGCTATAAAATGGGGTCCCCACCAGAGACCCCCTTTGAGTGGTTGTCCTCGGAGAAGTGGGTCTGTGATCGGAAGCTCTCCCTCCCTTTGGGTCAAGACGTCACCCAGAGTAACCTCCCCGGGGACTGAGTGCCCTCAGCTTTTAGGTGAGTGGTTTCTGCATTTTGAATCATTATTTTAAGCTTAGATTTCGTTCCCAATCGACATTCTGAAACTGTAAAAAGTTACGTCTGCCAAAGTGTCTGTAGTATAAGATTCCTGTTAAATTTTACCATTAAAACTGATTTTTGGAACATCTTTTGTTTGTCTCACACTTCTGTGACAATATTGCACACAGGTAATTTGGAATAAAATTTAATGAAGTTCACTCTATAAAATCACCTTCATATACAGCTTTTATAGAAATCTCTTCTTTATTTGAGGTCAAACCAGGGAAAAAATGAAAAAAATAAGTCAATTTTCATTTTTAATTCACAATGTTAATTCCAGAGGCTTTCGAACAACAAAAGTAGAGGATAAATTCATGCTGTAGTTTTTGAAAGTATAAATGGAATGTTCAAGGAAATGATCCATTGTCAAAGTTGTTAGTAGGGACCCATAGTATAACTTTTTGATCAGAAATGCAATAAAAATGCTGCCAAAATATTTTATTACAAAACTTAAGAGGAGTGCACTCTGTTAGGAGATCTACCAGGAGAATTCTGGGAAGCTGGAGATTGCGTAGACAACCCTCTGCAAATAAGACATGAAAAAAACCCCAACAACCCAAAACACAAAAAACACAGCAAACTTTTCTCAAGCTGCATATACTTCCAAAAGCCATAAAAAGATGTCAAAAAAAACCCCTTCCCTATAAATAGCAAACAAAAGAAAAAGTGGCAATCACAATAAAATGGGAAGAGAACAAAACTTTGCAAACCCATAGTGCAGAACTGAAGAATTCAATATGTTTGTTCTCTTAAAGATCAGAGAAAGAAATATTCACTACATAATCTATACTTGTTTTAGAAAGTCCACAGTGTTCGGTGGGGTGCAAGTGGTAGATCAAATCCAGACAGAGAAGATTTCTCTCCTGTCAGCACACTCCATTCTCTTCAGGAAAGACAGAGAGTAGATTTTTAAGTTGTCCATGGCATTCACTGAAAAGCTGCCTCCTGCACACAACCTGGTTCTAGCGCCTGAGCTCCTGCAGCTGGCTAAGAGGAGGAAAAAGTGCAGGCACCTCACTGCCTTTAGATGGCCTTAATACCCAAGGGAGGGATGGTGGGGTTAGATGAAGTATTGATAATGGGTTACGGTTTTGCAGAAATTGGACCTCTCAGGTCTCTCTACATCTCTGTAGATTTGCTTGCTCGTTTGAAGGTTTGAAATGCTAAGGGACAAACATGAGTGTTATGAGCAAGAAGATTTCTCCTGAACTTTCATATTACATGCCTTTACGTCTTGACTTCAAAGTTAGGTTTTGAAATAAGGGAAGTGGTCTAAAATCTAGTAAGTTGCAGTTACAAGGAATCCCCTTTTACAAGTTTATAATTTGCTATGAATAAGGTGTACTCAGAGATGCTAGGTAGGATCTTCAACCTGTTGTTCACCTCAAGAAATGCATAGTGAGAATCACAATGTCTCTTACCCATAGAAAAGGTCCCTTATGAGTAGAAAATTCTCAAACATCACAAAAATTGCATTTATTATTTATCTACATTTTCTGTTTGTGTCAGACAACGAGAATCCAGTATTTCTCCTCCTCTCTCCTTTTCACCTGCCCATTCAAAAATATCTATTTTTTGTAACAGAGCCAAATTATCATATGCACAGCTCAGAAAAGGAAACAGTCAAATAAAAATGCACGTTGAACCCTTAGCAACCTGGTGTGATCGAGAACTGCATTTTCTAGATTAGCTGTAACTGTCTTTTAAACAAAAAGGTGGTTTTAAGTAAAACAAAACCAACAAAAAAAAGGAGTCAGATAGACTGCTGAAATAAAGCTACAGGAAACATTGCTTTTCCTTAACCCTCCAACTGTTGCTACTCCTATTTCTAGCTCTTCTCTTTTTCATAAGGGCTTTAAATTATATATTTCTAACACCTTTCTAATTTTCTGCTTTTTTCTTTTTTGATTTCCTAAAGCTAAACTGGTTTTAATCATATCCATCTCATTGTAACTGGCTGATTCGAATTATCTTCCCCATGGCTTTGCTTAGTTCATATATTACTTTGCCTCCAGGAATCTGCAATCTAGTATCCTCACCTTCCTTCTTTCTCAGGTTTTTTGGTTGTTTTGTTTGTGGTTTTTGGTTAGTTTTTTTTAAACTAGATGATGAAACAGATTTAGGAATGATATTTTCTTATCATCTGAGAACTGAAGTTGGCTCTCACTGAGTTTGCACACAAATGGCATCTTTACAGGCAACAATGAATGTAAATACACTTCTTAAGCACTCAAATCTCTTGCATACTAAAGCAAACAGAACATTGTGGGTTTGTTTACTTTTTAAATGAATGAAACATCTATAAAAATGACAGCAAATACGTGGAGCATATTTATGTAATTATGGCTTGAATGTCAGACAATAATGTAATCTATAGTATTTAAGTAAGGGAAAGAAATTCATTGACGTCCATGAACTTTAAATTAGGTTCAGACTGTTTACTTGTTTTATCTGCTCTGGTACCTAAGAAAGTACTTTTTCTCATTCAAAGCAATAGGATCCTTCCTTCATAGGCTCCAGTTCTGCGTATTATCAGCGTAAAGACTAAGCAGCTGACAGCATTTCTGAAACCATGATATTATACTGATTTCGAATGCAACTGAAAGTAGACTGCATGAACAGAAGGATTTGTGCTATAGATCATTGTTTGCAAAGATATTTTTTTTTTCAACTGAACAGTGTGTTGCATGATGGCTTTCCTGCCAGCAATCAATAAAACTCAAGAGTTTAAACTGATAAGTTACTATGTATTTCTGCAAGAGACAGAATGCATGTTACAAATATTAATTGCCATTCACCATTTACCTATTTCCAGAAATCATAAGCAAAGATCCACCAGCTGAATATAAAAAAAGGACATGTACATGTATTGCCATTAGAAATGGAAACAACCTGTATAGACTCTTGGAGGCATAACTATATTTTATGGAGCATATCATTGTATTTGGTTGTTTACTAGACACAGAATGGCATGACAAATGAGGTGTGACACAGCAAGTCAACTTTAAAATAAAATAAATCTCTTCTATTTCTAGATCTGTTGCTTTGGATTATGTCTAAACAAAACATATCCATAGGAATGGAATGATAAAATATTCAATGCATTTGAAATGTCAAGGGTTGTGGCAGTTCAGCTAGAGTTAAAGTGAGGTGGAGGGAAGTTTGGCTTTCCAGCTACAGAACAGATTTTAGCTAGTTCCTCATGCCTAATTACAGTTTAGAAAAGCCTTCAAGAAGTTGAAAACAATTACAACAGTTTATGAAAACAGATTTCAAGTCATTTGTGTTCACTGATTTCTTAACATTGAGGGCTAGGAATTATTCTTAAACATATTCATTTTGTAGAATCAGTTTGTATATCAACAACATATGGTAACATTAGAGCTGAGAGAAACTCAGTTCTTAAGTACTGAAGTGGTGTATTAGAGCAAAAAAGTATCAGGAGGAAGAAACTAGTTTTAGGTGTTTTAAATGATCTGGTAAAAAATTGTCTGTTATGTTTTTTAAATCCTTACAAAAACCATGACATAAGTGAATACTACCCCCAAATTGTTTTCACATGAGTCCCTCTGATAGCGGCATAAGATACAAGATATTAAATTGACATTATGACTACACTATTGTAAAACCAGTTTAGAACTACAATCATGCTTTAAGAAACCTTAAAGGTACTTTAGGATAGGTCTACTATATTCCATTTTATCTGTGAATAATGATCACGATTAAGGATTTCTCTTTCTGCTCCCTTGTTTTCTTGTATCCATATAAGCAAATATATAACATTAAAATAAAAAGAATATCAAAGCACAATACTGTCCTACTAATATAAAAATGCCACATTTTAAAACTGTTATTTAATTATTAAGAGTGGTTGAATCTCTTAGAAGCTTACTCTCTGCCATGCTTCTGTGAAAGCTGGCTTGGTGTCCTGACTGTAGGCTATAATACCTCTCTCTCATTATTAATAGTAGCATCTGTCATGGCTTAGCCCCAGCTGGCAACTCAGACCATGCAGCCACTCACTCACTACCCCCTTGTTGGGATGGGGGTGAGAATCAGAAAAATAAAAGTGAGAGTAAATACTCATGAATTGAGAGAAGGACAGTTTAATAAGAAAAGTAAAAGCCGTGCATGTAAGCAAAGCAAAACAAGGAATTCATTCAGTGCTTCCCATTGGCAGGCAGGTGTTCTGCCATCTCCAGGAAAGCAGGGCTCCATCATGTGTAATGGTTACTTGGGAAGACAAACACCATAACTCCAAACATCCCCCCCTTTCTTCCTCTTCCCCCAGCTTTATATACTGAGCATGGCATCATAGGCCCTGGAATACTCCTTTCGTCAATTGAGTTCAGCTGTCCCAGCTGTATTTGCTCCCGACTTCTTGTGCCCTTACAGCCCAGTCACTGGTGGGGTGGTGTAAGGAGCAGAAAAGACCTTGACTGCCTAGCAACAACCAAAACCATCAGTGTTTTACCAACACTATTTTCATCCTAAATCCAAAACATAGTGCTATACCAGCTGCTAGTAAGAAAGTCAACTCCATCCCCACTGAAACCATGACAACATCCTAGGAAGTGCTTAAACAAAAGAATATTCAGTGATTCAGAAGTGTTCTGTTGAGAAGTCTTGTGTCAAGACTCTGACCATACTGAAAAACTTGAAAACAGATCTCTCAGTTTTGCAAATAAGTCTCCTGGCCTTTGGGGAAGATTGGAACAGGCGCACTTGTATGCATGTCCCATATGCTCCAAAATGCTTTGGTTTTCTGTGTTTCTTTGTTTGTTTGTTTGTTTATTTTTGTTTTGAGAATAAGGCCAAACTAGCAAGAGATCTCAGGGGAAAGTCAGATACATGTCAAAACTTTCGTTGTTTTTATCTCTTCAATAGAAATGCAGACAATAACACCAGCGGAAATCTTATCACTCCACTTCCAAAATGTGCAAAGTAGTTATAGAGAAGATGGGGATTCCCTTCCCACAAGAATGGACGCTGACAGGACAAAGGCAATGAGCACAGGTTGACTCAGGAAATTCTGTTTGCATGTGTATAAAAAAAAAATCTCCACCATGAGAACAGTTAAACATTGGGATGGGTATCCCAGAGGAGTGACACAATCTTCCCTGCTGGAAATATTCAAGACTAAGGTCCTGCTTTCAATGGAAGGTTACACTACATGATATCCAGAGGTCTCTTCCAGCCTAAACCTCCCTGTGATGTTAAAAGAGGCAACATTTGCTATCATCCAGGTTAATGAAGTTCTTTGTGGTGGTGGTGGGTTTTGTTTTGATGTTTTAATAGTGACTAAACTACCATGGCTACAAGAAACTTCAAGACTAACCTAGATCACAAACCCGTTTTAAGGCAGCATCAACTGTACCTGTTATCATACTGATGATCAGAAGCATCATGGCTTAATCTTAAAAACCTTACTTGACCAATGCCTTGAGTGTAAGGAAGCTGTTGTATTCCTTACATCTAACTTAAAGCTTTCTCACTGCAGTTTAAGCCTATTACTTCTTTTCCAATCAACTATGGGTACAAGTATTCTTTTCTTTTTCTTAATCAGTTTTGAACACATTTTATAATATCCTCTCTCTGTCTCTTCTTCAAGCTAAGAAAACACCTTAATTCTGCATTTCCTGATGTGTGCTGGACCTAGATGTTTAAAATAGAAAAGCTCACTATTCTCTCTATGGAGACAGCTATCATAAAAGACTTGGTGCTTAGTGCTTTCGTCCCCTCATTCCTTCACTGAAATCACTGGGAATTGAGCACGTAAGTGCTGCTGTGGAATTCTGCCCTAAATTTAGTAATTGTTCAATGCAATAATTGAATTTATCTGTTAACTCACCTTTTTGTCTTTGATGTTAGAACCTTGCAAAGGGATGTTTTCCTGTAGCAGAATTTGCTTGTTAGTTTTATCTGCATATAATGTAAACAATCAAAGGTGGTTTAGGAAGGCTCTGCATTCTGAAATAACTATGAACTTTTTAATGATAGGGAAACAAAGGGAAACTTTAATGAAATATTACTTGAGTTTTGTTTCAAAATCGTGGCCTTTTAAATAACCCGTACACAAATTTATCTTATTTTCCATTCTTTTTATTGCTTGGGATTGGGAATAAGTGAAAAAGAAACCCCAACAGCTCATGATCATTCATATATGTAAACAATATCTAATATAGTGTTAACAAGCCCAGGGTAGAAATATCGCATTAAAGTACATTAAAGTACTAAGGGTTGCAAATGAATTAATGTGCTGTAGAACTGAGCCCAAAATCACAGCCCAAATGTAAATCCTTGAGGGATATTCATAGCTTTAAGCTCAATAACTATTAAAATTATTTCTAGGTATTTTAGCCTATCACTAATTCTAACCTCATCTAATTTTTACTGTGCCATGCAGAAAGGTGCAGAAAGTGTGACCTAGATTGAACAGTGCAAAGAGAAATAACACACAAGGGATACAGTGATGTTAACATCCTAACTAGAAAATGAAACAGTTAATCAGAGAAGAAACATATTTTCCTTCCATAATATAGAAATTGCTCTAAGTACACACAGTAATGTCATCAATCCCTGTCTCTTCCATGAAAAAAAATTATTGGGTTATAGTGTTCAAAAATTATGATGTTTTTCCTTATTCAAGAGCAACATAGGGACATATCTATTAATTTTAATACAGATCAGAAATGGAGGCAGCACAAAGCAGACATTTCGATAAGATTAAAGGTCTGAGTTAAACTGACAAGAGACAAGAAAAACAATTTAAAATGACACTGAATATTCCTATATACCAATGTAAAATTTAAAAAATATACCCACACAACAATTCTTCATTTCTTGTTTTTGTAATCTAACAAAAACTGCTTGCATTATATAAACAATATTCTTGTTTATGGAGGATTACAAAAATCCTTTAAAAATGTGGCAAATATAAAAAAAGACCATTTATTAAAATGTAGACAGCTGCTAGATATTATTTGCAGTGTGTTTATCAAACTGGTAACCCACATATATTTGCTATCCATTAGGAGAACACTCTTGCAGCTTATCTTTAGAAAAATTATCAAATATATCTCTGTCTCAGCACATATAGCTTGTCCTGTGTCAAGATAATTATCTCGGGCATCCACTCCTGCAAACTGATGAATATGTGATGCAAGTTGATGCAGATTTGAGTGAAAATTGACAATATTCACATAAAACAGAAAATATTTTCCTCTTAACAATACATTAACAATAGGTGGGAGAATAATTTCCTATTGATAATTGTGACACAGCAGAACATACCAGTACTATATTGTTAATACTGAAGCCTATGGTCTATACACAACAGATTAAGTCAGAGCAATAACTGCAGATCAAATCATAGTAACCATTCCCAGATGACTGTTTTGCTTCTCTTCTGAGATTGTTGCTGGAGGTCAAAATCCTAAAGCAATTACAGCAAAAAGACTACAAACCAAAAAAACCTCTTTTATAGTAGGTGTAAAGAAAAGGTAATAATAATTAAAAAATAATAATAAAAAAAAAATTAAAACAAAGCAAACCAAACCCCACCAAAAGTACCTGTCTACGTTGCATTATGGCAAGTGCTCAAAGTTGTGGCTTGTCAATATTGCCCTTCTGCAGTGTGCTGTGCAGTACCAATAATACTACTTTAAAGTCTGTTCCAACTGAGATTTCTGTAAAAGGCAAATGAACATTAGATTCTTCAGTTCTGATAAGCTATCTAATTCTCAGTTTGACCATTACACATAAGCTGTCACCCATTATCCATCCCCCTGCCCCTCACTCCTTGTTTCTCAGACCAAGATTTTAACTTATTTTCTTCCCTTTAAACCAACATACCGAGAATGAGCAACAAAATATTATAAATGACCATAAAAACAGACCAGTATATTCTTGAAATTCCCATATTAATTTATCAGAAAACTCTAAAGCAAAATTTCTCAACTGGTGGTATGGGTAAGTGAAATCTTACAGCATGTTTTTGCACTAAGAAGACAAGGAAAATGCTTGAAAGTGTATCATATCTTGCTTTCTTGAAAAAAGGTCAGCATTCAAAAATTTGGGAACAGTTCTGATGATAATCATGGTTCAGTGCTTATAAAGTAATATTTTCTTATCTGCTAAAGCTTGTTATGTTTTAGATAAAATCTCGTTTTTAAAAAGCTTAGACAACTAGTTTCAATTTTAAATTCAGAGAGCTAATTTTCAGTCACTATGAACAAATTCCTTCCAAGGAGACCATATCCCATCTAAGCTATTTGTGTAGAATCAGGATACCAGTCTGTATGTTTAGTACCTTCCAGAGGGGAAGCAGAAAATAGGGGACATGGAAAGGTCTCCAAAGAGATTGTTTTCCAAGTCATCCAATCAGTAATCAGGACGGAAGAGTTTTACTATACACTTGAAATCATTCAAATATCATGCCTCCATTCAGCCATACGCATTACCCTTCCTAGGGTAATAATTTGAATAATGGAAAAATCACAATGTCATAGAAGCAAATGTAGAGCTGGAGCATATTCAGACACAGATACTGACATTTGGCTAGAAAACAAGCAGTACTGAAACTCAGTAAGAAATGCCATCAACGATTGTCAAGACTTGTAGGGAGGAATCCTTTATGTAATTAGAAACAAATAGTCCCCATATATTCTGCATATCTCAGCAAGAGATGCTGGCCAGAAGCAAGTTCCAAAATGCCTTTGATCAGCCAGTGATGTTACAAGGATTCACACTATTAAAATAATAATTAAAAAAAAAAAAAAGCAGCTTGTTCAAATTGCTCTTCATGATCAGAAGGTGAAAAGGGGTTAGGGAGAAAAGGAAAGGAAAATAAGGTAAGCCAGAGGACAACCAAATGACTTATTGGTCCAGTAGTTATCCCCCAGTGAAAAATTACACTGTTGCTAGACCCCTAGTTACCATATAGCCGAAAAAACCCACATATTTAATAATAATTAACAAATTTTCACAATCTCAATATACTTCTTCCCTTCCCCAAACTGAACATGGTCTGCGACAGTAAGCTTTTTTGCTGACTCACTTCTGCTGCTCTTAATGCATGCACTGAGGAAATGCAGCTAATCTCTGGATCTAGCCATCCTGTGATCCTCCAGGAACTGTTGCTTGGAGGTGGTGTGTTAGCAAGTTGCATTGAAAATGCTTTTTCCTCCTCTCTTGTGTCCAAAGATCCTTACAGGGCAAAGATACACAGTGAGAATGGAAGAGAAGTTCATCACCTGACAAAGACAATAAGAATACTCCCGAACTGATCATATCTTTTAAGAAGTTTAGAGACAAGTATAGGAAACTTGGAGGGAGGGATAATAACTGCGGTAGTTTTCATGAAAAAAAAAAACAAAACAAATCATAAGCTGCCCTAATTTTCTATCTTCTACTTATCTTCTGCTTTATGAATCACCATTTTTCATCAAAGATTAGAATAATTAGTGATTAATCACTATTAAAAACAAATGACTGCTCATAAGAGCACTGGGTAAAGAATGCAAAAAATATTCTGATTTTCACTTATCTTTCTATCCAAAAGTATTTTAATTTAAGGACTCTTTGGCTCTGTTTTTAAATCCAATATTTTACTTTTAAGTTGCATTCCATAGTTTTGAACTCTTATCGTATGAATTGTATTAGTGTGATACATATAGCGTTAGTATACTCTGTGTAAGCTTATTGTATATGCAGTGTTAACATTGCATGTATATCACTCTAATATGTCACTCGCCAAGGGACAGCTCTGGTGCAGGTACGTCTGCAAGGGAGCGCAGGTTCATGGCAAAAAAAGGACTTTTTCCCTGGAGCCGGGTAAAGGCAAGGAGAGCGCAGGCAGCCCAAGAGAGCTGGCAGCTAACATGAGAGTTGCTGACGAGATGGGGGCAGGGTCAGCAGTAACGGTCTCCACCCCTACTCCCACAAAAGGCATCCCTAGGGAGTGCAGCAACCAGGAGAGCTGCGAACAGAGCAGGCAAATTGTGTGTGGTATGTCAGACAGAGAGTGGTGCGGCAGTTTACGCAGCAGTTCACATGGCAGAAGGGTGTGCAGAAGGGCGCGCAGAAGGGCACTGAAGGGCTCTACCAGCTTGGCCAGGGAGCCATGGTATCGACCCAGTGGAAAGCCTTGGCCTTCCCAAGCTCTGCACCCAGCAGGACTGAGGCAGCCTCCCAGATGGAGCTCTCCTGGGAGCACGCTGCCACCCAGGTGTCAGGCTGCAGGCTGTGCCCTACCTGTATTACGGTATCAGATGGCAACTGTGAGCATGCCTGTGGGAGGTGTGCCCAGGTAGAGGAATTTCTCCACCTAGTTACGGAGCTCCAGGAGGAGGTAAGTACATCGAGAACCATTGGGGAGTGCAAAAGGGACTTCCCTGAACCAGGCCCAACAGGCAGAAAGGCCAC
>VWZL01002568.1:511571-574643 GCA_013396915.1 Stercorarius parasiticus | reverse complement strand
CCCTTTGCCCTTCAGGACTATAGAGGCGGGGGCTGGAGTGACCACCCTGCTCTGGACTGTAGTCCATGTGTAGGTGGAGGAGAGATGGGACAGACAGCTTGTACTACCTAGCTGTAGATATTGGTTTGTTTCTTTTCTGTTTTATTACCAGTTACCTGGCCTGAATCAGATATGTATATTTGTGATTTGAACACACATGTGTCAATACATACGTAGTACATGCTTAAATGTAACATAGCGTTAAGTTCTGTCTGAAATATGGTTTTAAAATAATGAAAACCTCATATTGAACTAATGATTGATCATATTTATAACTTGGTTTCAAGTATTTATTTTCTATTGTCTCTGTTATGTGATACCATTGAGTGGAGACAATTTTAGAATTTGCAAGTCCATTTTTGACAAAATTGCAACACTAATTCAAAGACTTTTCAGAACCAGAAAATGACAATGAACCATAAAACCACGTGAAGTACACACTTTACTAAAAGAGAATATATTAAAGTTAACATTCTTGGCTGCATCTTCAGTTCAACATAACATGACTTTAATTCAGCTAGAGATATAAAGCTGATGTGGAGCTTAAGACTTCATTTATTAATAAAGTAAGCATGTGAACTAACTTGGACAAAAAAGTTCATAAAATAGTAGACACTGCATGGAAAATTACAGAATTGCATTCCTTCACCTGTAGAAAACTCATTAAGCAGTATAAAATCACATCAGAATTGAGATCTTTACTTCAAAGTTTTATTGAACCAAATGTTTTCTCAAGGTGAAGAGCTGCAGTGCTTTCATGGAGGTTTTACATTAATAGGTAAAAACTAAGTTGGGGACTTATTGATGTAACCACTTCAAAAGGATAGCTGCTGGGAAACGGAGGAGGACCCTTACTCCCAGACTCTCTCTCACTTAGGTCATGCATGTGTTTCTGTACTCAGGTAACACCTGCTTTGCTATTGAGTGGATGCTTGCAAAGCACAGACTTGTGAGAGAAGTTGTGGTACCACCCTGTGACAGTGAGCCCTACTCGTTTAGCAGGCTGGAGTAGGCTCATTGGGAGTCAGAGTTCAGAGGATGTTTTTACATGGAATCGTTACAACAGCAAGACTCCATAGTGTCACTTTAATACTTCAGCTAGTGAATAAGAAGCTAAATGTTTCTTAAAGTTTCTCATTTTTGTAAGTTTGTGGACCTCAACTCTGGGACATGAAGATAGGGGGGTTGGTGGAAGTCTGTAGCTTTAGGTGCTCATGTTGGTCTTCTTGTGCATCTTGTGTGTCCAGCTTCATCTCAGACAAAAATTTAAAGTGTGCGTATTTAAACATGTCATTGGTGATGGCATTAACCTAAGAGAGTGGAGTCCGTGCATTGCTCGGACTGGTGTGCTCTGCAGCACCGTTCAGCAGCCTGTGCTGGTTGGTTTATGGCTCACCTGGGCGATGGGAGTCGGGAATAACTCATAGCTTTGGGCGACTGGGATGCGCTGCTGGGAGTGATAACCCATAGGAGTAGGAAACGGGAAGAGGAAACCAGAGATGACGTTCTGCAGCTCTTCTGCAGTTTATCACTCTGTATGTTGACCAAACTGTGTCTCGTCTTTTCAGAAGAGATGAGGGATGGAAGACTTCTCTCTCATCCTGACTGTATTGGCCGGGAGGCAGGAAATAAAAGGAATCTATAGTTTATAGAAACTGCAGCAAAAATAGGAAACTGCCAGCAAATTAGTGGTAGAACAGCTACTATACGTGTTTCTTTCAGGGGCAGGGAGATGGGATGTTGTTTTGCTGACAGGCAGCTTGCTTCTCTGAAAAAAGTCTTGGTTCTGTTTATAAACTAACTGTCATCTCATTTGAAGTGTTAAGTTTCTTTGTTCTGAACAATGTTCCTGGTATGCTTTTGCACCTTAGTTTTTTTTTCTGAGGAGAGGCAGAACATGAAGCAAGTCTACTTCAACACAGATATGATATAGACATAATGGTTCAGATCCAACTGAAATCCTCAAAAGCGTGGGGGGATCAGTGTACTGTTAGTATGTCTCTTAATACTGCCGTTTCAGTTTGAATCCTGCACAATTCTAGAGATACTGAAAGAATTAATGAGATCAATTTATCATCACTGCTTCAATTATATAGAGGTGGTATTTCCATTCTTCATTCTCGGTAAGGGTGATTCTTGCTGAAAATGTCACCAAAATACATTATTTTTTTTTTTTAAGGGATGTTCCTGTACATCAGCCCAGGAGATGAGAGAGACAAATGAGAAATACGCCTGTAGTTCTACTGGGCGTAAGATCTTGGAACAGATGAGACCCTGATGGATCAAGTTCAAAACCATTCATCATTGGTGATAGGGAGCTGTGGTCTATATGCAGAAATGTTGTTGAAGAGTGATTCATACTTTCAGTCTGGAGAGGTAAATGTGCAGAACTCAAAGAGTCTCTGGCTGGTGAGTAATCCTATAGTGGATTTCTGTGTCCTGTTCCTTGGAATAGAAGAAGTTGGATGAAAAACTGCAATACAGACGCAAATAGCCTCACATTACAAATGTAGCTTGTCAGTTCACCAATTAGGATGTCTAGCAATGTGAGGTCTATTACCGAGGGAAGAGGAATGCAGTAATGGCAAAAAAGTAAATTAAGCTGCTGTGCATTTCCTGGGCCTCGGTAGGGTTAGAATACAGTCTTCAGGAATACAGATGGAAACTCATGCTGTCAACAGTTCTGGTCTCTGTGGCACTGCTTCATACCACTTTTGGGGAAATAGGATGAAATATGAAATTCAGTAAAGGAGTTGTTTTTTGTTTCTCAGAAGAACCTAAGTATCTCCAGAGGATCTGGAGATAGCAATGCGCTTTAATCTGGAGAACGTCTATAGCTCTTTTCAAAATCTGTTACGTAGTATTGCTATTTTATTTTTTCTTTCCAAAGTTTAAAATGAGAGTAAAATTTTTTTCTTTCTTATCTGCTTCTTGGCATAACTGAATGATTGAATACAGATGTGAGACTCATCCAGCTTGTTGAATACAACCCCAATGACGGTTGTAAAGGAGAAATCACGTCTGTGAGACATCAGTAATATATAGGACTTTCCAGTAGACCTGACCTGCTAGAAATACTACTCATTTTCCATGAATGTCAATATACTTCTGCCAGAGGAAGATCCAAAATATTTTTGCTGTATAGAAACCTCTTGGGAAAAAATATCTCATTGAACAAAGGCTTTTAACAATGGCTGAACTGTTGGTGCTTTTAAGACCTCCTCGTCAGCAGATAAAGCAAAAAAATGCATTTACGAAAAAGATAACTGCTACCTCCACTTAGCTTGAACAGCATTGAGCAGCAATAGTGACAGATGAATTTTCACACAGTTCAGGAGCTCTGTTTGCACAAATTAAAAAAAAAAAAAAGCCACGCGCTACACTCATAAAGAAGTGGTAATACAAATATGAACTAATTCATACCGGATTCTTGAAAGCATCTCAATTCTTTCCTTCTTCTGGCGTTAGGAAATTCTTTACTTGTTTAACAATCTACTTCAGTATCTCACGAAGATTAGCAGTGACTAGAGTAAACTCTGGTGTTACTAACACATGCGAATATCACAAAAAAGGATTAAAAATAAAATTTTTCTGTTTTCCAAATATCTGAGCAATGTCCATTGAAAATTCAGGCTTCAACTATAACTATTTTTCTTTCAGTATTAAAACATCAGGCAAAGTATTTTTGTTATAATGCTGCAGTGGGTGCAGAGAGAGGAGGAAGGCTTTAGAAATGTATTTAGACTTATCCTGGCAGTTGTGCTTTTACTGTTATGTTTTATTTAAATTGATGAAAGGTGAGATCAAGCAGTGTGCTTTGAAAAAAACCCTTCAATTCAATATAACCAGCACGACCTTTGTTTCACTACCTTCTTAAAGGTAGTACACTTTGGCTTATTATTTCAGAAAAATGTTTTCTAATTATCATGCATGCCTAGACACCTGTGGGAGCCTGCTCTGAATAAGTGAAGGCTGTTAGGTGAAACAGATGTAAAATGGAACAAGTGTTGGGTTACTAGAATTAAAACAAAGCTACTTGCTGGCTATTGTCAACAGCTAGCCATAATATCCTTTATGTGAAGGATGCGCACGTGTCGTGGTTTAACCCCAGCTGGCGACTAAGCACCACGCAGGTGCTCACTCCCCCCCTCAGAGGGATGGGGAAGAGAAATCAGAAGAGTAAAAGTGAGAAAACTCATGGATTGAGATAAAGAGAGTGTAGTAGGTAAAACAAAAGCTGTGCTCGCAAGCAAAGCAAGGGATCCATTCCCTGCTCCCCATGGCAGGCGGGTGCTCAGCCATCCCCAGGGAAGCCGGGCTCCATCGCTGTAACAGTGACTTGGGAAGACAAACGCCATCACCCCCAGCATCCCCCCTTCCTTCTTCTCCCCCAGCTTTATACCCTGCGCATGAGGTCCCATGGCATGGAGTGTCCCTGTGGTCAGTCGGGGTCAGCTGTCCTGGCTGTGTCCCCTCCCAGCCCCTTGTGCCCCCCAGCCCATCGTTGGTGGGGTGCGGTGAGGAGCAGGAACGGCCTTGACTTTGGTCAGCAATAACTAAAACACTCCTGTGTTATCAATGGTGTTTTCAGCACATAGCCAAAACATAGCCCCATACTACCTAATATGAAGAAAATTAACTCTATCCCAGCCAAAACCAGCACAACATGTAAATGACATCCTGAAGCGAAATACAGCACAGATGTCTTGCAAAGTTGGCAGGTGGGAAATAAACTTTCCCAGGGAACCATGAGACATTTGGAGCCTGGCTTTACAGTGCACAAGACTTTTTTTTTTTCCAGCCACAGAAAAGGCAAAAATCAGTTCTTTGAACCATTTTTCTCTGAAAATAATTTATTTGAAAGGAACTTATCTCAACAGAAGTGAGAGTGCAATAAGGAAGATGTCTCGGTGTCCTCCAGTTCTTTTTTCCGCATAGTGTTAAAAAGGGTTTTTAAGATACAGCTATTGTATGTAAATGTGTGAAACTGTGTCAATGTTGTCTTTTTTAAAAAAAAAAGAAACCACAACAAACCCCACTATTATTTATCGGAAGAAGGAAAATGGGAGGAATTTCAGAATGCTGTGAATAGTATAGTATACAATATGAGAATATCGGGAGCAACCTCCCCAGGGACATGGTAGAGCCCCCATCACTGAAGGTTTTCAAGATGGGATTGGACAGGTGCTAGATAACCCCATCTAGGCTCCATTTCCCATGAAAGGATGGACCACATGATCTATCAAGGTCCCTTCCAACCTGGGATAGTCCGATTTCTATGAAATAAGTAATCTTTACAAGATTTTCTGTTGTACTGGGGCTCACAGAATCCTAGAATTGCCTCTGTTAGAAGGGACCTTTCAGATCATCAAGTCCAATCGTCAACCTAATTCTGACAAAAACCATCACCAAACTGTATCTCTAAGCACTATGTTGCTGACCATTTTCAAATGTTGATGCTTCTTGTCAGCAACTTCTGAAGGGTTTGTTCTTCTGCTGTGCAGTTGAGGCTAGAGGAGTTTTCCCTTGTCTTAAGAGAATAGTTTCAAAATGTGATTTTTTTTTTTTTTTTTTTACTGGCAACTTGTCAACCCTGATTTATGACCAGTAGCAATTGAAATACCTTACCTGAGATCAGTTGCTTTCCAGACGGTGAAATGAACTACAATCTGCCCATTGTGTGTTGGCTCTGTTTATTGAAGAGCTTGCACCGTTTCCCTTAGCTGACCAGCTCTAAGACGTGCCATTCTGCCAGGGTGATGTTGACTAGACCTCCTTACCAGCTCATAAAAAATAACTGAGACCCAAAAAACTTTACTTGAGGTGAAGTGAATCCAGATAAAGCCTGAGAGTGGTCTTCCAAAGCAGCCTGTGGAATGGAAAAAAAACTTGACAATGAGGGGACTCTATAGCAGTCATAGGTTAGCCTTCAGTGCCAGATGGTTTTCCAGATATTTTTGTGTCTCTTACTTCATGAAAATTAATTTATGCTGTGGTGTTCTTGCACTAAACTACCAACAACAGTAAACAGGCATGAAGCAGGTGTCCCTGCATTTGCCAAAGGGAACTGACCAGGAAAATATCTTGCCTTTCCTGCTGTTTTTCTCACCAAAGGTGTTACTTTTTCTCCAGGGGAAAACAGAAGCTGAAGTAATGACTATTCTTTTCAGAATAGCATTTGTGTTTTGGGGGGAGGTGTGTGTATGTATATATATATATATAGGTAAATATATATATATTTCTGTTAAACATGAAGGTAGTCTGTTGAGGAACCTTATAAGTATTTGTACATGTTTCTAATTAAATGTTGAGAAGGAAGAGAAATGAATTGGTTTTGCATAAATGTAGACTAGTCCCCTACTTAGCTCTGCCTAGCATCCAGTAGATGAAAAGTCTAATGGAAAAGATAAATAGCAATTGAAAGCTGCTGAATGTGCTTTCTTTAATCTAGGAAAACTGCTCTTTGATGGACTGAATTCTTTCCTTCAATGTTACACAAATGCAATTTGTCACTGGTTCCAAAAAATCTACCAGATTCACAAAACTTCCTTGCGCAAAGAGGAAGCAATGCTGTAATTTTTAATGGCTTATGAGGTCTGTGAAGACAATTCCCAGTACAATGACTTTGGGGCTTCAACTGAGGAGCAGAGGGAGGAAAATGCAAGCAAAGCCCTAAGTGCCTTCACCGTAATTTTTTTTTTCAGGGTAATGTAAATGTGTGTTAGTGCAGTATTTCACCAAGGCCTTGGAGACACTTCTTCAAAGCCTGTAAAAATTCATGCGTACTGACTCCTCGCGCGCTCAGGAGCTTGTGCGTGTTGGAGATTGTAAACGTTTATCTGTTGTTATTGCTAATTCCAACGGAGTTCTGACATATGGTGTCGCACTTGAGGTCACTGACACTGTGTTGCCAAACTGCCAATTGCCGAGTAGTGTGCACCAGGGAAAGCTGCTAATGTGCTATGAATTTGTAAAATCCCTTTAAAAGGAGTTTTTAAAAGGGTGTTAACTGAAGTGATTTCTCTCATGTGCTCAGCGGGATGCCTGGTGGAGGGTCTTGGCTGAACAATATCAATGTTGTCTGGGTACAAAGAGAAGCTCTGCAGCAGCTCACGTGGATGAAGTCACAGCTTCCCACCAGCAGACAAATGGTTTCAGAACTTGCAAAGTGACCCAGACTGGTAGATCTTCACCTGCTGCAGGCGTTACTGCAGTCTCTAGTTCTAAATCTGTAACAGGAATTAAGCAAAATCTCAACCAGATAGTGGAAATCTCTGCTTTCCTGCCTCCAGAACTGTAGAGCTGGACTGCAGCCTTATGCAGGCAAAACACAATTCCCAGGGCTGTGAGGTATAATGCAAATAATTCAGAGGGATTCAGCATTATTGGAAGTGGCTCTACTTGTAACCATTTAATGACTGTGCAGTGAAGTACTGGGCTGGTTTATAACAATGTCCTTTGATTTCCTGGGTCTATGCTTCCCGTAAGAAGAAATCTCTTTGCACTTGTTGACATATTACACAAAGGAAAGCTTTTATTGGGCTAACTGTGAAAAATGGAAATTGGCTGACTGCTGTGTCAAGAATTCCTTGATAACTTCATTTACATGCATATATGTATGCTTTCAGTAGTAGTACAGCAATTGCTTCAAGGAGCAACTATAGTATCAAAGTGTGGATTTTTGGTGGGTTTTTTTTGGGGAGCAGAAAGGTGGTGGTTTTTCTTCAGGAAAATAGAAAAAACACCTTACTGAAAGTATTTTGATTTAACATTGTTTTTATTGATTTCACATGACAGATTTCTTTGCTCCTGTTTTGAGGTATGTGCTTTAAAGACTCAAGATCATGGGTCATCGTGCAGAAATAAATATAAGTATATAAAACAAATTATGGGAAAATAGCATACATCAGGCTAGAAATACTAAGAAGTTGATGCCCAGTGGTTTATTTCAATAGGGAAAATAATCCAAAATCTAGATATTAAAGCATTATTTGATCATATTTAAAACTTATAATTGAATCTTAGAATCCCAGAACGGACTTCTGGAAGTTGTCAGGTCCACCGCCCTGCTCAAGCATGGCCAAGGCAAGTGGGTTGCCTACAACCATATCCAGATGGCTTCTGAATATCTCTAAGGACGGAGACTCCACCACTTCTCTGGGCAAAAACTGTAGCAAACAAATGACCTGTTGTGTATTCCGTGGCAGAACAGGTGCTGGAAGGCACACAGGTGTGGGAATGACTTCTGTGAGTTGCAAAAAAACCATTTAATTGAAGCTTCTAGCTGCCCAGTAACAACTTCTGACTTGTACTAATTCAAAGAGGTTTTTTTTCGGTTATTCCTCTGCTGTTTCCTTAACCTGGCTCTGCTCTCGCTATGTTGTAGAAGAATTGCCTGGGGTAGCACCCCCTTTACAGGATATCTGAGCGATGAAACAACAGAGGGGGAGCTGTGTCTCTCAAGATGTAAACTGCCTCAATTTACCTTTTAGTTCACAAAAGACTGAGTTCAACTTCTAAGATACTCACTAAATTTTCTTTAAATCACTATTTGGTGTCTTCACGTACTAAATCTTAACGTAATCCACTTACACGTGATCAAATAACTGCTGAAAATATCAAGTTCTTCTTAAGTTCTCCTCCTCCTCCTCCAACAGATACTGAAAAATACGTGGTGAAAACAGATACATATAAGAAATAAAGAAAAACTGAACATCAAATAGTACTAAGGACTGAAATATTTACTTAGAAGCCTGTCCAAGGAAGAGAACTGCCTCCAAGAGATAATTCAATTTTTTTTTTTAAGCTTATAAGTGAATATATTCTTCAAATTCATTAAGCTTTCTGTTGTAACGAGCAGCTTCCCAAGTGAGCTTCTTTAGCAAGAAGTTACTTGGTAACCTTTAAACTTCATTCCAAGCACTTAAACTTTTTCCTGTTCTTTTTTCTTTTTTTTTTCTTTTAAGGAATCCCACTGGAAAACTGACTGTATATAGAGTATCTAAGATGCATATAAAAATACTTCCTTTGTAGTTTTTTTGTGTAGAGTTGCATTTCATATTTTGTTGTATTCGTGTTCCAATCTTTCTTGCACGTTCAGGAAAGTAACAGACGTGTGTACAGCAGCATGAATCTTAAATTCGTGATGTGGAGATACTCTGTGTAACAGTAAGCTGTAATGGCTGCTGTGGGTGCAACCAACATTCAACCTTTTTTTGTAACCTTCTCTCTTAGAGTGGACAACACAGGGTTCAATCCAGTGCCAATATTGTCTCTCTGATACTTGGCCAGACCTCGAAAATCTGAGCATAGTAACTTTAATTTAAATTTAATTTTTAATTACATTTATATTAAAGAAAAGCCAGTACATTTTATTTTTTCAAGCAGAAATCTTAAGTTCATGACCATACCTATATGTGTGGCAAAAATGTGTGCCTCCGGGGTACGAGGTAAAAATCCTCAGCTGTGAATGCTCGGCACCCTGTGGCGGTGGATAGACTGCTGACTAGGTGTAATAACTAGGTGTTGAGTTCAAGCCCTGAGGACAGGTGCCTGTAGTTCCTCCACAGGCAGCTGATGGTAGAACTGTCTACTTTTGAAGGTAGAGCTGTCACAGCAGGGCATGTAGTAAAAAGAACTGTGGGACAGCACGTGTATCCTTTTGTGCAACAGATGCTCTTCTGTCTGAGCTGTATCGCTCCACAGGACAGCAAGGGGCTGGAGTGATTACCATTATTTACAAAGAATCCTAAAGTTCTGTGTCAGGCTTTACAGGCTTTTAATTGCGGGTATGTATCATAACAGCATGCACACTTCAGGGGCAACTTTGGTCCTAATTGTCCACAAATATCAGATATACATTAGAATACCCATTAGGAGTTTTTCCTCTATTAGTCCTGGTTATTTTTCTCTGCTTTTCCAGTACAAATGTTACTGATGATTAAACATCCATTACGAGGCATCCCTGGGAAGGCTGTCTTTCTCTGAATGTTCATACAAGGGTGTTCTTGTTTTTGTTTTTTTGCTGGAATGCAATACTAGTGGGTATTGAATTTACCACAGAGAGGTCACAAGAAAATAAATATTCATGTTTAAATGTGTCATAGAAGGTATCCAGAATTCTGATAGCTTTATGGTACTCTAAATTAAGACAGTAAATGAAACCTAAGTTTAGAAATATGATTATAGAAAAATGTATTTACAGCTGAGTTCTGACAGATTTGGCACATTTGGTTTCTAAGGTGCACATGTGGTGAGGCTTTGGGGTGGGGGTGAGCGTGGAGGATTCTTTACTCTCGACTGCCCACCCTGCTGGGAAGTTCATTTGTGATACGGATGGCTTTTTCCACACTTGTAGTTCCATGACTATGGGATTGCCATTGGAGGCAAACTTTAAACAAAACCTGGGGCAAATATTGTGAATGCTTTAGACCTTCAGGAGGTCTGAAATACAGCCACAGTCATTCCTGAACTTTTTCTGTTGATATTCATTAACTATCTCTGTATTATCACGCGCTATACCAATCTGTGAACAATTCAATTAAGAAAAGAAGCTAAGAATGTCAGTTTTCTGTCTTCAAATATTTGCTAATATGATTCAACAACAGTAAGACACACATTAAAAAGCAGCGTGGCAGAATATCTGTGAAAGTTCCTGTCTGAGGCGGAAGAAAAACTTGACACCTTTTTCTGTTGAACAATTAGGGTTTCTATGAGACAATAAAGTTTACTCTGCCAGGCACTGCGGATTCTGGGTATGATTCACTCCATGGACCTGTCTATTAAATAAGCCAAAGCCTTAAACCAGTGCTAATTATCCCAGTTTTTCTTTAGGTTTTGGGCTGTGATTGGTGATATTACTACCTAAATATGGCCAGCTGCAAGGAGCAGAGAGCTAGACTCGATGATCCTTATTGGTCCCTTCCAACCTGAGATATTCTACGAACAGTAGATGTAACTTTTCCTGATTGGGTAATGAGAAGTCTCAAATTTGGGGGATTTATAGTTCTAGACTTGAATCTGGTCTACTTCTGAACCGTAACATTAAAATTTTCATTTACCAGAGGGACTCTGTTAAATGAAAATTGAGAGAGCTTTCGATAGTTTTAAGATAGAAACTGAAACTCCCAGCGGTTTCTTGAAGACAAATAATTTTCAGAAACTTGCGCTCTTAAGTTTTACAAATGAAGCTATCGATGCTTTGACACACCTGTTTGGAAAACCTTTTTTTTAAAAGGAAGATTTTGCAAAAGTATCACAGAGCATGCCAGTGTATCTCTGTAGAGTTGTTAAATTTAAAATAATTGGGCTTAGCTGGTGGTTAGTCTCAGATGTGAGAATGGAACTCTTGAAAGGCAAGAGACAGCTGAAGTTCTCTAGTCCCAAATATTAGCTGAATTCTGGAAGAAAGTCCTTTTGATACAATACCTGGTCTACTTTATCTTCCTTTCTTTCCCTGAGTGTAAATGGGATAGCTTCTCCTGTGTTTGCAAGATCTTAAGAAAATATTAAATACTTGAATGTTCCTACAGTGCTTTGTTTTATGCTCTGTTCTTGCCTATTTTTCTTTAGTTCTTTAGTGTGTTGGTGTTTTCCCTACAACCTTCTGTCTACCCTACAGCACTTCTAGTAGCAGATCTGTTTTCGTAAATCACTTTGAGAGAAGCCAACACTCATAAAGGAAATATATGTTGATTTCTGCACTGTCCTGACATCTAACGGAAAGTTAAAATAAAGGCCACAAGAAAATTCCACTGCAACTCATGCCACTCTTGTTTCGTGCTCTATGGATGTGCAGTTTTTCTTTTAGTCTAGAATATCATTCTGATTTTAATGGGTTTTTCGGTTGTGGAATGAGATGGTAATGAAATGAAACACAACTAGGTTCCAGTCCTGAAATCCGTTCTCACTTCTTCATAGAGGCAAAGCTTTCACTGACGTCAGTGACAGTTTTGCCTGAGTCAGAATTGTGGGATTGGGCTGATAGTGTCTGACTTAATGAATTTCAAAGAGATTTCATTTCATGACCAGACAGATCATTTTGGAGCGTCTTTCACAGCTAGTTGAAATGCTTCTTGTGATTGTGGTTTTGTTTTCTTTTTGTTTTCATGCTGCTTTAAAGCTTTTTTTCTTTCTTCCCAGGGAGATGATACTCTAACAAATGAACAGAGTGTTTTAATTGAAAGGATAGTAATGAGATTACTGTAAGAGCATTTTAAAATCTTGCTGAAAGATGTGTAGATTTTCTTGGGTTGGGGTTTTTTTGTTTTGCTAGTAGGACTTAAAAAGGTTTTTCTGCAACATTCTTTCTTTGTAGAAGTTTGTATTGCTGCTTGGCATCTATGAGGCAAGGCTTATTTAGTTAAAAAAAAAAAACACAAACAAAAACCCTTCACATTTGAGTCTTCTTAAGATTGGCTCACAGTCACAGAGATCAAAGAAGGAGAAGGCACAGAAGAAGGAGGAGGGAATTTCAGAGTCCATGGCAAACAAGGGAAGAAGTATGTGTGGAGGGGTGTTTTTTTGTCGTGTTGGTTTTTTTTCTTCCCCACTTGCTTTGACAACAGAACTTTCTCCCTGTTCAGCCACATATGCACTAGCCTGTAACTATCGCTGGTTTTGGAAGTAACAAATGCAACCAGCCCTAACCTGAAATCAGACCTTAGCCTGTGGGAGTTGATAAAGGGATAGTACTTATTTTCAGTAGACCTGCTACGTAGAACTTGTTATGATACTTGTTCGGATGGCTTTGGGGATTTTATTTTAGTTGTTTTAAATCCCCAGGCAGTCTTTTTATATGCAGCTCTTTAGAAAGCTTTGCAAATGACCTTAACCTGAGGTTGCCTTTTGCTGAAGTTGAGCAACTCAACATAGCTTTCCAGCCACTGGCTGTTTCACAGATTATACTGCCTGCTACTCTGCAATCCATAGCTTGTTGTGATATTTAGACTTGAATCGTAATGACCAGTGTTCCCTCTTGGCCACACATGGAACTGTGTGAACAACGCAATGGACATTGGTCAAAAACACAAATAAGATACCTGTGACTACATTTACATGAGCATATGAAGGGAAAGACGCAAAACTCCTGGCTGGTATTAACTGAACTGATATTCCTGACTTCTAATTCACTGCTTTCTCGATAGGTCAGCAGAATTGGTGTTGGTTTAGCTGGATAAAATAGTCTAGTAAACTCATTTTTGCAGGCACTACTTATTTTTCCTGGTTTAAATTGGGCACTATATACTTAAAAGCTCTGAAGTAGTATATCTGCGAGTCCTAATGCAAGATTATGGCTTAAGTACCAAAAGTCCACTTTGTACAATGAAAAGATTTGGGAGGTGGGGCAGGGGGGAGCTGGGAAAGCACTCTGGAGCATTTTCATAGTGATGCAAAAAAATCATCCTGTGATGGCCAGATAGCTTTGTTAGTCACAAAAATAACACGATTCCAGAACATCTGAATGTTTTTTTAGTCACAAAGATTTAACAGAACCGGTGCTCAGTCTGATGGAGCTTAACTGCCGTGTGAACTCTGCTCCTTGTTTGAAACCTGACCCCCCTCGGTGGTGGTACCGGTGAAATATCTCATGTCAACAGTGGTTTGGCTTTGCAAGAGTTATGCCCAGCTGGCTGAAATCTTTCACATCGCTGCTTTTAAACAATCCCAGGTGTTTGAGGACCATTAAGTGCACAGTGGCAAATAACTTACCCAATTCAACTATATTAAGAACTTACTGAGCTGTTAAGATTTTATGTACCTGTCCTTTTGGATTAAGTTCTCATTACTCTATAAGGGATCTCTATAACTGAGAAGGATAGTCAATGTAAAAAGACTTTAATGTTCCTTTTATTCCGAGTACTCTACATTGGACTAATTCTTGAAGTGCATCTTAATTTGCAAACACATAGGTGGTTTTTACTAGATTTATTTGCCAATGTTGTGGGCATCTCTACTGCCAGATACATATGACCTGTCCAGAACTGAGCTAACTGGCATGGTTGAACATTTGCTTATGGTACTTAAGGGTACCAAATTAATGCTTAACATATGGAGAGAAAAAAAAAATATATTCTGACTGAGGATTTTGATATCTAGCTTGGCTATGGGAGTTCACACATAAAAGTAGACTGTGTTAGTTTTGGAATGAAAACCTGGTTTATATGCTCTAGAAGCAGGTATAGACAGCGATAAGGCTTGAATTATCTTAAAATTCCATAAACTTACTGCTGTTCTGGGATGGTAATAACGTCACGTTGGTATCTGACAGATTTAGAGCAGGGAGTACGCCTGCAAGTGAAATGACATGGAACATAGAATGGTTTGGGTTGGAAGGGACCTTAAAGACCATCCAGTTCCAGCCCCCCTGCCCTGGGCAGGGACACCTCCCACCAGCCCAGGTTGCTCCAAGCCCCATCCAACCTGGCCTTGAACACCTCCAGGGATGGGGCATTGTAGTGGTTTGGGCATCCACGCTTCGGGCTTGGTTTGAAACACTGATATTTAGGATCTTCCAAACTGTTCTTTCTACAAATACATCATAACAGCCCGGATGTTTGCTGAAAGTGTCTTTGCTGGATCTGTGAAGAGCGAAGTGACTGTGTCATAGTTCTTGAATACATTTCTACAGTTTGTTCTTATCCTTGTCACAGCCAGACAAAGACAGTGACAATGAAGTTTCCTTTCCTCTACAGGCTTAGAAGGGAAGAAGGAAAGTCTCTCCCCTTGTCATTGCACATATTCATATTATTCCTATCACATTTGACACAATGATTTCCATCAGTATAATGGAAAATGGAGTGAAATCTATATGAAAACCTGCAAAGGGGGAGTATTTATAAATACTTTCTCTAAAGGTAGCTTTGAAATGGGAGATAGCTGTGTGTACTGCTTTTCTTAAATTATTCCCCCTTTCCAGTCTTTCGTATGGATTCCACTCCATTTGCATGCTTATAAAAATACAATGACGGGTAGGTAAAATTACTATATTGAGTACTTCTGTATGTGGTCTTCTTTCCCAAGGTAATCCTTGTTAGATGTGGTTCTGTAAGATAGTGCTTTACTAAGACAAGAGAAGTTCCCAAATATTAATCTAGACACTACAAAATAACTGTATTGGTACTGATGAATGCTATAGAAATACTTACGCTTGCGGAGGAATATGAATACCTGCTTTGGGAAACGGTTATTTTTGTCAAGTGAAGGAGGATCTGGTGCTGTGACCAAGCAGTTGGGGTGCCGGTGGGCCTGGTGCTCACACAGAAGGGAGCATGCATGTGTGCATGCGCTCACACTTTCTCTTTAAAAAACCAGAACAAAACCCCAAGCAACTGAATATGTGATATTAATATCTTAGTTTAGGTGGGATGTTTGTCTATACCACTAACTTGATATGGAATTCTGCCAGCCCTACAATTAATTGCATGTTGCCAAGACATTTCCATTCGGAATAAAACGTCTTTTTTTATTTTCAAAAACTTCCTTTAAAAATATAATTTTAATAATTCTTGTTTCTTTTTAAGCACATTCATTTTAAATATATATATTTTACTTGTGATTTACTGGGTTTGTGAGTAGATGATTTGTGTGCTGTCCCCATGGATGGAGGTCTAGAGGGGGATGGCATTACAGCAGTGCCAGTGAGACGACCCAAAGAGAGCCCAAGCACAAGGTATTGCGGAAGCAGGAAAGAAGCAAATCATAAAATGATCTTGCAGACAGAAAAGTTGACGGGACATGTAAGCTTTCATGGTGTTCTAATGGAATGAAAAAGGGAACTGTGAAAAGAGAATCACATCTATTTTGTTATCTGCGTATTAGACCTATTACTTTGCATTATACAATATATTTCCAAACAAATTAATAAGCAAGTTCGGGGATACATGTTCCCAAAAGCAAAGTTTGCTTTGCCAGTGGATATGTGCAGGCAACTCTTCACGCTGAAGCCCTTCATGCTGTCGTTGCTTGCAGCAGCGCTCGCACAAGGTGAACTCTTGTGGCTACTGTGTTCCACTCTGGGAAGGTTGACAGCTGTTTTCTTGCCAACTACAACCTGACCTTTGGACAGGTGTTATTTCTTTTTTCTCCCAAGTCGATGGTATTTATTGCAATAGTAAGTCTTGCACATCATCAGGAAAATAAAACCCAGAAATACAGTTAACCAACTCTTATAGTAAACATTTTTTTTTTCTTCTATTAAATAGTATTAGAGCAGAACAACTGTTTTTAATTATTGTTGATCCCAACAGAGCTTTCAGGTATACTCTTTAAGAACTGCAAATATCCTAAAAACATCTGACATGTTTTTGTTTCCCACTGTGCTACATGGTTTCAGGGTACCAGCAACTCCTCCTGGTAACAACTTTCTGGCTAGAATAAGCATTGCCTGTTGTTGATTACTGACCCTGGAACTATTTATGGAATAAACATTTATACCTTATAGTAAAGGGGGGGGCAACTACGAATGTATTTGTATTTACTTTTATCCAGATTTGTCAAAATAACCTGAATTGGCTAGCAGCAGCCCCGTGAACTTCACTGTGGTACGGGTTATTAAATGCAATTCATATGTCAATCTGACAATGTCATGTTCTCTCTGTGTTGCCTCTGACCTGATTTGCTACAAGGCTAGGTCAAATCTCTTACCAGGGGAGGGCAGGGAGTTTTATAGCTTGCTCTAGGGCAGATTAAAATTGGAACTGTTTGCCACCAGGTCTTTCATCCAACTAGTTGCTGTAGATCTATATTTATAAAAAAAGCAGTGACTTCCGTTCTAAGTGGTGTACAACTAGCTATTGAAATATATCCTTCACTATTAATCAAAATCCAGAATGTTTTTTTTTTAGGGCTGCTGCAAATGTCTTGTGTAACCCTTCACAATTCTTCTGTGGTATATAGTCCAAGCGAATAAATGAAGTTGACTGTCTTCATAAAATATCACACAGATAACTGCACACGTGCAGAATCTACTAAATCACTCCCATTTTGCACAAGAAAAACAGAAGATTTTTTTCCTTACTCTGTGATACTTTGGGAAACCTCATGTAACCTCTAAACGCCACTTTGTGGAGAGTCCTTCTTGAGCTTGATCTTGCTCCTGACAAAGTTTCTGTATGATACAATTTTAAGACAAAGATCTATTGCATCAAGCTATTCCTAGTTTTGAGCCCTGAATCCTAACATCATGTAGGCAGGTTTACAGCACTGTAAAAGCTCTCACTTCTCGGCTCTCTGCTGAGAAGAAGTATTCTGCAAGTAATTAGGTTCTTAAACTTATTTTTCAGAAAGATGTTTTTATCCAGAATTTGTGAAGGAAGTGTTTTATACATGAGGAAGAACTAAAACATCTGGCCAAGAGTTTGCCTTAGATTTGCTTTACCGGCATTTCAATTATCACTTAATACATTTTTGAATAAATGTTGGATTAGGTGAATTTTTTTTGTTGGCCAGCTTTTCATCCTGTATCCTGGCTGTTACGTTGTTGTGGAGTGCAAAAAATATACAAGATGCAGAAAACAATTTATTGCTTTGTTTTAGTGCAGTAGCCACAAAGTAGGCTCAACAAGAAATACGAGCATGGGTCAGACGCAGTTATTGTCGCAATGAGTCATGGCTTAATCACAGCTTAGTAGCTGATGGTAAATCAGTTGACATTTAGTTCTCTGAAACTTTAAAACTTTATTATGAGAAATAATGCAACAGTAAATTGAAGCTTAAATACGTTTTTATGTTCACACAATCAGTTTCATCTCAGTCTTCCGAGTGTTCAGTGACTAGTGAAGCATTTGGGAAGCTATCAGTTGGAAGTGTGAGCTTTTTAAGGCAGATTGCTCATGAGTGGTCTTAGTATTAGACAGGAAAAACAATTTCTGTGTGTAGACTTTATGAGCAGGGAGGAAATAGTCTCCAGGCTAATATTTCTATCAATGGTATTATCTGGAGACTGCGTCTTGTTAAAAATAGCTCAAATTAAAGCTGGAAACAAACAAGGAAAACCTATTTTTCCCCCAAATAGTTGAAGAAAAATAACTTAAGCTGCTGCTTAGTGCTGATTACAACTGTAAGAATTTGGGATAAAGTCGATGGATGAATACTTGGCTTTCTAGACACCGCTGGGAGTTGAAGGGTGGAATGTCTGGGGTAGCAATAAATCAGATGCTCTGCCCTACATACCTGGCTCACAGATGTCTCGCTTAAGGAAGGGGAGAGATGATGCTTCTTCTTTTCCCTCATGCAGCATTCTGACCCTAAACCCTGAGGAACTGGTGAGAAAGGGACAAGATGGAGCAAAGAAGATGGAGTTTATGGAAGTATTTTGCCAGAATCTTTTCAGGGTGCAGGTAGCCGGTTATAAAAATTCATTGGACCAGATGTATGGAGTTTACTGTAATTCAAACTTGATACTCTGCCTGGGTTCTTAGTGTACACTCGAAAAGAAAACCTTTCTCTGTTTCTCGGATAATTTCACCAAGTGCTGTAAACACTGGTAAAACACTAAATAAATTTTGTTTTGTTACTAAAAGTCACAAACTGAATTTTACACAACACGGATATATCCAGACTGTGTATAGTTTATAACGAGATATAAAATCTTAAATTTTTTCAAGCATAGATAAATTCAACACAATCACTTCAGAGCTTTGACGTGCAACATTGTATAAAATACAGCAGCCTCTTACAGCACAGTTGCAGAATCTATCTTGTTTTATTACCACTTCTACTACAATAATTCAGAATTACTTGGGTTTATTCACTGTTCTCCTGAGTGATATCTTAGACGTAATTGAATGAATGCAATAGTCTGGGTTGTTTGTGAAGTCTTTGTTGTGTTTGCAAATGACAATGTTAAAAGTGTTTTTATGAGCCTTCTGCTGGCTTTCACCAACTATAATGAGCATAATTAGAGAGCTTATTGTTAAATGCCCCGATACTCTGTTGGGGGTGAGGCCTGGGGGAGGATGTCTACTTTCAGCATGTCGGGAATAGAACAGGTCAGATCCAGAAAGGACTTAGGGTTTGAAGTTCCTCTTCAGATCAAACTTGTGTCCTGCAAAATTCACCTAGTTCTGTTGGCATCTGTTTCTATCACTAAAATTCTTCAGTGCTCTTCAAATACACAAAAATTACTAATCTCTGATGAGATGAGCAGCTGTGATTCTTGATGTGTGGGGTGTTGTGGGCTTTTCTGCTTGTTTGGGATATTTTGTGTGTTCTTTGTGATTTTTCTTGGGTTTTTAATGACAGGAGTTTCCTCCACTCAAGCCTCTGTCCCAGTGGTTACAAAAGTCCCTTGGGATACAGAAAGTTGCTTTTATTCTGTCCTGTTTTTAACTATTTGTTTGCTTCAACCTTCATTTCTTAATGTCGGTAGCTTAATTTTGCGTAAGATTAACAGAAGTGAATATGACAGGAGTAAGGGAAACATCAGGTTTTCAAATGTATATGAAGAAGCTGGAATTTCTTAATCAATTGTGCCTATTAATATTCTGGTTGGAGACAAATAGGTGACAACTAGGAACTGGAAGATTACTATTGTAGGGATAGAGGAATCTTCTGGCACTCTTCTCCCTCCCAGCCTCCTGTCTTTCTTACTCTTGCATGAAATAAACTTACTCTGAAAATGGTAGATATGTTACATGTTGGGTGATGCAACTGGAAATTTTTGGTGGGCTTGCAAGTGCAATGGAAAACAAGCTTCCTCTTCAAAAAGCACTAGAACACAGGAAGGTTAACTACAGTGATGGCCTAAATCTGTTTTTTTTTTTCTGGACTAAAGGTGTAGAAAAGTATAAAATAGGGGAATGTACCTTCTACTTGCATAACCTTTTTTTGACAGAACAAATGTCAAGGGAAAAAATAATAAAGTGATAAGACTAAATTTCATTTTGCTAAGCTGTTTCACAGTTTAATAAGATGAATCTCATCTTTCTTCTTACCTACATCCTCACATGTCTATTTCTGACCATATTTCTTATCCACCTTCCCAAATTCTAATAATCAGACACTTCTCCCTTGTGTTCATGGAAGCATCTATGTTTTGAACAAACACCGGCATTTTTGCTGCCCTTTACATTGCTTTCCAGTATGAAGCCTGGTCTATTGCTTGTCTGCTAGTACTCTCCTGTTACTATCTCTCTATTTGATGGCCATTCAGCCCTGATATGTGGGTTTGTATTTGGTTGTATTCCTAGTGCTTAGTAGGAGTAAAAAGAGATTGATTGATAGTACCCTATCATTGCCCTCTACAACTACCTGAAAGGCTGTTATAGAGAGGTGGGGGTTGGCCTCTTCTCCCAGGTGAATCATGACAGGACCAGAGGAAATGGTCTGAAGTTGCGGCAGGGGAGGTTTAGGTTAGCTATTAGGAAGAATTCCTTTCCTGAAAGGGTGGTCAGGCACTGGAACAGCCTGCCCAGGGAGGTGGTTGCGTCACCATCTCTAGAGGTATTTAGGAAACGTGTAGATTTGGCACTTCAGGGCATGCTCTAGTGACAGAGATTGTAGGGGGGGTGTGTGTGTTTTTTTTTTTTTGCATGTGTATGGTTGGACCCGATGATCTCAAAGGTCCTTTCCAACCATGAAGATTCTATGATACCCTACACTGAGGAGGGGCTGGGAAAACTTTTTAAAGACCAATCAGTAACTGATTCCTGCACCTCTTGGAAGAAGTTCTCTGCTCTTCCCTGATGACATATGTAAACTGTTATTTTTCACCTGACTTTCAATTCACATTTGGCCTCTCTCCCCTTAACCTTCTCTCAACTCCATACCAAGTGTGTTTATCCCTAGCTCCCCCCTTTAAGGCTTTTTGATTGTTTTTTTTAATTTTTTTTTCTTCTGTGGTACCAGTCTTTGGACAAGATATTAGCTTTCCTAATATGTGATTGTTTCTTTTGTACTCCTGTGTATGTATGTATCTGTTGCTAAAGGTCTCTAACCCCAAATCTTTTATTTGATTTCAACCTGTAATTTAACAATCATCATGGTGGGGAAAAACACCTGTTGGCAGGCACTTGTGCCACTTTACTGGCTTTGAGTGAAACCCAATATAAATCAGAGTGGGATTTGATTTGAGATTACCTATTATCTCAAATATAATTTCAAGAATTCATATGTTGCATAAAATGAAAAGATTAATAGGTTTGGTTGTATCAGACAAGGTGAAAGAGTATGTTACTTCAGGGAAAGCAGAGCTAGACTTCAGTATCTGCAGTTTGGTGTATGGTAAGGGTAACAATTGTTATACTAGTAAAGGTGTGTTTGTGGGTTTCTTAGTTTTTTGTTTTTGTTTTGTGTGTTTTGGGTTTTTTATTGAGTTTACTTAAGTAAAATAAATGTTCTGCCATTCTATGGCAATACAATACATGTGTCATCCTACTGAAAAATGTTTTCAGCTGGCAGTAGTTATTCTACAGTTGTGCTGAAAAATATTGATGCAACTTCATTACGCAGCTCCCCTGTCTTGAAAAAATGTTGTTAGCTCCCAGGCTAGAAAAATGCATTAGATTACAAAGCTGCCAGCACAGTTTTTTGAAAAATATACTTTAAAAGTAAAGTTATAAAGATTAGGTAAGGTTTGTATTTCCAGCATCGATTTACCTAAAGCATTTGCATCTTGCAGAGACTTGCATTATGATCTATTGTGTTAGTTGTCAGAGCCTTTCATGGAAAAGCTGAAACTTAACGATGTAACGTGGTGTTTGTTATGGAATAATGCTGCAGTTTGACATGTTGTGTCAAAACCAGAAGAATTCAAAACTAGTGCGAGTTCTGCTAAATATGACTGTTTATGAATTGAGTAATACACAGACCAAAATGGTGAAACTGGAAAAAGTCAATCTTACACATAGCAGCTAATACTGAGTTTTAGTCTGCTATTTCAGAAGCTAGTAGGAGGAAAGAGAAGATTTATTGATTTAATTGTAATTTGTTATGCTGCAAATATATGCAAATATAACTATATGGAGAATATATACCCTAATGTAGTAACTAAAACCATTAAAGTGAATGTGACAAACTGTTACACTCTTTTCACGTTATGTGGTCTGCTCTGATTTTTTGCAAGAAAGCTAAAGGTAGACCAACTTCATGGAACTTAGCGCTAGAGAGAAATATGGCGCAACAAAACCAACGTACATTGTTTCTGTTCTGGTCTGTGGAGTAAGTTTCAGCACGAACAATTTGAGATTTAAAACAGAACTCTTATTAATCTTTTAAACTTATTTTTGAGGGTTGGTATTTGAAAGAAATTAGATGATCTAATTTCCTACCACAAAATCCATAAAAAATGCTGTATTATTTCCAAGAAAAGTCTTGTCCTTACAATGCAAAACAAAAGTGTATTTAATATCTGATGTAAACTATGTGTGTGCATATTATATATAAAAATAAATATTTATGCAAAAGCAGAAGGAAAGGAATCTATATGTGTAAATAGAAGGTGAATTTTTGCTCATGCCAGTCCTTCGACTTGGTAGAAAGTCCTTGTAAACTCTGCTGAAACTTCCTTCCTACTGATACTTCGGGGCTTCTGTGGCAGGCTGCTGAACCATGTCTTTGGTGTAGGTTTTTTTGTTACCTTTTACAATGTCATTTCTCAGTCCATCTGTTTTGTTGTTACTACAGAGTATCCCCTTTTTTGCTTGTATAGAATCTCCACCAGATGGAAGGTTTTAGGAACGGGGTAACCACATGTGACAGCGATAGTAATAACCTGAAATAACACTTGTGGGAGGCTCTATGTCCTGGCAGCACGCGTGGGGCGGTGCAGTGTTAATGGTTGAGTGCTCCAACGCTTGCACATAGTGCTACAGAGTCGAAATGTTAACCTTCGTTCACAGGAATCCAAAGAACCAAAGCTTGTGTCTAGCTTAACTGAACTCGCACGATTTTTTTTTTTTCTTATTAAGTTTTTAAATACTTCTATGTGTGTATTTGGAAACTTGACCTGGCTTCCATTTACTCAGGCTCAGAGTCTTCTGAACTGAGGGTGAGCTCGCAAGGTTAGCGTCGGTGTGCACTAGCTAAGATTTTTCTAAAGGGCTTTGGACTGTTTGACCTTTTAAGATGAGTGTTTCCACTCTCCTTTCTCTGTGGAGATTTAATTTATTTTTTCTTTCTCCCAATTTTGTTGGACAGTGATCTTCAGGTCTATAAACCTGTAAATAGAAGAAAGTCTTAAAAGATTAAAAGAATTTTTTTTTTCTTTATATATACTTAAGTTTACACATCTGTGTTGGATTTGATATCAGGACTGAACAAATAGCTAAATAGACTCCAGAAGGAGACTGGAAATTAACTTTGCAACCATACATGTTGTTTGACAGCTCAGGAAGAGAAGTGTCTACTTCCTGCTTTATCTTGAGCTTTTAGTCTCCTCGCTTTAGCTATTTATTTTATTTATTTTCACATTTTTTTCCTTGCCTGTTTGAAGCTTCAGCTGGCATAGTCTGTCTCAGGAGAACGCTATAGAAAGACTCTGTAGGAATTATCAGTCAAAACAATCTAAAAGCTTTAAGGAATTCAATTGTACGTGTGACAAGGGGAAGAGTAATACTCCATTTTCAAAAGCACATCACAAGTACTCTTTAATGCTTTTTGGATGTTTCGATTCTAAGCTGACCTTTTGTTGCATAAATCCTGACTACATATATCTTAAATGAAAATTAAAGCATCATTTAAGAACATTTCCGTATCTTCTTTACTAATCTGCTTTATCTTTGGGATTTTGAAGGGGAAGGAGCAGTAGACTTGGTCCAAGCAACTCTCTGTCTTGCCCCAGCTGGAGCATGACTCGAGCAAGGGAATGGTCCGGTATGAATTCTTCCTTGCCTTGATGTTCGCTGGTCTGAGTTGGGAGATTGGGTTTCACAGTGCAAAACTAAAAGCAAAGTCTTTCTCCTTGTCCCTGTGAAGTACTTGGGAACGTAAATTCTGCTGGATTTTGTTCATGCAGGTATTATTGACATGCTTATTACCCTGGTGGTTTTTTTTTTTGGTAGCATGTCCTCAAATCCCATTATATATACGTAAATAGCTTTCTCAGGATACTTTCAGAAATTTCAAATACAATGTTTACTCTGGAAATTGGGCAAGAATGCTATCAGGCTCTTCTCTGGTAGGAAAATCACGCTGGTATGATCATTTACAAAGACATGAAATTAAACAATGACTTCTTGTTTTCTGCAGCAATTTGCTAATACTGCACTGACATATCAAAATAAATGTAAAGTGTGCTCAGAAATACTGAGTAGAAAGGGACATGTACCCTCATCAATACATCTATCTCAAAAAGCCAAAGTGCTGGCTTTTGTACTCTCAAAGATCAGTCCCAATTAAATTAACAAGCAGTAGATCCAAACTCACTCCAATATGCTCCTTTTGCCAAGGGGAAATCCTACCTTCATTTAGTTACAACAGAGACACATGCAGACAGATCTCTTCCTTCTTTTCTCCCGGGTTATTTTGGTTTATCTTTATTTAGTAACTATTTTTTCAGTGCCACCTTCTAGTTAAACAAAAATCTGGAAGAGAAAGTTGAATAGAGAAATTCCTTTTGATACCAGACTTGCATAAAACTAGACTTCGCCTTAAACGTTTCTCTTTGATTGTCAGTAACAGGATAAATACTTCATGAGCTTCATTGCCTAGTGCAATCTTACATTCCGCTAAGTCAATGTGTAATTATTCTTAGTTCCTATGGTATTCAAACATGAATTTTAATGCTACTAAATTGAAGTTTGCACATGCAAATATTGTCATAGTGAAATATGAGACTCGTTTTGTCCTCTTTTTGCAAATTACATTACCAGAAGTGCCACACTTTGCTAGTTCACAGTAGTGTCTTAGTCATCAGTGTTGACAAATTATGTTCTCAAGGGAAAGAGAACTACATTACACCTCATGTGGTCTGGTCACTGTCAGCTAGATCTTAAAATTCAAGCCTGAATAGCTCTTGCTCTTCTCTTTTTTTTTTAAACAAAAGAAAATTGAGGCGTGGTAAACATATTTCAGAAATTAACATGTAATTTCTATTGAAATAATATGCATACAAGTTCAATGAAAATCAGTTATCTCTAGTTATGGAACAATTCCTGGTGGAAAAAGCAGAAAACCCACCTAAAAATATCATGTCATAATTACTATATTATTCTAATCGTATGGTAATCTAGTAGCTAAAAATTCTATAAGATGATGTGGGTAACATTTCTGAGGGGAAAAATAACTCACACGCTAACTTATGGACTAAAATATTAAGGTATACTGGGATCAAAGGTATACTGAGGAGAAAGGGAGATATAATTGTCCAGTGCTGATGGAACTGTGACAATTTTGTGTATATCATATGAGAAGTAAAGAGCTACTACAGTAAAAACTTCATCTTATGATTTTCCTTAATGATTTCGTAATGTGATAGGTTTTTTGCTGGAGAGAAGCAGCAAAAATGCGGTAGTTATCGAGCAAGTAGAGGAAATTTTTTTTTTTATCTTAGTGTCTGGACAGTGTATGTTAATCTGGCAGGTTGAGAGTGTGAAAATATAGAGCACGTATGAACAACTAAGTGGTAATTCATCATGTACATAACTTATTCTTTATAGCGCCTTTTTTCTCAATTTCCCTCTTTCTGGTAAATATGATTGACTTCATCTCAGGGATGCCCTCTGGGTATGCTTATCTCTCTCGGAACATTTGGAAAGAGACAGTCTGAGTCCGTGTGTTCACGTCTCCCAGTTGGCTGTTGGAGACTTGTAAAATCAACTGTAAGCATACAGTGCATGTAATAGAATCAGCCACGTAAATAACACATTTTCATTGTAATTCTTAAAATCTTCAGCACAATCTCTGATCTGTAGTACAGAGGGTAATCCTCCTTAGGTTTTTTGTTTGTTTCCATGGGCACTTTCCAAGCCAGAATCTATTCCAGGAGTTTAACATAAATTCAACTTCCTGTACAATATTGTGCTAGCCTCTGATACAAAATATATTCAGTGGGTGATGCTTGAATGTCTGAATAATATCTGAAGCTGAGAAAACTCAAAACATGTCCCTGTTCCTCTACAGTGATTTATCTGAGCTGAAACCTGGAAGTTAAGTTCAGTGTACCTTAATCTATTAATGATAAAGTTTGCAGCTAGCAAATAGAAGAAGTATCGCTAATCTACTGTGGTGAGGACTGTTATTTTCAGACCCTCTAGAAAGTGTATCGATCCCATTACTATAGGGTAGCAGGGAAAGAATCTCTCTGAATTAGTGGAATTGAGAAAAATTACCATAAGCATCTTGTTGCAAAACTAATCCCTAATATTTATAAACCTTTAGAGCAGGTTCCTGTTGATAGAAATTTTAAAATGGAACTTAATGGTTGTGTTTTTTCAGAAATAACATGGGGAGCCTCAGGGTTTCGGCACAATATTCAAAGAATAAAATTATAACTGCGTATAATTCGCAGTAACAAAGAAGCGAGTGGAGATTTCACCTACGCTCTGGGCACAGCACAAGACAAAGTAGAACTGTGGGTTCATCAAGTTAGCCTAGTGTAAGCTATGGAATGTGTGGTTTATTGAGGCAGTTTTCAGAAAAATACTCTTGAAATGGAGGTAAATATAGGAGATCTCTAGGGAAAGACAACTTGCTCTTCTACAATAATAACAGCTTTATGCTTATAAAAAAGTTCATGTACTATCATTAATTGAATGTACCTTTATATTCTGTAATACTTCATGTTTTCTTTCGGCGCCTTAGGCTCCTGTAAGATAATTGCACAAATAAGTGGGAAGAATCTTGAAAGCAAATGATGCTATTGCTTTTCTAGTCACAATTTGTCCAAGATATAGCTAGAAAAAAAATCAACTCCTCTTTTCAGCTGTACTTGTGATGTTGACTCAAACCATAACAGACATCATATAAGAGTTGGGATTGTCTCCTATTTCTTCCCCTCTGTAAATTTAGGAAAGTTTTTCATATAAATCTTCAAGTAACTTTGCAACTTGGTGGAATTCTGACACTTGGGGGTTTTTGTATGATTTTTATGCTTTGAGCTTACTAATACACAAATCAACAACTCTTTTTATTGGTGTGGGAATAGAAGGAATTTGGGAAAGCATCAGTGAAAATGGTAAATAATTCACCAGGGTTGGTGGCACCCTTTTCCTCTACCTGTAAGAGGCACTATGAGATGGTGAGTCTTAAGATAACGTACATAGAGGAAAGGTTTCTATTTGGGTAAGCTGAATCTGTAGGTTACTAGCAATTTTTTTTTTTTCAGTTTCTTTCTGTAGATTTCAAAGACCAATTCAGGGACTGTGAGGTGAAATCTCGCCTTCCTCTGTCCTCTTGAAGGAGCTGCTGGTACAATGAATGAATAACATAGCTGCTTTTTCCACTTTCTGAAAACAACAGGGCTGATGATGGCAAGAAATGGAAAGGGAAGGAGTATGAGGATTTGAGAGATGTTGGTGAGGTGCGGCTGGAGGCCTCAGGCCTTTATGAAGCTAAGAAATCCAGAAAACATCAGCTAAGAGCAGCTGAAAGACTCAGAGGTTATGAGAGGGAGAGTGACCTAGAAGGGACTTGAGTGGAAATGCAAAGTATCAAAGCTACTGGGAAGAGAGATGCGTGCTGGAGGTTTGGGGCAGTTGGAGCACCCAGAGGGTGCTGAAGAACGCGAGGAGCCAAGCAGACTGTAACTTGTCTCAGATGTGCCTACGAACAAGTGGAATAACAGCACACAAAAGAAATTCTGCACACAGGTGTTTGCTTCGTGCCCAATTTCCTGTCATAAAGTCATTAAAATGTTGTTTACTAACCTGCTCCAAGCAATGACTAGGTCTCTTTCAGGCAAACAGCCATCACAGTAAGAGTTCTCACATGTTTTGCTTCAGGTCCATGGTGTCAGAAACACAGCCCCAGTTAGAGATAGTAATTTCTCTAAGTCTTCGCCTCTATCTCTACGTTGTTTTAATTGGTGCGTTAAATATTTTTGTATGTATTATTGGTATTAATATGCAAGAATTAAATCTTGTAAGTTAAATTTTGTGGCTACAGAGTAACGCTTCATAAATGGGCTAATCCAATATACTTGACACTTTCATTGAATGATTTTCATTACTATCCCTGGAAATTGTTAGAAAACAAGGACTAAATTATTGACTCTTTAAGCTTTCTGTAACGTGAGGCTAGTGAATAAAAATGGTTTAAGAATAATGTTATTGAATTAGGTGGCCGCTTCTTCGCTTGAGTCCACTTGAATAGAATCTGAATTTATTGAATGGGACGAACTGAATGTAAAGATCATTAGCGATGTAAAAGGTTACTTATTTAACAAGACTTTTGATCTCAAAGTTTATTTTAGTGAAGAAAACCATGAAAAAATGAAAATCATCTTTTGTATAGGACACATTCTGGTCTAACATCTAATTGCATTTAGAAAGAAAGTAGCTTAATATCTTTTTCTAAGAAATTATTCCTTCTTAAAACATCATGAAGAGACACTCTGGAAGGTCCTTAAGATGTCAAAACCACCATCTGATATTTTATGTTCTTGGAGGATTTTTTTATGTGAATTTAGAAACTTTCTTTTATTCTTATAGCTTGTTTGTGACATTGTGGAAGAACAGAAAGCTTCCCAACATCACATGAAATACAGATTGTGGATATATGATCTACAATAAAAGAAAAAATTGCAGTTGACCTTGTGTTTTTTCCCGTGCCTTTTTTTTCCTTTAGTAGTTCTACTTTTTCTGTAAATCAGTGTTTAAGTTGGAACGACTGCTTTATTACATTTCAACTACTCATCGTTCATAAGTACTTTAGAAGGGAATTTACATTCCTAGGTCAATTTAAATACTTTACTGTGATAATTTACTTAGTTGTACCTCAGCAGTCCTGTAGGCTTTTTTTCCAACCTGTATTCAAACGCAGTCTTAGACTGGATCCGTGGTATATGCATACACATATGACTTGAGTAGGGTTGCTGTTATACCGCTCTCTGTTTCCAACGTCTTGAATCACTTCCTTCCAACAGGTTTTAGGTGAGCATTTGAAGTGTTAAATTAAGATATTTGAACTTTTGGTGTGACCAATGTAGTAGGTCTTCATGTAAGTTTTTAGTCCTGTTTTGGCTAGTTGAATGTTGATGGAAGTAGCAGCATATATTCTCTGTGGGAGTCCTGTGCTTGCGTGTCCTCATCTCTATTACTTGCTTATTTTAAAATTAAGTACATGAGCTGGAAAAGATTCCCTGCTTTCCACCAGTGGGCAGTGGTGAACTTTTGGCCTTTTGATTTACTGGGGCTTTCCTGGCTTCTCAAACAAGAAACCCTTAGGCAGCTTGCAATACAAACCTGTCTGTTTCATTAAAAAATTGTTAAAATTTAATTTTCTTATTTCACTGAGCTGGCATTTTTATGATTTCTTGGGTGAGAACTTTCCAATTGATTTTGCTTTAATATTTGAATCCTTGGTCACTGCCAGAATGGAGTTCTAGTTTGTACAAACAACAAATCTATACAAAATTTTGTTTGTACAAACAAAACACCATTGGACACAACCTAAGAAGTTTTTTTTCTTTATTGAGGATTTGTGATTTAACTACAGTTACACATGAAGAGACCACACTCAAATACTCATAGCTGAGATTCTGGAGTTCCTGTTCTGCAGAAGAACCAAACTGATCTGATCTGCAAACCAGACTAAATGCAGAACATTTTGTGGATAATCTTAAAAAAAGTGAGCTTTTACTAACAAAAAATTAGAATCATTCCCCCCTCCCAGTACTTATTTAACTTTCTCAAGAGACACTGCAGTTCCCCTATCTGTCTTTGAGCATTACCTATGAAGTTACAAAAGGTAAAAATAGAAGGAGAAAATAACTTGGAAAGTTTGTGTGCTTTGTATGCTACCATGATGCGGTATTCTATACACCCATCAATTATTTGGACATATTTCTTGCAATTTTGGCTTGCAGTGAAAATGGCTGATATTTGAACCGGGGGTGATACCATTCTGTCCTTTCTGAGTTACTTTCTCTTTTAATTTACTGCTACTGTGGAAAGGAGCATTTCGGAGCTGACCACAGATTAAAAAGTGTAGAGTAGAAGAGGTCTTACAGCAATATAAAATGACTCAAGTATGTGGTAGAGTTCTTAGTTTAGATGCGTGAGTCAAAACTGCTATTCTTGCTTTATTTCCACTGAGAATATATTTCTGGGGGGCTGGAGGTAAGCAAGACACTAAGTAATTATTCTTATGTATTCTTGTCCTGGTTTGAGGTAAAACAGAACCAATTTTCTGATTTGTAATTTTACTTTTTAGCTGGGCCTCTTTCTAACTGACTAAAGTCTGAAATTAACAGCATGTTGTTCAGAAACTGTTCGCTCTCAGAGTGATAAGACCTGATTATACCAAGGAATGGTATGCGCAGAGGCTCTTGCTTATACTTATTGCTATAACAACCAAGGTCAGCTAACTTCGCTTTTTGCCTGTCAGAGGGTCGGAAGCGAAGAAGCGTAGAGGAGTCCCATCTGCAGGGAGGAGCGGACGGGACAGGTGACCCAAAACTGACCAACAGGGTATTCCATCCCATCTGCATCACGCTCAGTATAAAAGCTAAGGGATCAAAGGGGCAGCGGGGCTGTGGCTCGGGTTCTTCTTCAGTGGCCGACGTCTGAGGAGGACCCTGTCTGTTCGTCTGCCTCTGATCCCGATCTGAGCGTTCCTGACTCTAGTTCTGGAATTCAGNTAGAAATGCCCATGTGTTTTATGGTCTTTCATTGAGCGTTTTAACTTTTGTAGAGAAATAAGGACTGGAGATCAGATATTCCTTTTTTTTGGCATCTTTTAACTAAAATCACGGTCAACTGAACTAATTCAGGAAGCTTACAGAGATGGCAAGGGGCTTTATAATGGATTCTTTAGATGTTGAACCTAGACAAAACAAAAGCTCTAGCCATCTGGAAAAAGCTTTTATTGGATTTTTTTTTTTTTTAGGAAATAAAACAACTATTTCCTTCCCCAGAACTGTATCATACAAAGATCAAAAATGAGGTAAGTAAATACTGGCCAGTTTTCTGCATTACACTCAGTTGTAGCTGTTATGTGCTCAGGATGAGTTTTGAATACTTTTCTCTTGGGTCTAAGTTGAAATGGCCTAGAGGTTTAAATCCCTGATGGGAATCAGTCAACTTTGTGCCATTACATAAGGAATCGTCCTGATTATCAGGCTGTTAGGTATTCTGAGCGTGACCTCTACCAGTCTTCCTTCCCCCTGTCTTAAGATTCTGTTCTAGCCTTCAGTGTAAATTCTTGAAAATTGGAGAAATGTGAAGAGAGAATGATATTCTATGCTGGCATGTTGAGCCACTCACAGGAAAGAGTACCCTTAGACTAGAAACCTTTCAAATTTTGAAATGTGACCTCTACCCCTTGGCCAGTAGCTCAGAAGGCATCATTCCCTTCCTTAGATTCGTTCGAGAAAGAACAAATAAACTTACAAATATCAGATGATAATCTTACTTCTTAAAGAAAAAAAGTCAGTTAAATAAAACATTTTTCCAGTAGTACTGAAAGTGTAGAGAAGAGTTCTTTCATGGTCCTGGAGAAATGTGGTCAGGTTTTTTTGGTTTGTTGTTGTTTTTTATCTCATATCATCATAGCTCTGTAGAAGAAAGCTTTTGCTTTCATACAGGACAAAAGGAACGAATATATTGCTGCCTGTATGCTACAGGGTAAGGTGGAGGGAGCTTCAGAAGAGAGCGTATGTGAGAAACTGGTTTAGGTCTGTGGTAGGTCTGAACCAGCACAAATGTAGTGCAGCATGATCCCGAGAAGCTGGTGGGCTAAAGTGAGCTGGAGAGAAACCACTGACTTGTAGTGAGTGCATGGGTGCCCAGAGCCTCAGTGGAGCAATGCAGTGCTCTCATTCTGCTGCTCAGGGAACTCCTGCATGTTGTAAAGACTGGAGAGAAATCTGGGCATTTCAGAATTCAAGTCATCCCTAGTCAGCAGCATCACGGACCCCCCCATGCTCTCATTCCTCCTGTGTTTATAGCATTCAGGGGACTGACTGCAAACTGTTACTTGGGCTTTTCCAAAGCAAGTAGCATTTTTTCCCAAACTCAAAATATCTGTGAGAAACAGAGAGGTCCTTTGTATTAGAGCTTCTGACAAAAATAAGTCCTGTGTTTGCTCCTCCGTTTGGTAGCAGTCTTACAAGACAGATTATTTTTTTTAATGAAGTTTTTATTCATGGAAAAATCTTGTTTTTACTCAAGATTTACTGAGCTCTATTCTCTCTTAAAAAACATACTGCTTGTACACCTTTCTTCCATCTGATGTGGTGTTTCTTCCCCCCCCACCAAATCCAATCAGTTTAGCTCTTTACTTTGACTTTCCACACACTATTTCTCCTGGACTGCTGCAGCTGCTGGGCTTTTCAGAGCAAATAGCTTGCAGCTCTTCTTCATATGGTCTAGTTGCAAAGAAGTATTGCTCTGAAAAGTGCCATACATTTGTCTTCCTGCTACCATGAGATAATATATTCATATTACCTTAGGCAAGTATAGTCTTTCTCAATATCATTTCAAGTGGAAATAATCCCTTAAAAATAGGCTGATGTGATAAAAGGTGAGTTTCCTATCATATGACAGCAGCTATTAAAGGAACATACTCTTACCTAACATACATGCCACTGAGTCTTTTGATGAAATAGATAGCCAAGCACCATCAGGATATTGCTCTGACAATCCCACAAAGGTCTTGGTCAAGCTGAGGTGACACTGATATTCATGGTCCTCCTTTGAGGTCTGCTAATGAGATCTCTCACTTGTGTTTGGAAGAGGTCAGATTAAAATAGCTCTGTCATCTAGATTAATCTTTATAAGGTAAGAACTGTCAATATTTACTGCCCACCATGATAAAAAACTTGAGATTTTTAGCCATTAACAAAGGGACCTCCATTACAATAGCCATTAGAAGGAAATCAATATGGCTTCTGGTTTTCTCATCCAGAAATGAAATGAAAGAGAAGAGTTTCCTTGCATCACGACTAGGAGTTACTGGCAAGGAGTTAAGTGGCAGAGTTAATGACAGATTGTGGATACAAGCAGGACAGCTGCAGTCTAACAAGTAGTCGAGGCAAGCTCTGGTGTGTGTTGAACCACGTAGTTGTAACTTCTAGCGTAGATGGATGAAAGATGCCTTACAGAGACAAAACGGAATCACAGAATGGTAGGTGTTGGAAGGAAGCTCTGGAGATCATCTAGTCCAACCCCCTGCCAGAGCAGGGTCACCCAGAGCAGGTGGCACAGGAACGCGTCCAGGCGGGTTTGGAATGTCTCCAGAGACGGAGACTCCCCCACCTCTCTGGGCAGCCTGTGCCAGGGCTCTGCCACCCTCAAAGGAAAGAAGTTCCTCCTCATGTTTAGGTGAAACTTCCTATGCTCAAGTTTGTGCCTGTTACCCCTTGTCCTGTCACTGGGCACCACTGAGAAGAGCCTGGCCCCATCCTCCTGACACCCACCCTTTAAGTATTTATAGGCGTTGATAAGATCCCCCCTCAGTCTTCTCTTTTTCCAGGCTAAAAAACCCAAGTCCCTCAGCCTTTCTTCATAAGAGAGATGCTCCAGTCCCCTCATCATCTTGGTAGCCCTTTGCTGTCCCCTCTCCAGCAGTTCCCTGTCCTCCTTGAACCGGGGAGCCCAGAACTGGACACAGCACTCCAGGTGCAGCCTCACCAAGGCAGAGTAGAGGGGAAGGATGACCTCCCTCGACCTACTGGCCACACTCTTCTCGATGCACTCCAGCATGCATCAAGAATGCATAAATATTCCAGTATTTGAAGGAGAGAAGGGCTTTTTTTCCCCCCTGCAGCTTCTGGTGTGTAAGGTACGGCCCTGCTCATGTTTCCCTCTGCGCGGCCCAGCACACTGAGGGAGCCCGATCCGGCCCTCAGGGCGGCCTCAGCACAGCCCGCTTGGCTCTCCACTGTGGTGCCTGTCCTGCTACCATCAAGGGCCGTGCCCCGGCAGCCAGTTGGGCGGCGAGTGCCCGTGTGAGGCCGGGGCCTGTGGAACCGGCACGGTGGCCTTCCAGAAACCCTTCCAAATCCTCCCTTACCACACAGCCCCCATCCCTCTATCCCCTGCGGACTCCCGCATGGGTGGAAATGACCTCAGCCCCTCTCCTCCTCCACTTCTTACAGAAATGGTGTGAATTCAGGGCCTGGAGGGTGGATGGTGTGGACCTGTTTGTGTTCCAGCCAGGGCAGTGGCATCCTGCACTGGAAGCTCTGGATGGCAAAGCTCCCCCTTCCTTCCTCGTTTTGGGGCTGCAGTTCCAAGGTATGGGGACATGAGACCTTTTCACAAAAAAAACATTTTTGGAATTCTTTGCTGTGAGGGTGGTGAGCCCCTGGCCCAGGTTGCCCCGAGAAGCTGTGGCTGCCCCATCCCTGGAGGGGTTCAAGGCCAGGTTGGACGGGGCTTGGAGCAACCTGGGCTGGTGGGAGGTGTCCCTGCCCCGGGCAGAGGGGTCAGACTGGGCTTTAAGGTCCCCTCCAACCCAAACCATTCTATAATAGATTAGGTTTTGATCTCTTCCTGACCAGTTATAAAAGCAGCCCCAATATTTGGACAAAGTCAAAAGGTATAGCTTTAGTCATGTTAGAGTTTGCAGTCAAGCGGAGCTGTGGTAGTATAAAAGTTCACTTTTGAAAATGTTGTCAGTAGGGCAGAAGAATAGGTACAACGTGTAAAAGTTGCAGGATTTCGGTGGTTTCCTTTTTTATTATTTTGGTTTGGTTTTTTAATGAAAGTGTGTTTCCTGTGAGCATACTTGCCATCATACTAAAAAGTTTGATCTCCTAACCAAATTAGGTATATGGCTGTAACTAACAACAGTAATGAATTTACCGTTTCCTAAAAACATATGAAAGAATTGTTGTTAAGGCTTGTTTTTTCACTTTTTTCCCCTACTCCTTTCACGTAGCCTAGCTAAATACCTTAAGTTTATAAAGTGTTATTTGCAGAAGCTCTACCGTTGCTAGAAAGGCTTTTCTTTCTAAGCTTGCATTCAGCAATTCTGAAGGAGCCAATTGCTGCTAAATTAAAGGAAATCTAATGTTATATATTCTTCCTTAATTTTTCCTTTCGAATGTTGTGAAAGGAACTCTTGTCTCCTTTTCCCCATTGTAGCATTATGCTACTTTGGAATGTCCTAGTGATAAAGCTTTATAAGAAATATTCTTGAATCTAAGATAAAAAGTGCAATTTATTGGTTCAATTGTTAATTTCACAGCTCAGTGATTATTTCCAGACGTGCACTGGTTGGCTGAGCTACATCTGTAGGCAAATATTGATTTTTAGGTTTTTTTAATGCAAAGAATTGCTTCACCTACTTCTCTGATTATTTCTTTTTATTAAAAAAACAGTAAAAATTTCTACTCAATTTGTCAGGAGACTGACATGATACTTAGAGTTAATGTACTTTTATTGTTACTGAAGAGACAGTGAAGGCAGCTTTAATATTATAAAATATCTACTTTTAGTCCCAGTTTGCAATAACTTCTTCCTGGAACTGAGGAATCAAAAGTTCTCTCCATATCTCCATTAAAACCAATAGAGACCCCCAGGTTTAAAGAGATGCTGTTGGTATTAAATAACAGCGCCTTGTTTGCTACTTTCTTGAGCCTCCATGTAATGCCTCCATTCAACAAAGCCCGTAAGCAGCTCCGTACCTTTTAAACACACCACAAAATGTTTCTGATCTCCGTAGGAATCATGTACAATGTGGATGTTCTGACGTCTGTCCAACGCGCTTGCTAGTGAAAACACTTTGTGAAAAGCCACTAGTTTGTAAAGAGTCAAAAGCAGAGATAAACTCTGCTGTAAAAGGCCTTGCCAGTCCGTCGACGTTTCAAAATCTACGTACAGGATATATAGGAAACTAGTTTATTGCATTGGGAATCTTGATGTTCCGGTTCTAGAACTTTTGTTTTTATTAAAACTTACTGTCTCACAAAACAATTTTTTTTGTGTAATTTTATTAAGATCTCTCTTGCTCTATGTGTGATCTGGTCCAATGGATCAATTTTGCATGTTTTTTTCTTTTTTTCTTTTTTCTTTCTAATTTCCAATGGGTTGGGGTTTTTTAGTTTGTTTGGGTTTGTTTTTTGCTACAGGGATTTTTTTTTTTCTAAGCTTTATTAAGCTTTTTTACATGTGATGTGAAATGAACCTTCTTTAGCATCCTAAAAACAAATGTGCCCTGTAAGCCCTTGAATTAGGGAATATTTGTATTGTCTAACTTACAAACTTTTTGTGCTTAGGCATTGATTCCAACTGATTGTGTGATATAGTTCCTAGCAATGAACACTGGAATATTATTTGATGTAACTCAGATACTGGATAATGAGGGACAGATCTCACAAAATACGAAAAGTATTTATTTATTGCTATGATATGAAGCACAAACAATGAAAACAAGATTATACAGCAGAAACTCTCATAAAAAGTGAAATCATGATTCTTCACTAACTTTTTATTTAAGCAAACCACCGAGTCAGTAGTAGTTCTTTTTTTCTTACAATAAAACAACAAAATAAAGAGGAATTATTCTGTCGCTGTGTTGAGAATTAAGCTTTAATTCTTTCTTGTGAGAGTCTGACTACAGATTGAATCCTATGTTCACATCTGTGGCGCAGGTGTTCTCATAGAAAGTTAAAATTTCATTGTAAAATTATCTGTGTGACTTATGTATACAACTGTCTTGTACTTAAATAGCTAGAGCAGTCCACTTTTGAGATGTTAATAAGGTCTCTTTTGATGTTACTTTCAGAAATGTGTCTGACTTGAGTTAGTTTCTTAAAATTTTCTTTTTTACTTCTATTGCACTAAAAAAAATCTTTTTCTAAGCATTTGTTGGCACAGAGTGAATAGAAGCACAAGAATCATGCATAATAATGCAGCTAAGTGGCTTTTTCATATTATATGGGTAAACCAAAAGCTACATTAACTTTGGAGGAGGCTTTTCAATCCATTACTGCACGACAAGTGGATTTTGAGGACAGACTGGATTCCTGGAATAACTTCTGATGAAGTCGAACCACTGAAGCTTAATGGAACTTAACTGCCTCAGTGAGGAACCCAGAGCCTTTTATGTGTCCTCTTTGGCTGAGTTTGATGAAACAAGAATTTATTGGTAAAGTATATGTCCCTTGCCTGCAGACCATAGGTAATGCGATCACTAAAGAAAAACCCACTGATATTTATAGGACTACTTAAACGCATTTGGCATCTGTTTTTCCAGCTGCAACAAATTCAGTAAAATTACATACTGCTTAAAGTACAGAAAACAGATTTACTCTAGATGTAAAGATGTTTGTATCAGATAATTATGTAGATTGCAGCTCCAAGATAGAATGGCCCCAAGAGATAAAAGGGGTTAAAGAAGTGAAAATATAGCTCTACAGGTCAATAATACTCATGATGGTACTTAGTTCTGCTTGAGGACAATTTAATGCCTTCTGTATTGCCATCAGATTAAAATATCCTTCCATTTACTCTCAAAGAGCTTGATCTTACTGTATTTAACCATCTAAAATTAGTATTGTAGTCCATAATACTCTTTTTCTGAGTAGACTACTAGACTAACTCTAAAGGTTATTAGTTAAACAGGATGAATACAGACTTGGTAATGCAGCACAAATGTACGAAAGCCAAATTTTCTGTGCAGCATTAACATGACTTATAGCTAAAACAATGCTAGTTTCCATTGGTCTTTCAAGCCAATTTGTTGTTTACAAGAATGTTTTTCCCAGTTCATAACATTCTCTCTTCTCTTCCTCATTCCAATGAGCTCACTCTTGAGCTCTCTCATCACTCCTAGGGCTGAAGTCTCCGAAACAAAGTCTGTTTGGGAAACACAACTTGGTAGTTCCTTCTAGACTGAGGGACCCCAACTCTTATAAACAAGCTCTGTGTGTTGCTATTAAAGAATTTTCTTTCCAGGCTTTAATACAGTGTCAACTTCACAGCCTAGGGTTTGAAAGTCTAACTACCATGAGAAAAATCTGAATCTCTGAAAAAGCTTCTGGAAATATCATTTGAAGCAGAAAGTCATCTTGTTTCTCAAAGCTCATTTTTTTTTTAACAAAACAGTGTGTGTGTATATATGTGGTTTTTTTTTAAAGTGTTGTTATTACAAGGTAAACTTTAATATGTTTTGGGGAAAAAAAGTTCATATTTCTGATATCAGAAACTAAAGTATATGTATTAATTTTCTTAGTGTGTCTTTCTGCATTACTTTTCTGTAAACAGAATACCCATTTACTGTCTGTCAGAATGCCAAAGAGAAGCAAGACCATATACCCTGTCAGGAGAAAAGCCGCTGCTCAGAAAAATTCTGAATGGCATGGAGCTGTTGTCTCTTCAGTTTTTCCTTTGCTGCTGGAGATGGTACCAAAGAGTGCTAAGATTCGTAACTGACAGGGAATGAAAACTGGACGGAAATAAATCAAGTTATGTGTTCTGCTTAAAAAAAAGTTATCGTCCAGAATAGTATGAGCTCTCTATTCTCATCTTAAATCTTGTGAGCGCTTGTAGTACCTAAGTAGCCTGTACAGCAAAGTAGCATCAGCTCCAAATTATTGAAAAGCCGTTTTAGATAGAATAACTCTTAACTTCAGTTATGCTAATTCACACTATGTGGGAAAAATTACTCAGTAAATTGAAATCCTATGAAGATATTTTTTTAAAAAAAATGCTTATTTCCTATCTGCTATTCAGTAGCAAAATTGCTATGCCTTGTCCTTGAAGACAATACCTCAAACACTTTTAAAACCTGTTAGATAAGTATTTAAGGTGTATATTGCTACATGCTACCATATTACTTAGAATCGAAGTTTTACAAACCTTGATTCTTCAAGCTTCAAAGGGCTAAACTAGAATACATGATGGTTGAAATAACTTTGAGTACATACGGCTTGTTATTCCTAATCCACTTTCTTCCTTTTGTGTAGCATGTGATTAAATAAAAAGAAACTGATCAGAGCCCCAGTATCTATTTTCTGCTTAATCTCTTTTTGGAACAACGTGCAATATTTGGACTGGATTCTATACCAGAAGATACAGTAATATTTCGCTTTTGATTAAATAGTTTATAAAATAACAATGCTGTTAAGAATCTGTCCTTATGAGCAGCAATGTTATTTAAAAATGAACAACGAACCCCTATCTGATGTCCATTCTCTGCTCTTGCTTTTGGCAAAGTCATCTTACTTCACCAAATAAGCCTCCTTTTATTTGACAGTCAAGTCAACAATGACAACTGAACCTATTTGGTTAAATCCCCTATAGTTCAGTTGTAGATAAAAAATCTCGGGATTTTTCCCAGGGTTTGACTCTGGTGTCACAGCAGAGGGGCAATGAGGAGCTTTGAACTCACAAAAAAAAAAAAAAGGAAAATTAAACAATTCTTAAGACATTTTGAAAGAAAAATTGACACCTTTTCCATTCCTTGAAAATGATTGCTATAGAAATTGCAAGACCAGTTTTATCTTAAAAAGTAAACTGAAGCATAAAATCCGTATTTTTTTTTTTCCTGATATGTTTATGCATTAGGCAAGTAAATCTATTAAAGTCTTGTGGAGGGATTTTCGTCATTTATGTTTTGTTCAACACAGTGTCTTAGGTTCTTGCTTTGCTTCATTCATCTATAGGCATTTTCTAATAATTATATGAAATCGAATAGAAAGCTGTCGGTTGTGTTATGGAAAATGGCAGGGGGCTGAGTAGCAATGACCTTCTAGTATCGAACAGAGACTTTTATTCTTCTTTCAAAGTCCAGTTTGGGGAAATACATTAACGTTCCTATTTGCTGATTACATATCTCAAATCTTTCACAGGATTGGAAGGGTGTTTGTTAGAGGAATAACATTTTTCAGTTAAATGATTCTGCTTCTGTTCTGTAATTGAGGAGATGTCAAAAGTTTCTATAAAAATGTATGAGCAGTTTTTTACGGATACTGCTGCAAAAAGCAAAGTATTCTATTGCACTAGAATCACAGAGTGGTTTGGGTTGGAAGGGACCGTAAAGCCCCCCCAGTGCCACCCCCTGCCCTGGGCAGGGACACCTCCCACCAGCCCAGGTTGCTCCAAGCCCCGTCCAACCTGGCCTTGAACCCCTCCAGGGATGGGGCAGCCACAGCTGCTCTGGGCAACCTGGGCCAGGGGCTCACCACCCTCAGAGTGAAAAATTTCTGCCTCAGATCTCATCTCAATCTCCCCTCTTTCAGTTTAAAACCATTTAGCCATTTGAGAGATAAGAAGCAAGCGCTTTGAGTTCTAAGAAAAACATGTATTGACGGTATGAATTGACTAAATTTATTTTTTGAAATTATATAAACAACCAGATGTAAAAGATACTTATACTGTATCACTCTAGTTGCAGCCTCTGGATTCGGGACTAATCTTTGAAGTTACAGGCATTGTAAGAGAAGAAAATACACAAGCTGATTATTTATATACACTATTTTCATATGCCAATATGTGTGTGCATATATATTTCCAAAGAGCAGTGGTCTAGAAAATATTCCATCAAGATTAGTCATGGATGGTAACTTGGTTTAACAGACTCCCCTACAAAACCTGGGCAGAATTATGGTTTCTGGTTTATGTTACAAATCCACACCCAATTCATATGGCAAATGGCTCTGGGTATGGTCTAAAAACAAATAAAAAACCTTTCTGATGATGTTTGGCTGCCTTACGCCAAGAGACAATTCATGTTTTCACTAATAACAATGCTAAGAAATGAAAAATAATTTGAAACAATAATTAAAAAAGGGTAATATTCTTTGCACAAAGTGCTCTATTAACAAATTGCCATCACTCTTGTGCTTTCTTAGTTATGATCGTAACAAATTCAAGTATTAGACCAGTTAAAAGACCATGAGAATTGTGAGAAAATGTGGAAGAGAAAAAATAATAATGTTGTTCTCTAACCCAAAGCCAGTGTCCACAATATAAACAGTACAATGAAGAATAGACTACAGGAAATATAATAAGCATTATTTCTTGTAGTATCAGAGAGATTGCTCTTCTGTTTTTTTGTTTGTTTTCTTTTTTCCATCATCTGAGATAACACTACTCTGGAATCAGAATAACTTGTTACAGCAAAAAATAATTTCCTTTGCAGGCTTAAAGTTCTATGGTTTATTTGGCAGGTTTTATCTTTTACAATTTATTTTTAACATGATAATAGACTGCAAGTGGTTGAGATGAGACAGAGGACCTAATGACTCCCTTTCTTGGGGAAAAAGATGTTTATATGAGAGATTTATAATTAACTGATAGTAACTCATGAATTGTACAGGGTGTTCCTCTGTGGGCTGTTTTCAACTATTGCTTTCTCTGATGCTAACAAGCGAACATAAGGGTCATTATGCTTTATGAGAACTTCAGCACGCTGCAGGAGATTTCCCTGAATATTGAGCACTGCATAAAATATAAATAGTGCTGTTGGTCTGTTTCTTTGTGTGGAGAAACTGAACTTCAGGAGGAAAATTTACTGAAGCTCACAAGTGGATTCAAGGTAGCAACACAAATAAATATATTTTAGCTTCTATTTTCATTTATCTGGGTCAAAGTGCCTTCCTAGTGGAATATGTTAATTTTTTTTGAATATTACTACTTTAACAAATTGGGCGTTATAGATAGATCTATGTGACCTTGGAACAGCTCTCTTTACTCTTGCTAGCTAGCCCCAGCACAGCAATGGCAGCTCACGTTTTATAGGTTAGAGTTTCATAGAAAATTAAGTAGTAGATAAAACATTTATGTTTTCTTTCCTGAGAGATTTGTCACGAATGATCTCATTAAATGAGATAAATACTTATGTATTTCATTTTCAAAAATGCAGTTGTTTAAGCAGGTAATAGGGAAGGCTTATTTTGGTATTTAAAATTTTGCAGCTGGGACTCAATTAGTGAATTTTTATCATGACAGAAAAATAAAAAGTGCTTTAGGCAGTTATCAAATTTCTGTGGTGCTATATTTGAATTGTAAAACTCCTGTATCCCTCTTGCTCAGATGCATGGACTATAATCTTGGAGAAACACACATCTTCGTCCTAACATTACTGACCAATGTAAATAACTTGACCCAGCTGGGTTTGAGTAGGCTGTTCAAATACTTAAAAGTATTTTTATCTGCAGCTGCTAGCAGGAAAGGAGCTATAGCTATTGCTAGCTGTAATTACTATAGCTAGTAATTATGCTAATATCACTGAATATGTTTAACAGAATTGCTCAATGCTAAAACCATAGCAGCTGCCAACCTCTAAAAATGACTTTTTAAAGAAATAATGTTTTCATGAGGTAGGCATATTAAAGATTGGAAGTGGTAGATGTTGTTAGTTGCATGCACTCCCCCACATGGGATTCTCATCTGAGTTGGGAAGAGTCACAGTGGTGTCCTCTGGACATGGCTGCTCTGAAATCACGGTCCTGGTTGTCTCCTGGCTAATTTCCTCCTTCACCCCAAATTTACGCTTGTCTCCGCAGTCTAGCTGGTTGGCTGGAAAAAAGGAATGGATATAGAGCTGTCCGATGGAGAAGACATAAAGATTTATTTCGACATGATTTGCGCTCTTGTAAAACACTTGGTGCCCTTCTTGCTGCCATGCCCATTCCCTTGCAATCAGAAGCCTAATTCTCTGCCAAAAAAAAGCAATGGGAAAATACCTCTTATCTATAGGAAAAGAGCAAAATGTTTTATATCTCAGCCTTTAAGCTACACAGTTGTTGCCTCTGTGACAGTAAGTTACACATAGTTACATATATTTGTTTTTGTCTTGATTTTCATTCCAGGTGAATGACTACAACCTTTTGAATGTATCTGAAGTTCCCGTTAAGAAAAGTCATCAAGTCGACTACAGCTATTTTTGTCTTGTCAAATATAAATCCAGAAAAATGACCTTGCATATAATGTATATGACAGAGTTATATGTAGAGCAAGAAAGTCAGCAGCCTTTGCATGTTGTTTTGTTGATAAGAGTTGAAATGCATCTGGTTTTTGCAGTCTAGGACAATGGTAGACTTTATCTTAAATGCGGTTCTGCTGAAGTTGCAGTTGCACACGTAGAGTTCAGACAGGTGTTTGTGGTTGGCTTCTGGGTAAGGGAAAGAAAATGATGTTCCCCCAATAATACTGTGGTTTCCCTTTTGTAGCTGCTTTCTATGGAAATGGGTGCTTTTCAGGTAGCTTTAATAATTTCTGGTGAGGCACTTTAGATTTCGGCTCCAGCTGAGGCTTTCAAGAGCCCTGACTTTGACCTTACAAACTTTTTAAAAACTCTGCTGTACACAGTGAATAATAATAATTGCACTTCTTCAGGGATGCCATGGTTACAGGTCAAACTTCAATGTTTTAAATGAACTTTCTTGATTCATTAGGCCTGCTCTGTAACCTTATCCCCTCTTTAACATACTGAGGAGAATTTCACAGTTTAAAAACAAATGCTAAACAAAATGTAGTATAGAGAAGGATGACAAGATGAAAGGACTGAGGTGTATGAAGATATTTTAAAAGTTTGTTTTGCTTAAACTATTCAGTTTAAGTAGGATGATTTCTTTTTTTTTAGCCACCTGCAAGTATCTGTTCTTCTTCTTCCCCTGTCCTTTGAAAATAATTATTTTCAAAATTATATACTGTATTGCTGCTTAATACTATATCATGACATAGGATTAAATAGTTTCTTCACCAAGACCTTTAGAAGCAGGTCCCTAACCATGAAGGAAGTGGAGATTCTGAATTGTCTTTAACTAAATAAATTTCAAGATTGATAAATCCTGGGAAGAGACTGCACAATGTCTTAAGGGTAATACTAGAGCTATAAATTAGAGCACACAGTACAAAGTATTTCTGGTATTCTCATTATGGGAGTGAAATGATTCTTGATCACGGCATGTTTACTCTGGGCATGTTGATTTAATTAATTCTGTGCTTCAGGGCTTCTGCTGGTTGAATACGCACCTACTGTCTGAACACAACAAGGGGTATTCAAAAAGAATGTGAAAGGAGGTGGCTTCAGCTATGGATGTTCTTTAATGCCTCAAAGGGAAGACACTGAGTTGGGATTTGGGGGTTTTTGAAGTTTTTTTTGTTTGGTTTGTTGGTTGTGCTTTTTTTTTTTCCGTTCATAAAGGAAATTCCACTGAAAAAGACAGGTTGACACCAGACACTCCTGAACAGACCTACAACTAAATGTGTTAGGAAGAAATCTCGGCAGTTTGAAATGATAAATTCTTCTGAGACTCTTTTTTCCTCTACTGCAATGTAATCTTTAGTCAAATGTTGGGACTGAACGGACCTTTTACCTGTGCTGTTATACGAGTGCAGAAGACTTGCTCTCGGATTGAATGAAGTTGGAATAAGCCTCACACTTTTGATAACCAGTCCCTCATTCTTTCCTTTTTGCATGTAGCTTTTATGGTTTGCTTCTATTTATTTATTTATGTTATTGAGAATTGGGGAGGGAATCCCATATACATAAGATGTAAAGCTTTTTATAGGCTGTTAAATGTGAAGTGAAAAATAGTTTGTCAACAAATGAAGATGATTGACTTCCAACATCTGATACTCCTCTGGAAAAGAGGATCCACATAGTTTTGGGTGGCATGAGCACCCTTAGCTGCGTTAATAGCCCAATCAAAGTATGACAGCCTTCTGTCTTCAAAATCAGAAGGGTATTTGGAGCAATTGTATGGAAGTACAGGGTTAGATAGTGCTGTTGATTTCCAGTTTACTTAATCTGTTCTGCCTGACTCTCCAGTGTCTGATTTGTCTTGTCTTATTTTCCAATCATGGAAGTACTTGTAGGATGATACACACGTGTCACTCCTGCACTTATGCCAAGAGTAATCAGGGAGTGTGAAGGGTGCTTTCCATTACCCAAAACCATAGTAACACACAGCTTGAGTTGGCTTTACTTACTTATCTTTAAAAGTTCTGAAACTGGGTGCACGCTATTTCAGACTCTCTCCTCTTCCAAAAACCAGTACTTGGTTTCCAAGGCCAGCTATACTGAAAATCTGCCACTAACTAGTGTTCTCTCAGGCTGTTTGAACACATTACCTCTTTGAAATGTCATAATTTAAACTAACCATACTTTAATCTGAAACTCACCATAACTGTAAACTCAGTTCTCCTTGCAATCAGGTAATAAGTACTCCCTGTAATGAGACAAATGGGGGTGGTATTAGCTGCTTTTCAAATGAAATTCTAATCTGAGAAGCCTAGAGAGAGAGGAAGTCAATGGGATTTTGTTAATTCTAAAGGAGTTGATGCCAGGTGCCTCCGCACTGTATGTATGCAAGGCGTATACTGTTGGGCATAGGCTTCCTATCATAAAACAAATTATTTAAGCTATCTTGAGTCACTTCTGTTGCTGTCAAGTGTATTGTATTTTGTTTAGACAACTGAATGCTAGCTGTATATTCAGTTTTCTATTAAGCTTGACTCATGATAAGAACGTGACCAAAGCTATCCTTACTGGTTTCAATTATTGTCTTCAGTTACTCTGGTGACAGTGTGACAGTTCAGTTAAAATTGATGTTGTAATAATGTGGCTGATAAAGTAATAAATCTCTCGTAGAACATAACTATTTAAAAATGTTTTGCAATGTTTAGTATCATAGCTATGTTACCTAGGCTATATTCATGTGGCTGGAGAAAGGTGAGGAATAGTATTAAATGTTTAGCAGCTATTGTCAAGAAATCATCAATGTGGTACCAGCATACCAAAATTTAATCTCTCCTGTAAGTGTATTAGAAAAGCTGATAACAAATGTTAAATATATACTTATTGTTTAAGAAGTTTTGCATTCTTAAATTAAGGCACTTCAATAAAAATCAGTTATGGAGACAAGTATAAAATGTGTAAATATTCCAAAGTATTAACACTGAAGAAAGAATGATGTGAAGGCAGGAACAAGATTGGGATCACTCAGCTCTAGTGAACAGAGATGTCAGTTAAGGCCTTCCATATAGTAGGATGCTATTTTTTTTTTTACTTAAAATCCTTTTGAATAAGTGAATCTTGGGATTAGTTTATTTTTTACATCTGAGCTGGCAGGATATGGAGATCACTGAAAGATAAAAGTAAGTAGGAATGAAAGTAATTCTTTTACCGAAACATAAATAATCCAACTAATTATTTCCAGTATGGGCTAAACGTTCTCTGAACTCCCACTCCAGAGATTGTCCAAATTAAACCATCCCTGGAGGTATTTAAAAGCTGGGAAGACATAGTGCTTCGAGATATAGTTTAGTGGTGGTTTTTGCCAAGAGTTAGGTTCATGGTTGGACTCGATGATCTGAAAGGTCCATTCCAATCTAGGCAATTCTATGATTCTGTGTGGAACATGTGGTGTCTCAGCATCACTGACATTTGAATGTCAATCAGTATTTCCTCTGCAACCATAGGCAGGGGTGGAAGACTGAAGAAAAAATAACTCTGGGAATATTTCCCTTGTGTGTTTTAGCTGTCTTTGTCTTTCTGTTTTCCTCCTATGGATTAAGTACATGACTGCATAAAGAATTCTGGTACGGATACTTCTATAAACAGCAAACCGAAAGAAAACAAAACCCCCAAAACACCAAACAAATGCAACTGTTTGTGTGTGCTCTTAAAGTGCAGAAAGCTGTCTTATATTGGTTTTGCAGACATGGCTCATTAACATTGATAACAAGACAGCTCTTATGCAAGTCTTGTATTGCAAAGTAGCCTTGTATGAAAATACAGGAAGATAAGAACATTTGTGTGTTCATAAACTAAGAAGAAAACCCAAACAGAGTCTGGGCCACTGGGCCATCTACGCCATAAATCTGCGTAGCTTCCTGTATAGTTAAATTTCACATGTTGATATTGTATATTTCTTCTGGGCTTCAGACATAGGATAAATAGCACTTCACTTACCTTGGGAATCACTAGTTTGTTGTCCGTATCTTTCATAGAATAGAATCATAGAATTATAGAATCTTCATGGTTGGAAAGGACCTTTGAGATCATCGGGTCCAACCATATACGCACAACCCCCCCACAACACAATCTCTGTCACTAGAGCATTCCCTGAAGTGCCAAATCTACACATTTCTTAAATACCTCTAGGGATGGTGACGCAACCACCTCCCTGGGCAGGCTCTTCCAGTGCCTGACCACTCTTTCAGGAAAGGAATTCTGCCTAATAGCTAATCTAAACCTCCCCTGCCGCAACTTCAGACCATTTCCTCTGGTCCTGGCATGATTCACCTGGGAGAAGAGGCCAACACCCACCTCTCTGCAACCTCCTTGCAGGGAGTTGTAGAGGGCAAGGAGGTCTCCCCTCAGCCTCCTCTTCTCCAAACTAAACATGCCCAGTTCCCTCAGCCTCTCCTCATACGGCTTGGTCTCCAGACCCCTCACCAGCTTGGTAGCTCTCCTCTGGACCCGCTCCAGCACTTCAATGTCCCTCTTGTACAGAGGGGCCCGGAACTGAACACAGTTTGTTTTAACACAGCTCAAAAACCTCTGCATACTGTAATATGCTTTGTCAGTTCAGCAGCAATAGTTTGCTGGTTAAAATGGTTTGTTATTCCTAAACAGTAATTTGAACGTAACATGTTTGTCTCACTCTTGCTCATGACTAATTGTTCACAATAAGGTATTGTGTTCCTTTAACCTGCACGTGAATTTTATTGTTTCAAAACTTCTGTTGGAAAGTATAGGTACATTCTAGTGTATAGAAAAATGTGTACCCATTTATCTTGTAGCATTAGAATAAATAAAGATAGAGGACTTAGTATGTTTTATTCTATTTTTTGCTTTACTAGTTCTCAATAGTTTTTTTAGCACAGCCTTCCTCCTTTCCTCAAAGCTCAGACAGATGAACCTATCCTGACTCTTTAGCTTTCTTCTTGCGCTCAAAATTGAGAAACGCTTCATCTTTGCACAGTTTTCTTCTGCCAGGGCCCATTTATCATGTTAAAAGTCCTTCCTGGTTTGCTCTGAGTCATGAGGAGTTCACAAGTTGTCTTTGCCCTCTGTTAGGGCACATGAGTAATCCGGCCAGGAATAGCACAAAACTGCCCAGACAGCTGACGACTCGCTTCAAGGACACGTGGGATCACATTTGGCAGACAGGATCTGGGGAACATGCTGGCTATGGGTGGATGATGGTGTAAAAAGGCTGTATTTATAACTTCTGTAAGATAAGTTTGGTCAGTTTAAGTTTTGCCTTAAAAAATTACTCAGCCTACCCATTAAAAAAATCCAATTTACCTGTGGTAACTACTCACACAGTGATAGCTGATTAACCTTATTGAAGTTCTTTATATTTAAAAAAAAAAAAAAGTGTGTAGGTCTGCATAGCAAATCAGCTGTTCAAATCACTTGGAAAGCGTGCCGTGGCATTTGAAATGAGGTGCAGGTAGCGGAGCTGCTGAGCTGTAAACCGTGTGGAGTGGGAGTTAATTGCACGTTCTGGCCGTGCGGGCACATGCTGCGGTTGTTGGGTTAGCGCAGGATGAGAACAGATGCTGCGTTTGCCGATTGCACACAGGAACAAAATGTTTTCATGTTGCATCAGATACACCGAGACCATGACCTCATCTCACGCCGGCTTATTAGCAGTGATGAGCATGAGTTGGGTCTGTCTACCCAACAAGCAACCACTCAGAAGTATTCCATGCTTAGCATTGAAATGATGAGTCCGGTATTAATGACAAAACCTTATACACATCCTTTTCATGGGAAACAGAATGCCAAGACGAGCTGCGCTGTGCTTTAAATATGTTTCTCGGAGTGACTCTACTTTCCCAAACAGTTGTCACATGCCATGCCAGAAAAGTACGATCTCCCTTTGCTGTAGAGGCAACAACCTTTACTTGTTTAGACTTGTTTACACCTCGGATGAAGGGACAAACATAACTGAGACACAGATTATTGTTAGAAAAGGACCATATAGGTGTCCCTAAAATCTGTAGGTGTAGTCCCCAGAGCTGCAGTCACCACTGCATTTCATAGTTTTATGGCCTTACTTATACAGCAACAGGGTGGTAATCCATCAAAAAACTGGATGGAAAGGGATTGCTCTGAGGCAGGGGGTCCACTGTGACCTTGACAGTAAGTATAGACTGTCCAGGAGTGCCTGTGGTGTTCTCATCTCTGTAAATAGTCTATCTCGGGGCCAGTGTCCTATAATCACCTTTTAAAACAAGATTGTGGGAAATGATGTATGTGCTGTAAATCTAGTACTCAACACTGGAAATAAATTTAGTAAAAAGATGATGTTTCTTAATAAACCAACATGTTCTAGTGGCAAACACCAAATCTAAAGAGGTAAAGAAATTAATTTCAGAGATTATTTTTTAATGGCATGCTTACTTAGATTTTTTTTTTTTTCTGCTGAACAAAGTCCTCATTTGGGAGGGTTTACTGGGAAAAGTGAATTGTTTTACTTTAATTACAGTTATTTTCTTAATTTTTTTTTCATAGAACAGTTTGGGTTGCAAGGGACCTTAAAGATTGTCTAGATCCACCCCCCTGCCCTGGGCAGGGACACCTCCCACCAGCCCAGGTTGCTCCAAGCCCCGTCCAACCTGGCCTTGAACCCCTCCAGGGATGGGGCAGCCACAGCTTCTCGGGGCAACCTGGGCCAGGGGCTCACCACCCTCACAGCAAACAATTTCTGCCTCACATCTCATCTCAATCTCCCCTCTTTCAGTGTAAAACCCTTCCCCCTCGTCCCATGGCTCCCCTCCCTGCTCCAGAGTCCCTCCCCAGCTTTCCTGGAGCCCCTTGAGGGACTGGGAGGGGCTGGAATGTCTCCCTGGAGCCTTCTCTTCTCCAGCATCAACACATCTGTTACTGCTCCAAACATTTTGAAAACTTCACTTTTTCACTCTGAATAAAATATTGGTGTGAAGAGTTGCTATAAGTAGTGTTGCATAAGGATTATCTTTACTGACACTAACAATCAAAAAAATGTTAAGCATTTCATCAAAGCTTGTGTTTTAGACTATAACTGTAGAAGGGAGAAGCACCTTCATAAAGTTAATTTACCATAAAGAACTCTAGGATGTGAAAAATTAAGGAACTGAGGAATTCCAGTCTTTTTCCACTGTTTGACTAATTTAGAGTGTGCACTCCACTTTTAAATAATTCAATTTGGATGAGATGGATCCAGTACATAAAGTTCAGTAACAGCAGACACTTAATATGGTTTTCTGCTTGGTTAATGGGATTCAATTGAAATAGGTGTTTTCCAGCGCAAAAGAACATAGTTGAAAGCAATTCAGGAGAAGGGGAGATTTAGAAAGAACAGAGATTCCTCGTCTTAAGAATAAAAACTTGAAGCTATGCTATTATTAGTTGTTGGTTTTACCGTAAGCTTGAAAGACTGATGTTGGGTATAGGACACATAAAGCAGGTAGTGGTGACAAGATAGTAGTGCGTTTCTTGTAGAGAGTATATTATGCAAGTCTTTGTAGACAACTTGGAAATCTTCTGAAATGCCTGATTGTACTTTGTATCAGACACAGGAGCTTGCAACATCTTGTGACTTGATTTGACTTGACGTTTCCTGGGTCTGGGCTATGATTTTGATGCTGTATGACACAAATGTGTTTTTATTCAGTATGACCTTTCAGATTACTTTTTTCCTTTTTGGGCACCAACCTGTTTTTGGCTGCAAGTATGTCCAAAGGGACTATATGGCCTCTGTACCAGTATAGTAAAAACCATGGGTATTCACCGTGGGGTCCACTAGTTGATGTCCCTGAACTAAGCAGCTTAATGTCAGCAATTATTTTATGCAATGGTACAATTTCATTCCTCCAACAGCATTATTTGGGAATGTAATATGAGAAAGGTTAAGTGTAAGCTATTCTTTGCTAGGTATGGCCCTGGTGGTTGTGGGTTTTGTGCAATAGCAAAGGTACTTCTCATTCGATACGCTTGGTGAGTGGCTGGTAGCACACTCGTCTGTTTGTCTGTTTGCACTGGTTTTGGTACAATCTGTAACACAAGTAACCCGAACTTTCTAAATCAGGTGATACAACAGGGCACTTAAGTTCTCGTGTCTACATATGCAAGGACAAGATCTACCTCTGATTTTTTTGGGGGTATAACCCAGACCTGTACCCACCCACTGCTTAAGTCTCAGTCCAACACCACTCCTGCCTTGTTGTCTTCTCCAGACCATACTTTGATTTATGCTGCATAACTACAGAAACTACTGTGGATGTAGCCACATTGGTTTTGTGTTCTTTCCTGGTTAGAAGATTGTAAAGTAGTGACTAAAATAAAATAAATCATGTCTGTGTTCTGAACTTGGTGAAAATAAGGCACTTTTTAACACAAAATTGAGATCACAATTTGATCCTAACAGTTGATGTCACAGAGAAGTATTACGGGAATAAGTGTATGCTAGAGACATGTCCGCGTGTTTTCTCATGATTTCCATTGTCCTTGCTAGGTCTTAATTTTAAATTATTGAAATAATTGCACTGAAATTAAACCGCCTACAAGTTGGACATGAGATTATAAAAGCAATATTGATTGAGTCTATGCAAAATAAATAATTCCCATTTCACTCGGTTGCAAATTATGTGAAGATTTCTGTCTAGAAAATTTGCATATACATCATAAATATTGATCTTGAGATCCATTTGTTTCTTCAATGTTATTGAAAAAGCTTTTTTTTTTATTTGTTAATATTTCACATCCTCCACTGATCACGCATTTTTGGGAGCAACAAAATTTTTGAAGAACACTTCTACACTAAACTAAGTTTGAGTGATGTTTATAGACAGAACTTTCTGCTGTGCTTATTGTGCATATTTTCCCAGCCATGCAAAGCAGCATGAATATTTTATTAGAGACTGAATCTTGGGTAATTAATATCCCAGCACTTAAGTAATAAAGCAATCCATGCTGAGCTATTTTTCCTTGTAGCAAATATAGCTAATAGGTTCTTACAAGAAACCAGTTTTCTGAAGTTTTTATTATTTTTTTCCTTCCGTCATGTCTTCACAATGATAAAGTAGATCAGAGGATTTTTTGGCCACTGAAAGCAGTTTCAGGAGAAAAAGAATGAAACTCTGGTTTCCAGAATAGAGTTCTGGAAATAATCCATTTGTCATTCTACTAAGTCATTTATTAGTCTATCTGCTAATTGAAAGATGTTGGCACTGTTCAAACATATACTTTGTTTAAACAAACGCAGTCTAAAGAACAGCTATGCATGCGTGTAGCACATTTATAAGACTAATACAACAATGTAATAAACACTGAGCAAAACCTTCCAGAGTGTGCTTAAACTGAATTTGAATGGACTTAAGCATTAGTGATTCCAGAAAAAAATAGCTTCTATTCTAGAGTGGTAGATTTTTTTGTTTCATTTTGGTAATAGTAACATAATAATACTAAGAAATTTGATATAATTATCTATGTTCTGGAACCTGGTTTTTGGTTTTCTTTGGGGGTTTTTTTGTTGTTTTTTTTTTTCTTTCTGGCTGCTTACAAGGTGATTAGATAAGATACTTGCTCTCTTCTATGGGAGCAAAGGTATGGAGAAAGAAAAGAAAAAAAAAGTGCTTTAGAATTTCTTGACCTTGTCTGAAGCAAAGCATTTGTTGCAGTAAACAGACTTCTAATTTTTGTATATCATTGAGCCTTAAATGTATTCATCTATATTTTCGTGCTTTGATAGTTGAACTTTTCTTTTTTAAATCATTCTTCCAGACACGAGGACTGTAGAACAACATGTTGTTTCTGTTGTAGGTTTTGTATTGTGGTTTGGTGGGTTTTTTGCTGTTTTGCAGGTTTAGTTGTCTGAACTGATGACTTGACATATCATTCATAAATAGCTCAGCAAGATATGATTACATTTCCTCATCCCGATCTTTTATATTGATTTTTCTTTGTGTATTTGCTGTTAGTGAATGTTGGTAAGAAGCCGAATTCCTAATATTTTTTTTCTGCTCTTTGCTATCTTCATACTGAATAATATTTATTGTAGCTATATAGAAATCATTTAAATTTCTTTGTCTTGAGTCTCAGTGAATATTGAAGCCGTGTGAAACTTATTCAGAAGCCTATTAAACCTTAATAAATTCCACCTAACCTTGCTGCTCTCCTTTTGTCAATAATCTGACTTCATTTTTTCAGTTGCTAAAGTGTTTTTACTTTTGCCTTTATTTAGAGCTTCAAACTTCATAATGAAAAAATGCATTTTCACTAACACTAAGTGGAAATTTATAACAAAGGGTGAAATGCTTTTTGTTGGTATCTCACTCCTGTGAGTGGATATTAACTGCCTGTAGACCACACATCTCACTGCTGCTTTTTTTTTTTTAAGGAGTATTCTCTTGCACCAAACTGACCGCTTACATCGTATCACTTAAATTTATATTGTTTTCAAATAATAAAATAAAAATTACTATTCATTTCTGAGACATGAAGAAGCAGTGGTTTAAGAAGATGCTAAAATGTATGTAATTAACCTCATCAAGCTAGGAAAGAGATATTGATAGGAGTTGATAGATGTTGACAGAAAATAATGTTAATGGGAGGAGAGGGGAGAAGATAGTTGTTTCCCAATAAGGATAGCTTTTTATGCAGATGGGGGAAGGAAGGGGATAGGGGACAGAAGTTCTTGATTTTGAAAATACTCTTGGTCAGGGAGGGGAATAAGTCATGGCCTTATGCATACAATGTCAGTCTTACCAACTAGTGAGACCCCAATCAAACAGGAGGAGAGTAAACTTTGCTCTTGATGAAAATCTGACTCACGAGCACTCTAAGGGTAAATGCAAGAAGTATGAAGAACAGTACAAACACTTTAAAAAAAATAATATGTTATTGAGTAGGTTGAAAACAAGTGCTAATGTGCTTTGCAGATGCTACAAGCCAATTACACACAAGCTGGCTGGAAGTCACTTAATGACATCAGTTGGGTATTGAATGTGATGCTGAATTCTGCCCATGAGGAAAGGAAAGGAAACTCATTACCTCGGTACCACACCAACACAACTGAGTAACTTCCATGCAGAAGCTGCTCACCTCCAGCCAGGCATGGGGAAAGGCACAGAAATACCTACATACGAAAATGCAAACAAAAACCAGAAATCTGTTACGCAGACTTTAGTTTAACATCCAGGGTACGATGGTACCACCTGAATGAAGTTTCATAGTAATTTTATCTGGTTTTCTGATGTCAAATTTTGCATTATAAAACAAGGATTCTCCTGGTTTTGAGAGAAGACATTCTTGCTGTATTCAGGAATTGTCTCAGTTTTACTTTAAATTCTTATGCTATTGAAAGAAATGTGAAGAAAAAAGAGACTTAAAACTGAAAAATTATATAGTAAATAAGTCTTGTAGACTTTTTCTTCTTTTGCCCCTCCAGGCTTTTTCTTCCTTTGTCTCGAAAAGGAGGAAGGTAAAAAACCCAAAAAGCCATGCACTGTTAGCATTGCCAAATCATCATGTTTCAGGATTACTTTTGTTTAAATAGATCCTTGCTTAAATTTTAAGTCCATGTATATTGCCTAATAGAGACCTCAAGATTCTTGAAGCTCATTCTACTTTGTCTAGTACACAATGTAAAATCCTTAAACTAAAGGTGCTCAACAAATAATCATATTAAGATTAGTTTTGGGGATTATTTTTTTTTTTTTCATTGAATGAAAGAGACTTGGGGAAGTATCCAAAAGAAAACTGCTTCAAAAGTTTATGTTCAAATGTAAGAAGAGTTCAAAGTTCTAAATCTCTTGAGTTCAGACAGTTTCAGTTTGTTTCCTGAATGATTTTGTAAGTGCTGGAAGTGGTCTGAAAGAGTTCTTCATTTTACCTGCAATATTTCAGATATTACAATTTCAGATCATCCGGTGAAAGGAACCAGTTAAATGAGAATGAAATAGACTACAGAGTCTAGATTTGGACTAACAGAATATACATGTCTTAGTCTAGAACTCTAGTTTACTTAATTTCTATTACATGAATTATCTGAATCTACATGTCCATGTATGTACCTTAAAAACTTACAGCCTTTTCTGTCTTTCACTGTGTTGCAGATTTAAGTAGTGAATTCTAAAGCTCTTTCCACTTAAAAGATCTGTAGTTATTAATGAGTGTGGCAAGTTTGCTGCTTTTTCTGTCTGAACCCTTTTTGTCTCTTGTTTCTGACTTTTCTTAGCTATTGAGCTATTCTCTGTCCCAGATTCTGCCACTTCCATTTTTTTCTAGGCATCCCACTTGCTCAGTGATCTATTAAGCACAGGCTCATAGTGCAAATGGCAAATAATGGTTTTGAGTGGTCCACCAGTCTTTGACAGTTCCCTTTATGTTTGTTTGCTTCATAGCTCATTACTTCATGTATTTTTTTTCCAGAGTTTGTTCACTTATATTTCTTGTTCGTATGTTTATCGTACCTTCTGACCCATGTTATTTACATCTGGTATACTTATAAGCTTTACTGGGTTATATAGCCAAGTCGTACATGTTGGCATGTCTGTTGCTTCTCAGGCTGGTCACAGCCCTTCCTAACTTGCCTCACAGAATCACAGAGTGGTGGGGGTTGGAAGGGACCTCTGGATATCATCCCCTCCAACCCCCTGCCAGAGCAGGGTCACCCAGAGCAGGTGGCACAGGAACGCGTCCAGGTGGGTTTGGAATGTCTCCAGAGACGGAGACTCCACCACCTCTCTGGGCAGCCTGTGCCAGGGCTCTGCCACCCTCACAGGAAAGAAGTTCCTCCTCATGTTTAGGTAGAACTTCCCATGTTCAAGTTTGTGCCCGTTACCCCTTGTCCTGTCACAGGGCACCGCTGAAAAAAGACTGGCCCCATCAATGACTTCCAGCCCTGACTCAACCGCTGTGATTCACACCTTGGCCAATGGCTGCATCTATGGAAAGGTCTCAATAGCTGCCTAGAGAAACCAAAGTGCTGAAGGTTATACGCTGGGTAATTTTGTTTGTTTATTTCAATGTTGAAGGCTTGGCTCAGAATATTATTGTTTTTCCACTGAGATGAGTGGTAACGATCAATGCAGGCAGCATGGGGCTGGAAAGAAAATGTTTGTTTTCCTTCTACCTTGTTTTGTTTTACGTGGCTATCCTTGAAGAAGGAGTGGGAAGGAAGACAAGCTCTGACTGTGAGGAGTTGCTCACAGTTGCTTCCTGCTGTGGCTGCTTACAGCTTCCAACAAACCTGGGTTTAGCTAAAATCATGCGCTGCAGGTGATCACGGTGGCTTCCACATGACAAAGCACAGTTGCCTTGAAAGAAATGTGTGTTTATAAACACGGGACCAGAATTTGTAATGCTATTAGTCAGCTTCTGGGTATTGCACTGTGTGAATGAGTAAACTGTTGAGATTACAGCACAGCATCTAGTTGTATTTTTGGACAATGAAACAAAATATTTTACCGGGACTTTGCTATTTTAGACTGTTGGTCCTCTGTCTGAGTCAGATATGTCTTTGAGAATACTTGGCAGAGGCAGGCAATTAGCCCTTTGAAAACCAAAAGGAATGTGGACCAAGAGGTCTCATTCTCCTGTGTATTGAATATACTAGTATCTTCCCGTATGACTTGATTTGGGTAAATCAGGACTCCACGCTGACCAGAGCCTGTATGCTGAGACAGCCTTGGGGAGGAGAAATCAGTTTTCAAACAGTTTGTTATAACGTGTTGGCAAAGGATGTTTATTATCTGGAAAGTGTATATGCTTAGAATTTGACAGAATTTGTGTTTGTTACTGAGCATGTGTGTCTTTATTACTTGGTATTGTGTGAGTCGTTACTTGTCATCTTGGATGTGTGTGTGTGTGTATATATATCTCTGTGTGCATCTTATTTGTAGTAATCAAATGTTGTAAGTGAAATAGCTTCAGGTTTTGGTTTGTTTTTTTATGTTTTTTTGTTTGGTTGGGTTTTGTTTTGGGTTTTCCATTTGGTTTGGGTTTTGTTGGTTTTTTTTTGTTTGGTGTTTTTGGGTTTTTTTTGTGTTTTTTTTTGGGTTTTTTTTGATAAAAGCAAGCTGGTCAGAGACATCCTTAGGGGTAGACACAACAGCATGTTGCTGGATGGTTCCAGGCCTGGAGGTATTTCCAGGCGATATGCTGGCAGATGCCATCGGAAACAGAATCTCCAGAGAAGTGGAGAGAAACTCAAAACGGTGGAAGCAGCCGGGCGACAATCAGATGAAATAATTTCAGCTAGGCTAATCTACACCTTACTATTTTGACAGGCCTGTAATCAAGGACTGGAATAATAAATCAGATGATCAGAAAATACTCTGTTAAGGAGAAGAAAACATTTTTACTTCAAGACACAAATTGGTGGTTATTAATCATTATCCACAGCAGAGAAAAAATAGCAAACGTGCCAATGGCTTACTCTGTTTTTTAAATGAATTGTTTTTGTGAACAGTAACTTTTTAAGTGGTCTTGTGTTGGAAATAACTGAAATGTTAATTTCAAAACCCATTTCAATTGTATATATAGATATCATCGCTAAGTGTGGATTGTCATGACAAAGACAAATAACTTTCTTTTAAAATACTGAAGTTATAAGCTCAAGATGATGCTTCAAGGGTAAATATGAGTTGTATGGCACTGATGGAATATTTTGGGACAGAAAAATAATCAGTGTTTTCAAGGGGGAAATGCTCCAGATATTTCTATGGAATGTGATATGTGAAAAGATGAATCTTTGCAAGGTCTCTTCTGGATATGGCCATAGTGGTAAAAGTGGGCATTGTCCTCCCTCACTTTACTGCATATCTCATTTGAATGTACAAGTTTTTAAAAATTGCAGTGGTGCCCTCGCCATATAATGAGCGTAGAAGATCTGGATGTAAATACGTATTCTCTTATAAATAAGAAATCGAGTGAATGGAGTAAGAGGTCAACTTTCAGAGTGTTTTTTTCAGGAGAGATAAGTTAGACCAAGGTCAGTTAGTCCCTTAAAAACCAATGAGGGGACGTTTGAGGGAATTGCAACCTGAACATCCCTAGAACGTGCCAAAACCTTATTAAGAGAAAGAGGACTCAAATGCCCTTTGAGAAGCAGAGGCTGATTCACAGTATAGTGATATGCTCTGGTTTTAGCAATTGTCATTTTTTAATCTCAATTCTCAGCTCTTACAAGCCACCAAATTTGGGTTCTGCCCCAGAATGAACGCTGAGTACTGAATCTGAACCTTATCAGTTGTCCTTCCATCTCTGCCCGATTGCTTTCTAAGGAGCAGAAACACGGGTAGTCCGGCGGGAGGAGCTGCTGGCTTCACGCATTAGAAGGCAGTTATGTAAGAAAAAATCACTGAGAGGTGAAGAAACAGCTTCAGAGCTTGCTTATGGGTTTCATTGTCTAAAATCTTAGTGCATTTCTAGAAAGAATCCAATTTCTCAGGCTTTTGTATATAGAGTAGTGAATTTCAATCTTTATCATTAAATATGTATACATTTTAATTTACCCTATGGACCAAAATGCTGGCTTTGAAATGAGTATTTGGCCCAAATCTTGTTAGCTAATGGAATCTTCTTTTGAATGTTTTTTCCCCTTACTGGAGATAAATGTTTTAGAGATGGCTTGATATCAAAGGACTGTTGTAAAACTGGTAAATTATATTTAAATTATATTTAGTAACTTAAATTTTTTATATATATATATTTAATGTAAAACATAAAACTTGATTGCATTTTGTAGGTCATACCTTTGTGGTTTTTTTCCTTGTTAGCTGAAGTTTTGTTTGAAATGTGTGATTCAGCAATAGGTTTTGCTGACACAAAGATAAAAATAGAATAATATTTATGCAAAACCACGTAGGCATAACTTTAAAAATGTGTTTCGCATAAAACACCTCCTCAGAGTTTTTACCATCGTGATAGACTAAACAGTCTGGGACCTTGAGGGTCTGAAGAAGAAGCTCGTGCTCTTCTGTGACAGTTATTCAAAACATAGCTTGAGGAGGCCAGCTCTCCCAGTCGGACAAGTAGACCATGACAGTTCTTCCCCGAGGTTTAAATATTCAGTACTGACATGAATACAAAAATCCATTGTTATTGCTGCGTTAGTTTGAACACTGACCTAGTCTTATCCCTTAGATTAATGAACACCATCACAGCACTTTTATTTCGTACCTTAATTAAGTTATAATCTCCGGGGGCCAAGCGCTGTATATGTAAAACTACAGTTGGCCTCAATGGGAAGGAACAGTTTGTACTTTTCTCAAGGCAGAAGAGATGATTAAAAACCAAGAGGAATTAATGGAGACGTGGGAACCTAAATTTAATCTTGGTCAGTACGCCATCCTCTCTTCTTCCGTCTCATTCTTGTCCTGAATGTCTTTTCAGCAAGGATAGTTGGAGGGAAAACATAATGGCAATTTGCGTTTGCTGTGCTTTGCTAATATAACTAACAAGGTCAGCCTTAATTTGATGCTGCTCGTGTAGACCATCTCTGGTCAGTAGTCAGGGGGTTTGTTCAGATCAGAAGCTTTTACAGGAAGCATCAACCCTCAAACATTCCTGTTAATGTTTACAGCATAATAATTCTCAAACGCAGAAAGATTTGAATTTGAAATTTTGTCAGATCTTTATAATTGTTTGTGACATTTAATGCTGTGATGCTTTAATACTGCAATAGCATGCACTTTGTGGAAAATAGTTGGAAAAAAAATAATGATTTTCATGTATGTTTATATTTGAAATCAAATCCAGGATCTATTCCTTCATTACTATGGAAATAGAGTTGTTTCACATATTTAAAAAAAAAAAAAAGTCAAAACTGTACTCTCTATTTCTGAAAATAAGTCTGGGCTCTGAAGGGTCCCTGACAGTGAATTCGTCCTGATGTACTTCAGCTAAAATATTTGTTTAATAATAGAGGTTACCTGGACAAGAATAGTTATAGAAAAATATAGAAAAGCGGGCCAACATAACTCATCAGGCAATGAAAATTATCTTGTTGTCAGAAATGCTTTCTGTATACATTTATCCTGCGAGTCCATGAGGGGATCTAGTGTGTAGAGGGAATCAAATGCTTTCCCAGAACTACTAAGTATGATGAGTATGATAACCTAAATACTCTACTCTAAAAACACTTGGAGTGGTTATTGTTATTTTTATTTTTTTAATTAAAACAAACCTATAGGAATCCAGAGGTTTCAATGAAAATAACCATCAAATTAAGATTCAAGCATTTTGGAAAGTTTTCTGCCTTCCTGAAACTGGATATGAAAATAATCTTTTAGTTCAATTTTAATTTGAGCTTGTACATTTCTGGCTTTTACACATTTTCATTTGAATTTGTTTCATTACTTTATTGTGCATATTATAAAGTATTTATAATTTGAAACGTATTCTTAAAAATGGAGTGCTTAGCTAATTTATATGTTTTCACAACTTTGAAATGCCAGATAATGTAAGTAAACAAGAAATTTTGAGACCTCTGTCATAGTTTAACCCGTGTAGCCAGCCAAGACCCATACAGCTGCTCACTCACTCCCCTGCGGTGGGATGGGGGAGACAATCAGAAGGGTAAAAGTGAGAAAACCCGTGGGTTCTGACGGTTTATTTGGTAAACCAACAGCCTCACAGGCAAACAAAGCAAGATAAGCAATTCATTCCCTATTTCCCATTGACAGGCAGGTTTTTAGCCGTCCCCGGGAAGGCTGGGCTTCATCATGTGAAACAATTACTTGGGAAGACGAAGACTGTGACTCTGAATGTCCCACTTTCCTCCTCCTTCCCCTAGCTTTTATTGCCGAGCGTGATGTCCTATGGGACGGAATATCCCCTTGGTTATCTGGGGTCAGCTGTCCCAGCTGAGTGCTCTCCCAACTCTACCCCAGCCAAAACCAGTACAGCAGCTCATATATAAAGTGAGACAGATAAAAAAGTCACAGAATGCTTAGTAGCACTTGGCTTTTTAAAAAAAATTATAAATGTTGCCATAAAAAGGACCTTTTCTAAAACATCCCTGTGTTATCAGCACTGTTTGTCACAAATGCAAAACATAGCACCGTACCAGCTACTATGAAGAAAATTAACCATCTCAGACAAAACCAGTACAGACCTCCTATCACTTTCAGTGTTTTTGCACAAGTGTGATGGTTTTCCTCTACTTTTTGAAGCCGCAAAGGTTTTAGCCACAGTCTCTAATTTTTCTGACTCTTAGACAGGAAGAGAAAACAGTACTGAGCTCTTTCACTTTTTTCTTATGCGAGGGCGTATTACTGACAGTTATAGCTCATATTTGCATGAAAACATATATTTATGCCCGAAGTTTGAAAGGCTTGTGGTCATCTAGTTACTGGCTGAACACTGACAGAACTGAGATGTGTTTGGCATCAAACGTCTACAAAAACTATTTTCAAAGATAAATGCCCCTTTCTAACAAGAGGTCTAAGAAATAGAATTTGAATGACTCTACTGGCCTTGTTGGGTCAGTTCTGTTGATGGAATGGGGTTTTTGACCACCCCTTCAGACTTGCTCACACGAGAAGTTCTCTTCGGCACCTTGAATGATCCGTAGTCTCACTTGAAATGTGTTCCCTGTTCAGCAGATTTGCCAATGTGCATTCACATCTCTCCCCCAGAGTCATGGAAGCACTCGCAGTATTTTGCAGCCCATGGGAGCGTACTCAGTTGTCACATGAATAACTTATTTTAGTGAGTCAAAATAGAAATAGTTCATAGCACCGTACGGATTTCTTGGTTTTGTGTTTTCTTTTTTTTGTTTGTTTGTTTTTTTTTCTGCTTCTGGCTGCCGTCATGAGCTCTTAGCTTGTTTTCACAAGTGGGTGATGTATATTCAGTTTGTTACTATGCCACTTGCACAAACCCAAGCAGTCCATCCAAAAAAAAGGTTAGTACTTTTTCTAGCCGTATTGAAAAACCAGGAGATGCTTATTTTATGTATGATAGTGAAAGGTAAAAATTTGGATTTTTGTCTGTAGTATTTTGGTCGAAACAAAGTAAATAGTTTCATTTTGATATTTTATATACCAAATGGCACTTGGCTGATATTCTTTCAGCTCACTCTAAGAAAAAGCAAGAAAATACATAAGTAGTAAATATGAGAGAAGATCAAGAAGAGCTGTGAAAGCTCGGGAAAGGCAGGGACTGTGCATTAAACCAGCACTGATTTAAAAGCAAACAACAAAACATACGTTAGGAAATGTGTTTATCCACGGGTACACGGCAGACCATCACAACTCAAGGGAAAGCTCTCAGAATAGCATTATAGTTCCATTTAAAAACAAAATGAAAGCTCGGTAGTTACTGGGTACCAAAATTGAAAGCAGGAGTTTTTAGAGGAAAATAAATTAAAAAAATAATAATTTTACCACTTGGACCTCTGTAAAGTTTCCACCCTCATCTCAAAATGGATGTAGTGGAATGGGGAAAGCTTCAGGGAAGCACAACAGGGATGAATGGAACAACCTCTGTATGAAGAACAACAGCCAGATTTCAGTCTTAAGAATCTGACGAGTGGAAAATTAACTAAAAGTCAAAAGAAAAAGAAAATTAATCTGAAGAGTGTGGAATAATTACTAAATTCGCCAAAGAATACAAAAGTATAGCATTGTTCACACATTAAGGCAAGTTATAAAATCAAGAGGCTTCTGAGGTAGAATACAGCTGCAGCTGGCATGCGAAGAATGCAACATCTGCGATCCTCTGTACAAGGTGAAACTACACAAGGGATGGAACGGAACGTGCTTGTTCCGTGGCCCTCCCTTGTGACGAATAGCAGATATGGGAACAAGATGGCGCTACGGAACAGAAAGCTGCCTATGAAACAGATAAGCGGCCTACATGCTACTCGGAGCCAACATTTCATCAAATGTTGATGAAATGCTGTCCTTTGTGCGAACTTTGCTCACTACAATGTACCAAAACACACCTCCATCCCGGAGGCTACCCACCCCCAAGGTGCAATCACTCCTGCTTGAGTACACCAATCATAATGAAAGTATTTATGACTAAAGTCAC